>JAJJWX010000681.1:0-343797 GCA_023529315.1 Papaver bracteatum
ACAATTAATTTCTGACCCCCACACACACAAAAAAAAAGAATAAATTATTTTATATTTTTTCTAGTTTACAAAGATATTCTTATCGATCATTTGAAAATGGTATTACCTTTCTCATCTTCCTTAATTCAAGAACGGATGTTAGATATTCATGGACCACAGAAACCTACTATGGACCCTAACACATAGCATGGGCTCGATACCAATTGTTAGAATCTTCATAGACCATCAGACATTACTCATGCCCTACTAATATTAACCTTGAAACTTGACCACATTGGGATAAGAGGTGGGGTTTTTTAACTAAAATTCCTATGTGCTATGTATGGAGATGCCAAGCTTATTAACCTCCACATGTATTCATTTTTGTTCCATGAGGGATTATCCCAGATACATACATGTGGTTTATCGCCACACATACTCCAAAAAATCGAGCTTAACCAAAAAATAAACTATAAGTTGTAACAAAATTACAACACCCGAACTCATTCGTTCAAGAATAATTGTGTAGATATTTAACAAAGGTTTTGATTTTTGTTGCTTTTTCCCCTTCTTTAAGAATAGTCTCAAAAGAGTAAAACTCAGATTGACTCAACAATATATATCGTATTGTATGTTCTTATTATTTCAATCATACATATTGAAAATCTAATTCATTCTACCTAAGTTATAATATTTCCAAAATGTTAAGTTACTTCCATGGTATCCATTTACTCACATACGATGTATTTAGTTTTTGAAAAATTCAAAAAATATATTATGTACATAATTCAATTCAAAATAAAGAGTTTATCAAGGGAATATAGGTAATGACTTGTCCTTTCGTGAACATTGTGTCCTTTTAACATAGTTGGATCCAAAGTTGGTAAAAAGAATCAGATTTATACGTTCTAGCGTAATTCAAGGATGGTCTACCTCCAGAAAACGTCGTATCAATGACCGCATTAGTGCTGCGTTGAGAATTTCACACTATCGGACAACCGCATGACTAAGTGTGGGGACATCATCAAGTGAGGATCCGTCCTTGCAAATGGTATTAGAGCATCACGTTACATGTGTCAAGGTGAAAGAGTATGCTTGATTGATTGTGTTTGAAAGGGTCTCATGAGTGAGAAAATTCCTAGTTGAGGATTGAACACATTCGTAAGTTGAGGATGGCTCCAAATTGTTGGTATTATAGTATTCTCACCGCATGTAGAATTCGTCAAATGGAATATAGGTAATGGTTTGTCATTTCCAACACCTTTCAAAGATAATTAACTTCTTTATAACTAAAAATCTCTATAGTTGCTGGTGCTTGTATTGAGTAACTCTGATAAGGGATTTCCAGAGAAGTCATGTCGGATGAACCGAAATGTGAACATTTGAAAACCCCATACTATTAGATGACCATAGTGTGGCTAAGTGAGAAATTATCTGGTAGAGGGTTAAGCCATTACATTTATGACATTACTTTACAAATATGAGGTTATTCATTACATAAAACTAATAAAACCATGATTAGTTAGTAAGTCAAATCGTTAAGTACTTAACCTAATAACAATACACTCTACTAACAATGAACTCTGTTATTCATCATCATTGAATAAAAATAACGTTAAGCCATTTATCAAGAAATACGTGCAGGACGATGAGAAATTACTCACTAGGCAAGAAGACCGCCACCGCTACTATGGTCCACTATATAACAGTTAGCTAATCAAACTAAGTTTGAAATCGCTTTTTTCTTTCCAAAAAAAAAAAAAGTATTGTAAAAACATATATTTATAACAATATTTTTTTCATCCTAGTGTTTGGTAAAGATTTCATAAAGTGTTTTTTTACAAAACACTTGCAAAATTTATCAATATTGAAAGTGGGGGAAAGAAGCTTTTAAAATCTTCCAAAAAAAATGCTATAGTTCACCTTTTTACCAAAAATTATCCCATGTTTTTTTTTATAACGATAAAAATTATCCTTGAATCTATATATCCTCAATTTTTATTTGTTATATTTTATTCTTTGAAGATAATTATTTTTATTTTCAAACTACATTTTGATGAAAGTTTTTCATGTTATGCAACGATATTTTGATCTTTCGGGTTGCATAACTTTAATTTATCAACAATAAATATTAATCAATTATTGATTTTTTTAAAATGGTTAATAAAAATGGTTAATTTGTTCAAATCATTTTCCAATTACATCAATTTTTCGTCAAACTCTACTTGGTATTTTTTTTTTGTTACGTTATGCTTGTTAGTAATAATACTAATTATAATCCAAGGAAAAATTACAAAACGATTTTGGCTCTTTCAAGAAATTAGTTGGAATTAGTTTAAAATATTTAGTAATAATAATTATCCTTCATAATATCAATTATTTTGTAACTTTTAGTAATAATACTAATTAGTAAATTTAATATTACATATATATATACTCTAATAATTGAAAAATTAATTTATTTTTTATACAATAAAATAGAATAAACAATTTTAGGAGATATATTTGCTTTTGTCATTTTTCACTAACTATAGTTGAACCTGATATTTTCCAGAGTATACAATTTGATTGTTTTTTTTTAAATAGTTTTAACTTTAGTTTATAATTTGCAACCATTCAATTGTTTTTTTACTAACTTTATTTAATAACGCATAATCTAAATCATTCAATTGTTTTTTTACATAGTAGCTCCATAATAAAAATGTACATCGAAAAGTTACTTTTAAAGCTCGATCAATACCAAAATTAATCCTTAAATATTAACTAATAAAAATATATTTATTATCATGGATTAGTAGAATAATTTAAATATTATCATTTTTAATTTGACATTTAATAAAATATCATCATGACAAGTTAATAGAGTATTTATTATGAAGAATTATGGAACTTAATGATACGATAAATTTTGTCCGTTAGATGCATTTCTAACCTCAATCACAACCATCACTTATGACAAACAATTACATCCCTAGATTTATCTCTAGTGATGACAAATCTGAACCGCCACTTACACATGCAAAGTTATCCATCACCACTACCTCATCACGATCATCACCGGCTCCATGGACCACCGCCCACAAATACTACCCAATTAATATGATTATTAACAAATTTATTATCTATTTAATAAAACTATTTATTAGGAACATTTAATGATGAAAATATGTTCATTAAGAAAATTGTGAGACATTTATAATGATACACGAATAAAATATTTAATGAAAGTTCATTCATGAAAATAATTATAAGATTTTTTTTTTTTTGAAGCATAATTATAAGATATTTATGATGTAAGAAGATATTTATAATGAAAAATTAATTAAAATTTAATGAAAGTATATTTATTAAGATAATTATGAGACATTTATAATGAGAGATTCATCAAATATTAGGCATACGTGCAGAAAATGGGTGTGGTCTGGACAACCACAGACGTAGATTTATCTCTTGTGAGGACAAATCTAGACCACCACTTACACAAAGCAACTTAGCCAAACTGTGCTTTATATTCTGAAAGATATGAAGAGTACACGGAAGTTGCCCATAACTTGTCAACCCTAACCTAGTGTGTTGTAAATAAAAAACAATTTAAAGAAAATAACAAAATTAAAAAAAAATGTAAATAAAATTAAAATTAAAGTAAGAAAAAAAAAAATATGGAAAAGGGGCTCTCAAGATTTTGCCCTTATTTGATATGCTCAAGAATTTTTCTGTATGCCCTAAAATATGGTTAAGAAATATGTACAAAATCCCTCCAAGAGTGAATTGAACTCCTGACCTTGGGCCTTAGGTTAGCCTTCAAGCAGTGGAGAGAAATAGAGCATTGTTGTTAAAAGGAGCACATTGAAGTACAATCTCCCAAGAGTTCACTTGAGATCATTCCATGTCTTATCATTAGTTTTATTTCTGTATCTACAATAGAAGTCTGAATCTATCTCATTCCAGTATTTTTCTACTTGATGCACGGGCAATGCAGATTCTACGGTGGCATCCGAAGGTCAGTAGTAATAAACTCTCCGTGGTCTGGAAAGCAAAACTGGCAATATGTAAGTAACACAGTCTATCTTTGGCTGTTTGGCAACAAAAACCTTGATCTCCGATTTTTCTAAAACAAGAGTGTAGATGCAGTCATGCAATTGGATAAAGCAATATTTTATTTTAAGTTCCAAGTTTTGTGAAAATGTTCATATGTACGCATATCAACTCGAATGTCACTAGAATTACCTGGTTATTTTCCTTACGCCATGGTTGAATGATTCCCAGTTGCCTCCCTGATGAACCACTCTTCTTCATTTTTCTACTGATAGATGCTTAATGTGCGCAATCTTATGCCAGTAGTCTCCCTTATCCTTCTCACATCTTTTATATAGATCTGGATGGCAGTTCTGAATCGTCAAAAAAGTGAGAGATGTGTGTCTTTGCAAGCCATCTGGTAAGAGCTTGCAGTTCATGCAATCCAAAATCTCCAATTCCTTAAGCGACGTGTGGTAGGATAACCACTCAGGCAATCTCGTTAGGCCAGAACAATTACTGATTGTCATTCTTGTAAGTGTTGCCCCTGTAGTTCTTGTGTTCACTCTTTGTGAGCATTCCTTTCCCCTCTTTAATAAATTTAATTTACCGATTAAAAAGAAAAAAAATCTTGTAAGTGTTGCTAACACTGTGCTAATTGGCTGTTGCGATGATCCCCCACTTCTACATATAGCTATTGGAGGCAAATCTGTTATCTTAGGTAAGCCCTCAAGTTCTAGATTTTGTAGAGAAATGAGATTTTGAAAATCGTCTGACAAGAATTCCAGTTCTGGACAATCACAAATCCTCAATTCCTCGAGTGTTGTTAGATGCTGCAGACCACTGTTTAAAGACTTGAGACCACGGCAATCTTCTATCCATAATATTTTGAGGGAGCTGAGATTCTGCATTCCTTCAGGCAATTGGATGAACTCGGAACATCTTATAATCTTAATAAGGGTCAGTGAACTGAAAGTTTCAAAAAATTCATTAGGCAGAGTCTTGAGCTTGGGGCAAGCCTTAATCTTAAGATAAGTAAGACTGCTTAGCTTCCCCTTTTCTTCTGCTGCATCCATCGTAAAAGATACCAAATTGGGGATTCCAACGATTTTCAGATGCGAAAGACAAGAAGGGAGGTTCTCAAAGCATTTCAAGACTACCATTTCATGACTGTTCCGTATATCTAATTCTTTGAGAGAAGAAGATAATGAGATAGATTCTATCAGCTTGGGGCACCAAACTATGCTTAATTTCTTAAGACTTGGGAATGCTAAGACTTGTCCTTGACCTCCTCTTGGTTTCTTCTTTAGCCGGCTTGCTGATGATCTCAAAGACGATAGTGACAATGGCAATGGTGATGAAAACTTCTCCAAATTATACATGTGATGAATGTCAAGTACTTCGAGCGATGGAAAGAAAGAGACGAGTTGACCACTGAGAGGATGATGATAAAAATCTTTGTTGATCCATTGCACTACTGAGCTCATATAGCATATTTCAAGAAACTTGAGGTGTGGTAGTTCACCAAGTGGTGGCAGATGTTCACAGTGACAATTGTTAAGAGAGATTTTTACCAAGTTCGGTAGCCGCAGAGAAACCCCGGTCCCAATCCATTGTGGAAATTCGGTACCCCTGTATCCTTCTATATGCAACTTTTTTATATTTGAGTGAGGCTGGAGAGCTTCTCCTACTTCTTCTTCTTCTTCTGTTCCTGCTCTTGATGAGGACCAGTACAATTTAAGTGATTCCAAATACTGTTTTTCCACTAAATTTGAATTTCCTGCATCAGCTGAATTTTTTACATGCTCCAATCCTTTAATCACTAGCTCTCCTTTGAGGTGATCAAGGTCTTTCAATTCTGTGATACCACAACCGGTTTCTTCCCCAACGATGAATAAACTTAAAGTCTGGAGAAAAATCAGTTTCCCCATATCTTTTGGCATTTGAGTTAATTTGTGACACCCCTTAATGTCAAGGTGTCTAAGATTCGTCAGTTTCCTCATTTCTTGCGGTAAACATGTGAGATCATGACACTCAGATAACTTCAAGGTCTGCAGGTTAATTAGGCTACAGAAGTGTTCATTTGGTAACATGGAAATACTAGTAAAAGAAAGGTTGAGGTACCTCAGATGTTTCAGCTTATTGACGGAGTTTGGGATTATGCTTAAATCCGTACATCTCATGTCTAATGCACGTAGACGTTTTAGATTTGAGAAAATGGCTTCAAGAGAAGAAATTGCGATGATCGGAGTATGTTGCTGCAACTGGATAAGTGTACGCAAGCGTGGTGAATTTTCTGGAAGCAGAGACCCGACTGAACTGTCAACCACTGACATATGTGTAGTACCACTACTGTTTGCTATCCCCAGAGTACTTCCCTTACCTCCATTACTCCGCAAGACTAAGCATTCATCCCTCATAGCCGAACAAGCGAGATCGTGTATCAAATCATGCATTCTACACCGTATAATATTGCCTTCTTCATCTGTTTCGAAGTCTTGAAAGAATGATCTCAATGATAAATCTTCAAAAACCTTATTACCTATATCCTCTGGATGCAATATGCCGCCTTCTTTAGATTGAAGAAAACCATTTGCCATCCAGAGGTAAATTAATTCTTCTTTTACTAATTTGTGGTTTTTCGGAAAGACTGAGCAGAAAACAAAGCATTGCTTCGAATTCGAGGGTAAATGATTGTAACTTAACTGCAAAGCAGGTAAAAGTGCATTGAATTTGTGATCTTCAAGCTCCCAAAGTTCACTACTTTCCACAAACAACCATTGTTTTTCATTTCTTTCACGATGAAGTAACCCTCCAAGTGCTATTGCAGCCAAAGGTATACCTCCACATCTCTTTACAATCCCCCGGCCAATTTCTTCTAGCTTTGGATAGGTTGTTTCATCCTCAGCTGAAAAAGACGCACGGTTCTTGAACAAAGACCAACAATCCTCTTCTGATAACATTCCTGGATGATATGCTGTAGGAGACATTTTTGGTGCTGCTTTTGAACTTCGAGTTGTTATAACAATCGAACTACCTTTAGCTCCACATCTCAACGAAGACATAAAAACCTCCCATTTTCCTTGATCCTCATTCCATACATCATCTAATATGATAAGAAACCTTTTACCATCCAATAGTTTAAGGAGACGAGATTCAAGAACATCCAAGCTATCAAGGTTACGTGCAGACTCATCACCACTTGACTCTAAGATTGCCTTACAAAGTGATTCTTGATGGAAAGTTTCAGAAACAGAAATCCAGAGTCTGATTTTATACAGTTTTACAATCATTTCGTCGCGGTAAACCATTTGAGCAAGAGTTGTCTTCCCAAGACCACCTATACCTACGATGGGACAGACAAAAATATCTCCTTCCTGAAGACTAGCACTTTTTAGCAGATTCACTATTTTTTCTTTATCCTGGTCCCTTCCATAATAAACCTGCTTTGCACTTAAGTAAGAAGAAGTTTTTCTAGATTGTTTCATATCTGACTGAAAAAATTCTGCATTCAAACGGGACTCCAAAGGATAATCCTTCCTTAGTTCGGTAATCTCATTTAGTTTTTTTATAAATTTTTCAATTCTTTTTGCAATTGTACGGCCGGACGATGAACTTGGTTTGCAACCGATAAATTTAGGAACAGAACCGGTAATGAATACCTTAACGTTGTTGCATCTGCTACTTGGTTTCAGTATTTCTATTGAGCGCCTTATAGCAGCGTCAGTCGCGCATTCATCGAAGAAGTCTTCAATATCATAAGCAACATCCTTCAATTTTCGTAGCCAATTATGGATAGGATCCTGGTGAAGTTGCTTAACCTCGGCATCTTTGAGAACATCATGAATCGTTGATAATATGTTGAACAGTCTCTTGAACTCTTCGTTCACTCCAGAAATTAGCTCAAAATCGCTTTCTATAAGGGATTTGAGAAACCCAATTAAATTTGTAATAAGTGGAGATACTAAAACTGGAATAATTATTGAAGCAGGCATCACTTTTGCAAATGTAAAAATAAATTTTCCTTGAGAAAGAACTATATAATGAGGTCTAAGATTATTGATGTATAAAGAACTAGCCAGGTAGATTTATTTTTTTGATGAAATGTTGGAAAGACGGATTGGCAAAGTAATTTTTGTGGTGATTATGGTGACTGTGAAGACAGAAATTAGAGATTATAGTCTGAAGCAGTATAATAAAAGTTTGTTTTGAAACTAGAGTTGAATGTGTACTTTAAGATCAGATCACATGCAATTTCAACATCAACTTGTCGCGTACCTTGACTTCAGTATTGTATGAACAATGCAGTTGTGTATCGAAAGTGACTTGAATAGAATCCTCACCAACTTTCGAAGACTAATGCACACTGGGACAAACCTGCAGAGAACCGATTATCTACGACGTACTAATCTACGAATAATAATATACATTTTATTAATCAGCATTATTGGATAATTGAACTTATTAATGTCATTCAACAGGGACTTTTATTCATTTGTTATGTGTAGTAGTTTCTGGTGGAAACTTACATAGCCCTACATATATATCCTTAGGCTTCTGGTTTCACATTTACATAATGAGGTTACTATGCAAGGGAAACAGTTCAAGTTTTCTTCTCAACTAGATTATCAAAATGGATAAAAATATCAGTTTTGATAGTGTCTGTAAGGTGACTATTTGAAAAACAAACTGCTGCAATACAAATTTTATCAAATAGGTGGCAGCTGATGGCTGAAGGTCACTAATGGTGCTACGAAGTTCTGGTGCAGCAAAAGACTAGATAATATCAACATAATACAAAATCGCCAAAGTGAATAGAATACCTCATCACTGATGCTAAAGTGCCTCTTAAGTTGGTGACTGAAAACATTCTCACTGCCACCTCTTCCAAACTATTGCAAACCCCGTCACAGCTGCAGCAATAACAACAGAGTAAAGCGCATCTTCATCCTTAGCTTGAGCGTAACCAGAACTTTGTTTAACATGTTCAGTTCCATTTACTAGCTAAGGTGGCTGATGTAAATTTCTAATTTGTTTTTGACGTGAATTTCGTGTTTGTAAATTTAATTTGGTTGGTTTTTTGTTTATCTTGTCCATCAGTTCGAATAACCACCAAGCATCCTGCATCATCCCTTCTTTACAATTGGAATCTATTGATATACTAAAGGTTATGGTATCAGGTAAAATCCCTCGAGCAATCATTACATCAAAAGATCTTCTTGCTTCTTCCCATTGACCACCTAAGCAGTGAACATGAAACATAGAATCATAAGTCATGTTGACAAAACATCCCCCCAAGCTTGTTCTTTGCTCGTCTAAACCATCCCATCTTGTCAGTGGAATGATTCGATGGATAAACGTTGGAATCACGACTCCCCCTATGTGAATAGACCTCATCTGATACAGTAATTCTTCAAGCAATGTCATACATGGCGCCAAAACTGATGCCAATTTGAATCGGATAACTTTTTAGCCGAACCTTTTTTTTCTTATCCGCCGAACCTAGGCATATTTAAAAAAAAAAACCTAAAATGTATGTGGGAAAAGCTGACTATGGTCAAAGGATATCGATTCTAGGTAGATGTGGGTGGAACTAAAAATCCCTTAAACCTCTTCAATTACAAGATATTTATCCATCAAATCTTAGATCATATTCTTTGAGAGTTTTGATCTTGATTTTAGGGTTTATTGCTTTGTTCATGGATCAAAATAGAAATAACTTACTATCGTTGGACGATTTCTTCCATATAAAATCAAAATATTATTGCAAAATTATTATAAACGAGTGATAACTTGCATGACTTGTTAGCTGGATACCTGATGACAGTCTAATAAGTCAAGAAAAGTTAATCAATTTTCTTAATTAATCTTTAGTGAATCCATGAAAACATTATCTACCTGCAACATATAAGAATGTCAGAAGTGGTATCATTGGAAAATCTCAGGGTATTTTTCTTGGATTATTGTATCATGATTAATTATAATCCCTATGTAGACACGAAAATCACGAGCGGATCTACGTGTTTACAAACAATGTTCGCACATAGTGGAAATCATGGATTAGATGAAATAAGCGTAAAGCGAAGTGATTATACCGATTCATCGACTCTGAGTCTTCGGACTCGTCCTTGTCTAATCGTATGTTATCACCAAAGATGCACATATAGCAAAATAGATAGCAACCCGCAGGTTGTACGAGGCTAATCGGGGATAAAACTGAATATAACGTGCGGAATATAAATGAGACAGAATGTAAAATGCGGAAGGTAAAGTGTTGAATGTAAATAAGATAAGTAATTACGTGGTTCAGCACTGAGGCCTACATCCACGGGGTAAAAGGGGGTTTCATTATAGGTAGCTCGATTACATGCATAGTCAAATGACTTTAGGGATTTTAGCTGAGGCAACGGGATTAGGATAGCTACTTACTCTTCCTAATTATCTCATCTTCTCTCTTTTGAATCAACTTGCCTCTCTCTCTTAGTGAGGAGGGGTATTTATAGGGGTTCTGACGCGGGGTCCACTGAGGGAGTCGTTGCAACCTTATCGTCTTGTGCTTTGTGCCAGTGCGCGGAGCTTCCTCGGTTTCCATGAAACCCCCATCGTTTCTTCATTATTGCCGAAGAGTCATGGTCGTTTCTTCCGTTGGCTGGCTAACACGTGTGATATGGAAGGTGTTTAATGCGGGTGGTTTGGTTTGTGCACGCGCCAGACCACGGTCTTCTGCTCCAGTCACGTCCATGTCAGTCAACTTTGTCCTAGCCGTCGATCTGGGATCTGTCTCGAGATGGGATAAAGTGACTCCGAGGGTGTTCCAGTCCTTCGCAGCGGTGCTTTAATTCGGTGCTCCTTGATTCGGAGCCATCGGATCTGCTAGATGAGGGCTCCTTCTTGATCGTACACATCTCTAGGCTGTGTGTTAGTGGCATCATATTTTTATGCCTCGCGTTACATGCTCTCCACGTGTTTATCCGAGGACACGTGGCGAGTGGTGAAAATATGTGCATACAATTTGCCCCTTTTCTTCTGACTTAAGGCGTCAGTTGAAGTGATAGGAAAACCGTCGCATATTCCCCACTCGCCCAATAACTTCCCCTAGATTTCAGGGCACGTTTCCCATTATGCAATAACTCCTTGCAATAACTTCTCCTTGGGAGAAGGGGTTGTTTCGGTTTTATTTGATGTTTATAATGGGGGAGAGAATGTAATTTATTTCACATTCTTTGTCGGTTCATTCTTTTCTCCTGAAGCTTTTCATTCTTCATTTTTGTCTGTATATCATTAACTGCTGCTGCTGCCATTGTTACCTGTCGCTTCCTTTTGTATTTAACACGACCCGTCCTTGATTCTCTGTGTTCGTTTGTTGCTTCTGCTCGTTCTTTCGTCGTTTGAAAGCTCCTGGTGGAGGTAAGAGGTTAATCTCTGGTTTCATTTTTTACTAATTGTTCATCTTCTGCTGCTGTTTTGCTACCCTTGTGATGAAGAGCATATACATAAAGTATATACTTGACCATGTTCTTTATCACAAGGGTTATGAGCTCATAATTGGAGAGTTTCTCCCTGCGCCGTAAGTCAGCTAGGGTTTTTATTCTGTTCTTTGTGAATTTTTAGAAAATTCAGCTTTTTGATCTTCATTTGTGATTCTGCGGAATCCAACATTTGTTTGTATATCCGTAGATATGGATGATCGTCCGCGGGTTCCTTATCAGACTCCGCCGCCTAGTCCTCCTACATATCCTCCGCGTAGAGATCATGACATATCTCCGCTAGGAGGCTCTAGGACCTCGCAGGATGATCTTCGTTCTCAGAGGGTTTCATCTTCTTCGGGTCATAGACACTCGTCTTCCAGGAGGGGAGATCTTCCGAGGGATCCCCCTGGTTCTAGGTACGCTGCTACCCGCGCTTCTTCCCGCACACGTGACGAGCCTAAAAACATGTAGGCTATTCCTCTAAATGAATCTTTGGATGTTCCTCCTCTTCGTTCCATGGCTTCTCTGATGCCTCAGCTGAATCCTCTACCTCCTCCTCTGGTGATACCTTCCAGAGGAAAGTCTATCAGGGGTACTTCATCAAAGGTTGAACCGCCTAAGAACGTTCCTTTAAAAAGGAAGGCCCCGGATGCAAGCCCTTCAAAAGACTCCGTGCAAGACCCTCCTGATGAGGAGAACGCTGCATTGATTATACGGAGCGTCCCGGTTGGTAAGAAAAAAGTCACCTTTAAACACATTGATCTGGAGATGTTCAAGGAGAAGCATGAACTTCAAGCCTTTGAGGTTCATTTCTATGCCCCTGATGATGACATTACTTATGATCTCATATCGAGTTATCAATTCGATGAGTTTCATCTCCTGACTACCGTGGGGGCCTTCGAGGCGGGTCTCATGTTGCCTTTGTACAAGTCAGGTGATTCTTTCTACTACGACGTGTTAGCTGATCACGAGGGTTCTTATACGAACACCCACAGTCATTCTGTGTCACAGTTGACGGGGAATCATCTCCGTGCTCTGAAGGAGTGCTATCTTCGGATCAAGGGAGAAACGATGATGACTTGTTATACCCCCGGTCCGGCTGAGAGAGAATGATATATTCCCTAGAATTTCAATAATTCCTTCGGGGATTATATTAACAGTAGGAATCGTAAGCCGTGGAGTGTGAGTCTTCGCAACATTGCTGCTACCCGTGGTGAGGTTCGTCTTTTAAGTGAGGTGAGTGATGCTAAGCTGAAGTATGTTCCTGGTACTGAAGGGTCTGCTAACAAGAAGATTTTTCCTCCTCGTGAGAGGATTAAACGCGATCATGACTACGAGTGGCATGCCACCGTCATCGAGGTTATTGGTCCGTGGGATTGGGGTTGGATTCCTGGTCCCCATGGGTGGCGTCCTACTATTGGTAGTATTCCCCATGAGGTTCCCCCTGTACGTTACAGAGATTTCTTCCCTTGGCGTCTGAATTTCGAAGGTATGAATTTTCCTTATGCCTTCGATGTCGTTGATGGTGATGAAGAAGAAAGTTAAGGTGTTGTTTTTCCTTCGAAGAGTACTGCGACTGAGAAGGTGCAGATCCTTAGGTTGCCCCTTTTTTTTTCTTTACCCAAAAACAATTTTTGAGTAAAGGAGAAAAATGTTGATTTGTTTCTTTTGTTGTTCTGTAGGTTGTGAATAAAAGGAAGATTGGTCCCAAGCGTTCTTCCACTCTCGTTGTTAATGAGGCAGAGGTCCAAGAGGAGGTTACTAGTCCTGCTAATGACGACTTTGAGGAAGATGAGGACTTTTCTGATGGAGAGGGGCGTACTAATACTTCTCCCCCTACCCACGGAGAATGTGGTGATGTTGATGGTACAAAGGGTACCCCCGGTGGTACTGATGCTGGAAATATCACCGTTGCTGGTGATGGTGGTGGGTACAAGACTGTTCAAGAATTCTCCTTTGGCCGAGTCCGTTCTGCAGGGGAGAACTTTGATGTGAGCGCTGCCATGGGTCTTGCTGATGAGTTTTCTCTACTTTCCCCAAACGATGATTGGGACATGCTAGACACTTCTGGCAAGGGGAAGGATTCGGGTAGAACAACCGCGGATGTTGATGATGCTGAGACCTTTGTTGATGGAGGGGAGGGAGATGTTAAGAGTGAGACGACTGGGAAGGTTCCCGCTGCTTGGTAATCTTATACTAGGTCCCCTTCGGATGATTTCCCCCAATCTTTGCTGCTGGAAGGCGACGATGTTGTTCTTGCTTGGCTGAAGAAGAAAATTTTGATGTTTGTTCCGAATCCTGCTCCCGTGATTGCTGGGGAGAAGGATTCCGACACCTATACTCGTAGGATGATGCTGTTATCCACCGAAGAACAAGTTGAGGAGTTGTGGGACAAGAATCTGAGGTCTCTAGAGGTTACCGTAGTGGTTGACCCTCCATCCACCGTTGTTGACATGATGGCCATAGCTGATGGATATCAGTATGGTTATCCTCACTAGAGAATGCTAGAGGTATGTCGTGTTTTTTATATTTCATTTCTGTAGGTATTCCACGGTGCTCTGACACGGTGCCTTTTCCTGGAACGTAGATAATGAGGAGCGAATACTTCAATCATAACTTGTACCAGTTTTTCAAGGCCAAGTCTCTTAATTTAGAGGGTAAGCTTCGTCACAGAGAGGAGGAGCTGGCTGCGGCTGAGACGGTTATCTCTGCCCGAGATAAGGAGATAAGTGAGCTGAAGAACCGTCTTAAGGGGAAGGAACAGCTGGGAAACGAAGAAGAGAGGCTTCGTCTAGATCTTTCCATGGTGCGTAGTGAGTTGGAGGATGTTCGGGAAAATGCTTCATCTTTCACAGGTTTGTCGTTTGTTCTTGTTTATCGCTGTTCTCTTCTAGCAATTTCTGTTCTGTCAGAGTATCCCCACCCTATCTTCAGTGGGTGGAGTTCCTGAGTTGATATGGCTCCGGAGAGAGAGAGAACGGCAGAAGACTCGTATTGCCGAGCTAGTAGAGAAAATTAAGAGCGAGGCCGAAAGATGGGATGCCAAAGCCGAAGTATGGCGTTTAAGGCATACTTAGATAGTTGATATGAAAAATAAGTATAACACGGACCGCCGTCTTTTTAATGGAACTTTGTTGTGGACGCGTAAAAATCTTCGTGAAGCAAGAGAACTTGCTTCTTCTTTGTCGGCTAAGATGAATCTTATGGAGGAAGAGCTACGGCAGGCTCGTTCCTCCCGTGATTCCGATGTTATGGGGTACACACAACGTCTTTCCAAAGAAAGATACGATGCTCGGGCCGAAGCATCTTCCCTTGGTCGCATCCCGGGCCGACGTAGCTCGTCAGGTCGAGTCTGAGAGAAATCTCAAAGTTAATATGTACAGACTCAACAAAGGAATGGATGAGCTAAATAATGAAGTCAACCATCTTCGTCATTTGGATTCAATGAAGCAGGTAGATTTAGACGCTAGTCAATTTGCTCTTTCCACTCTTCAAATCGACTATAAGAAAATATCCGATGAGTATGACTTTCTTGACAAGGCTCGAGATGCGGTTGTTAACGAGTATGAAATAGCTTCGGCTAGAGTCGAAGGTATATATTTGCTTTACCGGGTGTGATTTTGTGTTTCGTGGCCCTAACTATTAGTCTTCTTCTTCAGATCTCTAGGGACAGATTCTCGCTGCAAATGAAAAACTTGACGAGGCTCAATCTGAGCTAAAGAAAGCTCAGACTGCCTTGGTGCAACAGGAGGGTCAGACCTCGTATTTCAAAGTCTTGTCCACGTCTAATGAACAGGCATCTCACTTGGCCTCCTCGGAAGTGAACCGTCTGTCTACTCTGTTGTCCTAGGCCGAAATGTGAAACACCGCTATTACATACAAGGCTCGTTGTCAACTTGCAGAAGAGATGAACAAGGTTCTGGAAAAGATAGATCATGACCTTAAAACTGAGCATGGCATCATCAAAAACTATCCTCGTCGTCCTAAACCTACAGTCCTTTCCGGTTCTTCGGGGCCCTCTTCAGGTGGGAGCGTACCTTCGTCACAGAGGGAAGACCCCGCTGGTGGAGCTGAGTTATCCAAGTAGATTTTTCTGTTAGTTATAGAGAGTTGATCCTTGTTGATTATAGAGTTTTTGTGGCATCTGTCGAACTTCTTTTGCTTATTTTGTTTTTCTTTTGCTTATTTTGTCGAACTTGTAATCAACTTCCATGGAATGGATCATCATTTGTTGGCTATGTTCGCTCGTGATTTTCTTTTAGCTGCGTTATTTAGTTAACCAAATGAGGTAGTGACAATATAAGAACGAAGTGTTTGAGTGAGATGCCGAAGGTATGTACCTTCGTTAACATATTGATACATGTCACCCCGCTGGCTAATCTTTGGCCAGAGGATTCCCAGACGGTGAGGGTCGACGCAACGTTCTAGGATATGGGGTATTATTATTTACATGTCCCCATTCCGTCAACCCGTTGAATTAGAATAGTTGGAGATCTCTTTTTTTCGGATGCCTTCCCCATGGTCTTTACACTTATAGACGCTGATAGGGGAGTCCTGAGAGATCTGTCCAATATAGGTGCGTCGTTTTGGTAGTATGTTTGTAAATTTATTTACAAGTACTGGTTCTGCTAGTACGCCGCCCCTTGTATCACCTTAGGTTGATTTCTATCCAAAGATATACGCAAGAAAGTTTGATTGATTCGTTGAGGTTTGCTATTCCTCGTCCAGAGATAGAAACATATTGACGAGAAGCATCGTCTTCTTCTTCTGGCATTCTTCGCGCAGTTTTAACGTTGCACTGTAATTTAGGGATGGTATGGCTTGAGGTATTTATCATTCCACGGATGTCGGAGGACTTCCCCTTTTAGGTTGTGCAAGTAATATGATCCATTTCCTGTGATGTCTTGTATGATAAAAGGTCCTCCCCATGTTGGTGCTAATTTACCCCACTTCTTTTCTCGTTGGTATTGGGGTATAGTTCTTAGCACATATTGTCCTTCTACAAAGTTTCTAAGTTTAACCTTTTTATTGTACTCCTTCGCTAATTTCCTTTGATAATTTTCCATTTTTTGTAACGATGTTTCCCTCCTTTCCTCGAGATCGTCGAGTCTTTCTAGCATCATATTCGTGGTGAGGTTCCTTTCCCATGCTTCTGTCTTCGTGGTTGGCATGATGATATTTGTGGGGATGACAGCTTCGGATCCGTAGGTTAGCAAAAAGGGAGATTCCCCTATGGCTGACCTTCGGGTTGTTCGGTATGCCCATAAGACGTTATGTAGTTGTTCGCACCATCGTCCTTTGTGCTCGTCTAATTGTTTCTTGAGAATGAGAGTGAGGGTCTTGTTTCTGGCTTCTCCTTGGCCGTTGCTTTGAGGATATATTGGTGTTGACTTGTTCTTTCGGATTTTGAAAGTGTCGAATAGTAAATCGATGTTTTTACCCTGTAGTTGCTTACCATTGTCAGAGACGATCTCCACTGGGATTCCGAACCGGCAGATTATATATTGAAAATGAATGTGAAGACATCCGAGTCGCGGATTCTATCCAAGGCTTTATCTTCCACCCATTTACTGAAATTGTCTGTGGCCACTATCAAAAATCTCCTCTTACCTGATCCTTAGATCATGGGTCCCACGATGTCTATGCCCCATTTTGAGAATGGCCAAGGACTATCTACTGAGTTTAGCGTCATTATCGGTGCGTGGATTCTTCTGGCAAACCGCTGGCATTCTACGCATCTTCTTGATATCCTGGAAGCGTCTCCTATCATTGTTGGCCAATAATACCCTTGGGTTTTTGCCTTATCGGCCAGGGACCTCATCCCGCTGTGATTTCCCGCGTCTCCTCGATGAATATCTTTTATAACCAAGTGACCTTCGCTTCTGGATAGGAAGCGTAGCAAATGTCCGAGGAAATATTTTTTGTATAAAACCTCTCCTCTTAAGTCGTACCTTCCTGCTCTTGATTGTACCTTCCTGGCCTGCTTTAGGTTCTCGGGAAGTGTTCCTTCCTTGAGGAACCGGTGGATATCGGACCTACAGTCTTATTCTTTGTTGAAATCTACGTCTTCATCTTCTCTTGTCATGATGTCGTCCTCTTGAAAGTCATCCGCGATGTATTCTCTCACATCATTGTCGTCTACGTACCCTCCCGCGATACACTTTTGGCTTGCAGTGCATAGTTCCCGGGAGGTAATTGAGGGTTCATAGACCCTGGTGATTTTAATTGCCTCTACATCTCTGTTTTTTAACATAGATAAGATGTATTCCAAAGCATCCGCATGCCTAAACTCCTTTCTTCTTAAGTGCCGGAATGTAATGCTTGGTATTAGATGTGACAGTGTCTGGACTAAAGTCATGTATGCTGACAAAGTTTCGTCGTATACATTATATTCCAGCTCTATTTTTCGGATGACCAGTTGTGAGTCACTGGTCAAGCGTATATTGGTTAAACCCATTTCCATTATGAGATGCAGAGCATGTACAACAAATTCGTATTCAACAATGTTGTTGGTGTGCTCTTTGAACTCTAGTATGAAAGCATGTATGATTCGGTCTCCGGAGGGAGTGGTGATTACGACACCGATGCCTGCTCCTTTCTTGTTCCTCGAGCCGTCGACAAAGACTTCTCATTGTCTTGGGTTATCCGGCTCGAGTATATCGGCGGGATCTTTGCTTCCGTTTCCTCCTGGTAACCCTGCTGTATTGAGCCCATCGATGAGGATTTCTTCATCGTTGTCTAGTGGTAGGTCATCCAGGAAATCTTCTAAGACTTGGGACTTCTGGGAATGTTGTAGCTCATGTATGATGTTGTATTGGTCTAGATGAGTGTTCCATTTTGCGATTCTCCCAGTCTTTCCCGATCTTTTGAGGACAGCTTCTAGTGGGGCTTTGCATGGAACGCGGATGTAGTGGGTCAGGAAGTAAGTCCTTCGCTTCTGGGTGGCCCATACTAACGCCAAGATGAGTTGTTCGATCTTTGTGTAATTCCTTTCTGCAGTAATAAGAGTTTTGCTGACGTAGTAGATGGGTTGTTCTATCTTCGTGTTGGTTTTAACTAACACCGCGCTGACTGCATTCTACCTTGTTGCTATGTACCGGGCCAAAACCTCATCGGGATCGGGGTTTTGCAAGATGGGGATTCCAGACAGATAGTCCTTGATTTCTTTGAAGGCTTTCTTGCATTCTGCTGTCCATTCAAAGTTGCTCCCTTTTTTAAGGATGTTAAAAAAGGGCTTGCATCTGTATGAGGATCTAGATATAAACCTCCCTAGCGCTGCCAGGGAGCCATTGAGTCTTTGGACTTCTTTCAGGTTCCTTGGAGACGGCATTCCTGCAATGGACTGAATTTTGGCAGGGTCTACTTCGATGCCCCTTTTTGTTACCAGATATCCGAGGAATTTTCCCGAAGTAACACCGAAGGTGCATTTCTACGAGTTTACCTTCATGTTATGTTCTCTCATTGCTTGAAAGATATCCTTCAGATCTTGGTGGTGATCTTTCCGCAGCTTGCTTTTGACTAGCATATCGTCCACATAGACTTCCAAAGTGTTTCCAATCCATGGCTTGAAAATAGCGCCAACCATCCTTTGGTACGTTTCCCCTGCATTTCGGAGACCGAAGGGCATCCTTACGTAGCAGTAGAGGCCATGCGGGTGTATAATGATGTATGATGTTGATCTTCTTATGACAAGAATACTTGGTTGTACACGGAGTATCCATCCATGAATGACATCTCTTTGTACCCTTCGACCGCTTCGACCAGATGGTCGATTCTTGGTAAAGGGTAGCTGTCCTTGGGGCACGCTTTGTTGAGGTTGGTGAAATCGATGCATATTCTCACCCCGCTGTTCTTTTTAGGTACGATGACCATGTTTGAAATCCATGTTGGATATTTGACTTCTTTGATAAATCCATCTTCTAGTATCTTACAAAGCTCCACCTCGACAGCTTTGTGATATTATGGAGCTACTTTTAGTACCTTTTTCCTGAAAGGTGGCGTGCCTTGCTTTCTGCGAAGCTCATGATGGATAGTCTTTGGGTCGATTCATGGCATGTCTCCTAGCTTCCATGCGAAAACATCTGCATATTCCGTGAGAAACTTTTTTAAGGATGCCTCGCGCTCCTCATTCATCAGCGTCCCGATCTTAATCATTTTTGGTTCTCTTTCAGCTCTTATATTTATTTCCTTCACGGCTTCTATAGGTGTAAACATGGGTTTTGATTCCCCTAGGAGAGGAATCTTCTTTGATTTCTATTTGGTAGACTACTCGCCTTCCTTCGTGGTTGAGGTACTTGCCTCCGTGTTCCCAATCGTAGGTCCCTTTGAAAGGATTCTTCTGTAGATTTCTTCTAGGTAAGCGTCGATTGCTTTTTCTTTCGCGGCTTCCTTATTTCGGGATCTTCGGTTCTTTCACTGCTAATCTTGTTCGTTGTTGAGTCTGTTTTGCAGAGTTTGACACTCCCGTGCCGTGACTTGATCTCCTTTTATATCCATTATCCCTTGGGGGGGTTAGGAACCTGAGGTACTGGTGGTATGTAGCGGCCACTCCCTTGAGTTTATGCACCCATCTTCGGCCTATTATGGCGCTGTATGGCGAAGGTGCTTCCACCACGCTGAACCGAGTGTCGACCTTCATTGGCCCTGCATCAACTTGTAAAACAATATCCCCTAAGGGTTTTGTGGCTGCTCCATTAAATCCGTAGATAGTATAGTATGAAGATAATAATTTCTCATCATTAAGTTCCATTCGTTTGAATGTATCGTAAAATAGAACATTAACGGAACATCCCCCGTCAATGAGTATTTTCTTGATATTGCATCCTGCAATTGGTAGCGTGAGAACCAGGGGATCGTTATAATCCTCCATATCTTCTTCTACATCGTCTGTGTCGAAGATCATGGGTGCGTCCATCCATTGTTCGTGTTCGTCCACTTCTTCCCCATAAATTTTGTATAACTCACAATAGTCTTCAAATTGCTTCCTCGGTCTCTTTCCTATCTGAGACGTTAGGGAGGGTCCCGCGGACTCGGAACATGAGATGGTGTTAAGGGTGTGGTTGCCTTCAGGCAGTTGGACCTGCTTGCTCCGCTTGGATTTATCTTCATCGCCCGTCTTCTGCACATATTGCTTGAGGTCTCCTGCATCTACCAACTTTTGAATCATCATCTTTAGGTTCTTGCATTTCTCTGTCAAGTGACCATTGAAGCAATGATATTCACAGTATTCTTTGGAATTTTCTGATCTAGGGGGCTGCTTCCCCTTGGACCATGGACAATCTAGGTTTTCGCGACCCTTGATTTCTTTCAAGATGCGCCAGTAACTGGCATTCATTTTTGTATAGACATGGTCTTCGAATTTTCGATTATCCCCTCGTCGATCATCCATGCGCTCTCTTCTGTCTTCGTTAGGGCGTTCACATAAGTTGACCTTTTTTGGTACGCTGGATTGTTCCGCGAAGTTTGTGCGTGACGGACGCTGGGTCTGAGCTCTAGGATTTTCCCGTTGGATTTTTTCTAGCCTGGCATGCTTTTCTATGATTACTCGAAGGTCTCCCTTAGTAGCAGGGTCGATGCCGTGGATCTCGACAAACAAGGGGCTCATCCTGTCGATCCCCCACTTGTAACAGTTAATGATGACCACATGGTCTATGTTCCCGATGGCTTGGCAGATCTTGTGCCATCTGTCAGTGTATTCTCTGATCGTTTCTTTGTACTTAACTGCTAGTGAGAAGAGCTTGTCCATTCCGGTGTTCACAACTTTGTTGTACATATAAGTTGTCAAGAACCTCTCGTTAATTTGATCGTACTAGCTAATGGAATTTAGTGGAAAGTTGTCGAAAAAGGAGAGGTGATATCCTTTCAAACTTGAAGGGAAGTATCTGCACAATATGGCTTCGTCATAATTCCATCGTGCCATTATTCGATTATAATAACGAAGATGAGCGGCGGGATCGCTGGATCCATCGTAACATTCGAAGGCCGGGACTGGGCATTTCTGGGGAACGAGAGCCATGGATAAGTGTTGTGTTAAGGGGGTAGTGCTTGCTTCCTTCATCACTTGCTCCAATCATCCCCCCCCCCCCTTTCCTAGCTTTCAATTGTTTGATCTCCGACATCATCTCGGCGCGGAGATCTTCCATTGCGCGCTGATGTTCTTCCTGAGCAGAGGATCGCTCCTTCCGCGGGGCATCACTGTCGAAGTAGTCCGAGTTATGGGGGTTGTAATCTGGGTCGTACCTTTGTCTTCTTCTTGTACTTTTTTGGATCGATGGGTCTGGGTTGTTGTCCAGTACCATCCTGCGATATCGATTCGGTCTTGGTGCCTTTGAGATAGCCTCGTCGTGCTAGACTCTCATATCCATGCTGTGGGTAGCTCTATCTCTGAGTTGCTGATTTTCCTGTGCCAACAGAGCCACCGCATCCGCGTATGTCTTTTGAGTTCTTCTCAACTCTTATAGCTCTATCCTCATCTGGGCAGATTGATTTGATTCCTGATTAGGGGTTCCTTCCTGTATCGGTCCTCCCGCCGCTATCGTTTTATCTTCGTTGATAATTTGAATCAAGGATTCGGGTGGATCCGCCTGTGGGTTTTGCTGCTCTGTCGGATGTTGAAGGTGTGGGATCGTTATTAGGAGCGGTTGGTTGACTTAGACTGGCGCATTTTGTTCATTGGTGAGAGGCATCTCGTAGAGAGGCTGTCACATTCCTGACTCTGCCATCCCTTCACGCGATTCGTGTGGTCGGGTGGCAACGGTCAGTTTGGAGGCCCCTCCCTTGGATGCCCCGGTCTTGGAAGCTACGGCTCTTGCATCCGCGGCCTTTAGAGATTCCGCTGCAATAGCGCTGGCATCCAAAGGCCTCGATCTTTCTTCTCCATTCTACGTTTTGTCTGCGGCTTTGAGATTTTCTCCCTTATGCTTGCTCCGGGTCATTACCGGTGTTATCCTCGGTGTTTCTTTTGATGAGGCCCTTGTTTTTCCCGTATCTTTGTTTTTCTCCATTTCTGATGTTTTCTGCAAAAGTTACCACGCAAAAAGAAAGGAATGGTTCAATGGGAACCCGTTAGTAGAGTCCTGGAAATCAAACATCGGAGGTTCAGAGAGGTTTCCCGGCTATTATTGCGCTTTTAAGGGGTGTCGGATCTCTTTATTTCATTGGTTTATTCCAAAAAGTTTGACCGCGAGCGGGCGGGGTTTTCACAAGAAAAGTAGATATGATGAAAGGTATATCCGCGCAGGGACTTATTTGTTAAATTCTTTCGAAGATGTAGATCTACCAAAATATACGTGGATTTAACCGTATATTTCATTTTTCGAAGATAAAAGCTTGAAAACACTTGCAAAGATGTAGATATACTAGATAACTCGTGGAGAGATTCATAAATAGGTTATCTACGTGTTTTCTACGAGAAGGGACAAACAAATCGCTCAAAGCACTGCTATCTTCAGAGAGCGATGCTCGGAGTGGCCCGAGTGTTCAAATCACATGATAAGATAAATCTTTTACCGGACAGAGTCCCTATTTCTAACGCCAAATTGTAGACACGAAAATCACGAGCGGATCTACGTGTTTACAAACAATGTTCGCACATAGTGGAAATCATGGATTAGATTAAATAAGCGTAAAGCGAAGTGATTATACCGATTTATTAGATCTGAGTCTTCGGACTCGTCCTTGTCTAATCGTATGTTATCACCAAAGATGCACATATAGCAAAATAGATAGCAACCCGCAGGTTGTACGAGGCTAATCGGGGATAAAACTGAATATAACGTACGGAATATAAATGAGAGAGAATGTAAAATGCGGAAGGTAAAATGCTGAATGTAAATAAGATAAGTAATTACGTGGTTCATCACTGAGGCCTACATCCACGGGGTAAAAAGGTGGTTTCATTATAGGTAGCTCGATTACATGCATAGTCAAATGACTTTAGGGATTTTATATGAGGCAGCGGGATTAGGATAGCTACTTACTCTTCCTAATTCTCTCCTCTTATCTCTTTTGAATCAACTTGCCTCTCTCTCTTAGTGAGGAGGGGTATTTATAGGGGTTCTGACGTGGGGTCCACTGAGGGAGTCGTTGCAACCTTATCGTCTTGTGCTTTGTGCCAGTGCGTGGAGCTTCCTCGGTTTCCACGAAGCCCCCATCGTTTCTTCATTATTGCCGAAAAGTCATGGTCGTTTATTCCGTTGGCTGGCTGACACGTGTGCTGCGTAAGGTGTTTAATGCGGGTGGTTGGGTCTGTGCACGCGCCAGACCACGGTCTTCTGCTCCAGTAATGTCTGTGTCAGTCAGCTTTGTCCTAGCCGTCGATCTTGGATCTGTCTCGAGATGGGATAAAGTGACTCCGAGGGTGTTCCAGTCCTTCGCAGCGGTGCTTTAATTCGGTGTTCCTTTATTCGGAGCCATCGGATCTGCTTGATGAGGGCTCCTTCTTGATCGTACACGCCTCTAGGCTGTGTGTTAGTGGCATCATCTTTTGATGCCTCGCGTTACATCTCTCCACGTGTTTATCCGAGGACACGTGGCGAGTGGTGAAAATATGTGCATACACCCTATTCCACAAAATCACTAACAAAATTTTTGTTGATTGATGATACCACGGTGGTATCATTGACTAGATCATTTTTTCTTCATGTTTACAAAACCATCAAAGCTTTACTAAATTAGTTGTTGTGTAGTATAACAAATGTTTTCGAAGAGATAATTACAGAAACAAAAAAGAATTAATCAGGCACCAGATTTTGGAGAGCAACAAAATTGACCGACGGTGGGAAAAATGGTAGTTATGTTAAGTTACTGGCGGTGATCTTTTCGGGTACTGGCGACGGTGAATGAAAGAAAAACTAGACCTTTTCTATTTCACCCCCATTGATTATAAGTCAAATTTGTATGACCGGAAGTCATCTTTCCCCTTAAATGATTTAGCTTTCCCTATAACAATTATCAAAAAAAGATGTTCGGCTGACAAGTTATCAGCCGAACCGTTCATCTGGGTTAGTAGACCTGGGTTTTGAAAATTCAATTTTTTGACAGATTCAACATATAAAAAGGACATTAAGCCTCGTATAGAAGCATACCTCTTATTTGAATCACACATTTTGGTCACTTCTAATCACTAAAATCTCAAAACCCAATTTTTTTTTTCACTTCTTCTTCTTCTTCTTCTTCTTCTTCTTCCTCTCAAAAATCCCAACTCTCTCACATAAATTTGTTTTTTCTACTAATTTACCACTAATAATTTAATTTTTAATCAATCCTTAAAATTCATACTTAATCTAATCATAATCGTTAACACTAATTATGTAAGGGTGGTTATGCCATTATTAAAAAGGGTGGATAAGGGGTGATGTTTTTTTATATTTAGTGACCCTATCTTGACACTATTTAGTATGTCTCAAAACAGGTTTCATGTCACTTATACACATAGAGAGTGTAATGGCCCAGCTGACTGTTGGGCCAAATTTGCGAGAACTAGAACCATCCAAGATGTGTGGTGTATTATACCACCTGCTGTAATTAGAGAAAAGCTCCTGATGGACGGACTAAAGATTTACTTTTCCTTGTTATTCATATAATTAAGCATTTTGATGAAATGAAAATTAGGGAAACTTTGATTCATCAAATTCCTATGGTGCAGGTGAATTTTTTCAAAGTCCAACCACAACCAAACCATTAAAAGTGTGGATTTGAGAATCCCACCCATGTCCGGCCCACAGATCTTGCGGATTGAGTTTTACCCGCAATTTAATGGACGGATATGGATGAAATCCACGGTTCTGGACTTTTTACTCACCCCTAAATTTGTAGACCAGGAAAGAGAATTACAAGGAAAGGAGCAATTTTCTACCGGGCCCATTTTTTAAACATTTTACTAACCTAACTATGATGCCCAAACAGTCATAAAGATTTAACCATAAAGTTGCCTCCATGGTGAGAAATTACCAAACCACTGTTTCGCACGGTTGTTGCTGATCATAATGTAAATATTTTATACTCCCTCCATCTAACTATTAAATGACCTATTTGATTTTAGATTTTGTCCCTCTAATAAGTGATCTATATCACTAAATAATGAGATATTTTTAAAATTATCCTTTTAGTTAATTATAAAAAATATAAGAAATATGCATAATTTGATAGGCTTGTTTATATTCGCTATGTAGGTGTTTTAAAATATTTTTTAATGGTATGAGGTTTGTGAATATCCGTGGAGTAGTTTGAGAGATAAATCATTTCTAAATTCCACTAATTACTATCCATAAGGGGTATAATTGTAAAAAATACTTAAAAGTACTCTTTTCATTGCTTGCCTTAAAATTTGTGCAAACTTAAACTAGGTCACTTAATAGTGGGACGGAGGGAATATGTATTTATTTAAATAGAATCATGCTATCACGTGAACGCTCGCATGACAAGCAAAATGAACCTGCGGGTAAAAGTCGTTGGATTCACATCATCCACTTTAGATCTTGATAGTAAAATATTTTATTATATTTTTCATATTTTATTTGCTTTAGATCTTGATGGTAAAATATTTTATTATATTTTTTAGATTTTATTCACTAAGAGTATCTGTAGTGGGCGATCAAATACCAGAGTATCGATCAAACACCAGACACAGTGGAGAAGGAGTAAAGATCAAAGACTAGACTAAAACCAAATACTAAAGTATATTTGGTCTTTGGTTTGGTTTTAGTCGGGCGCAATTAAAAGTTACGCCTGATGGGGTGAAGATTGGAGTTACGCCTGAATTAGAAAAAAAAAATGGGGCCGAACTTATAATTACGCCCGATTGGGGCGCAACTTTAAAGTTGCGCCTGACCAAATTTTAGTCTCCCTCCACTTCGTTGCAACACGGACTAAACCCAAATTTTAGTTTTTTTTTTGCTCTTTGGTTATGATCGCGCCACTGCAGTTGCTCTAACCATCCTTGCATTTTCATTTGAAACCAAAAATATACCCTCCTCTGTCCTCCCTCTCCGTTCAACTAGAATGTTCTCGTACATGTTTACATTTAAAATTTTTTTTTTTTTTTTTTTGTAGGATTTCTCGCCTAAGCCAACCCATTGATTTCTTCCTTCATCCATTAATAGCATGCGCTTGGGTGAGGTCTTATTCATATCTTCGCTGGAATCAACAAGACAGTTCGGTTAGTAATCTAGAAAAGCTTGTGCTAATTCTCGTCCCACGAACAATGCAAGTTATCAAATGGAAATTCATTTGATTTCATTCACAGGAAAAATCTCTAAATCGATTGAAAATTTTGCACCTAGTGTTTTTGAAGATCGATATCAATTACTGATCGGAATGAATTACTAGTAGACCATATGATTTGATGAAGATGTACAGATTTAATTACTACACATGTGCAGGGGAGGGTTTATTTTGGTTTCTGATGTGTTTTAGATAGTGGTAAAAAAAGATTCGATTCTCGAACTTGTAAAGATTCTATTTTAGACTCAAATCGAAACAGAAACTCAAATAACTCAATCAAAGTTGTTATCAAGATTATAAAAGCACTGAGACAAAGGATTCCACCAATCTCCAATTTTTATGTGATTTAATCTAATCAATATTCATGCAATTCTTTGCGTTTAAAGTGATTATAATTTATAGCCTCTAGTAGATTTTCAAAGTAACAAATGTAGACATCAAGCATGATGCTACATCAAAACGAATCACAATCATTCAATAAAAATCAATTATTCAATATTAGTTCAAAGCAAATAATCATAAAAGAAATTGCAAAAATTAATTTAAATAGAATTTACCACATGATAATTGGGAAAATTGGCTTCCTCCGTCGCCTCAGCAAAGGGGTTTAGCTCCTCATATTAATCACTTGCTAAAAATATTGGTTCATACATCAAAAGTGTATAAAAAGAGGTGAAAAGTGCAAATACAAAGATTCACAATAGTTATAAGTGTTGCAATCAAACTGTTACATGAAACAATTATAGTAAGGTGTTGTAGAATAAACGACTGCTCTAGGGTGTGGTATGTTCTCCGTGATGTTCCTCTACATTAGCAGAAAAATAATTCCTACAACTCGATTTTGTCCTCTCTGCGATCTTCTAAACTACTCCAAACTTCTTCTAAACTTGCATAACCTATCCTGGAACTCGACTCATTCTTTATATGCCTCAGAAACCTAAAAATACCGATTGATTTTCTTCTTTTCCTTTCCGTACAAGTCACGACTATTTTCCCGCCTTTTCCTGAAATTTAAACAAAGAGGATGACCTCCCCCTATCTGTGGCTGGTCTCCCTTTAGCAACAGGGGTGGAAATAGTAATTTTGGTGTGCGCGTACTAATTTTCCTCGATGCCTTTATAAGTTCTTCTGGGTGTCTTTATCCAACAGTTAGGGTGCCTTGAGTAATTTGAGGGGTGCCCGTCTCCAAAATGCGGGCGTCTTTAACACTTTTCCAAGCCTATTTTCCAAAAATGTTTATTTGCCAAAATTACCTACACATATAAAACACCATAATAAGTACAAAAATGAGCACTATCAATATATAAAATCGAGACAAATTAAACACAAAAATGTGTCTCTATCAGTTTCAAATGAAAGTACAAGAGTGTTTAATGGTATAAAATGCAAATGATATAATAAAATATCTTAGCATGAAAATCTAAAACGGATGATACGAATCAATGGTTAGCCACGGGTTCATTTTTCTGCGAGTCTTTATCCAGCAGTTAGGGTGCCTTGAGTAATTTGAGGGGTGCCCGTCTCCAAAATGCGGGCGTCTTTAACACTTTTCCAAGCCTATTTTCCAAAAATGTTTATTTGCCAAAATTACCTACACATATAAAACACCATAATAAGTACAAAAATGAGCACTATCAATATATAAAATCGAGACAAATTAAACACAAAAATGTGTCTCTATCAGTTTCAAATGAAAGTACAAGAGTGTTTAATGGTATAAAATGCAAATGATATAATAAAATATCTTTGTATGAAAATCTAAAACGGATGATACGAATCAAAGGTTAGCCGCGGGTTCATTTTCTTGTCACGAGAACGCTCGCATGACAGCAAGACTCAAATAGAGTCCTCATAAGATCACCCTCAAACTTCTATTAATAAGTGTTTTCTTGTCATTCAGCATACGCTGAATTTTGAACATCGAATTCAAATCTCAAAAACGAATTATACACATAGGTATGTCGTCCCGAATTACGGTTGAATAATGAACCGTAGACCGGATTGTTGACCGAATTTAACTTTCATGAAACTGTACAATACTAGTACATTTGTCGAATCCAGAATTACTAACTAGGCCCAATGTTGGTGGTAATCCGTGTTCGAGTTAACTCGTGCCCGGAATACACTAGCCCACTACGCAACTAGCATGCCCATGGACCACCACCACTAAGATGTTGTTAACCTTTCTTCCAAGTTCCAACCAGTGACGGAACTAGGGTCGGTGATGCGTGTCGTGAGTGCATACAAATTAATCACTTATCTCCATACAATTAGCTGGTAATATAATTGAAGCAAGGATCGTTCCCACGAAGAGTAGTGAGTTTTTGTTTTTTAAATGTCACAAATCGGGTTTTTTTTATAGGTTAAATATAAAGCAAGGTAAATAATAAATCAATTAAGTAAGATGTAATCAAGGATGAGAAGTATGATAGAGGAATCCTTCTTCGTTACGTCTATCTCATCTTCACCATTAGCTGATGTGGTTTCAAATGAAATATGTGGAGCTCCTCAGGATACATCTTTATTAATAACTTAAAAAGATCATATTGTAGCCCGTATATGGCGCTGAGAGGTAACACTTCTGTAACTAATTATGTTTTAAAGCACAATATATTTTTATTGAATTTATTTAATTTTGAAACATCATCAATATTGCATTGTGCCGAAACGTTGAGAATGCACATCCAATTTCCACAACATTAAAATAAGTAGCATGAAATGAGTTATTGGCCGAATTTGGGGAGATGAGTCAAGAACCATCTCAGGCTCTAGAGAATCAAGGAGAGAATAGCCAATATATTGTTGAAAGCAAAGGTATCGAACAAAGGGGAGTTCAAAGATCCACAAGACCTCCTAAACGAATTCAAAGAGATGCATCATGCGTTAATGAGAGAGAGAGAAAATGTACCAACTAGATTTAGTTTAGTTTTCAATTTTCTTTAAGCAGTTTATGAATTACTAGTTTGGCTTTGTTAACTGTTTTTTTGATATACTTCATAATAAGATATAGTGAACTCACTACAATTGGGATTATCAGGAACAGTTTGAGTCTCTAAGGATAGAGATAAATTGGGATAGATAGAGGAAATTAGAGGACTAGGAGAAGAATTAGATGAATTAGGGAAATAAGAAGAAGAAGACATTGTTCATAGAGAAGAAGATAAGTTTACATCTGATTAGCTACCTTTACAAATGGTACCGGTACTACATATAAAGGAGATGCTCATGTGGTAGGGACGATACTCGTGAAAAGGGTTATCTACACCTAAAAAGGGGGTGCCCCAAATGGGTAGCCCATAACAAGAAATACTAATAATTCATAGGGACATGACATAGGACATCACTAATATTTCAGTGTATGTTTGTGTCTAACAATTTTTCTTCTACACTGGTTCCCAGTTGTGAATATGTTAATTATAATTATTTGTAGTCGTTCAGGTAGGGACTACTAAAATTTCAGAAGAAAAAGGATCAATAGTCGCCAAGTCATGGACTACTATGACTTACCTTAGTCGTTCAGGCAGGAACTACTAAAAATCAGTTTCAGAAGTTCCGTCATTCAATTTAGTATGAATACCGCACCGGTAGTTAAAACCGGCATGCAATCTAGGATGAATTCCATGCTGGTAGATATCCCGGCGGAAGATTTAGTATGAATACCACACCGTAAATTGGTACCGGCACTCAATCTAGGTTGAATACCACGCCGGTATTGAACTTATAATATACAGAGACCCATTGTTTAGTGAGTTGTACCGGCATAAATTGAATTTTAGAAGTCATACAGGAACTCTTTTTTTGGTATCTAGGATTTTTAGAATTTTTTCCGGCATTTTCGACATTTAATTTTTTATGCCGTTACTTTAATCCGGCATGAACGTTTATTATATAAAGATGCCGGTATTGGTGTAAATTTATCCAGGAAATTTCTGAAGTATACCGGCATTTTCGACGTTTAATTTTAAATGCCGGCATTTATACCCGGCATGAAAGTTTATTATACGTACATGCCGGAACTAGCTAAGGGCATGGTTTGTATGCCGGTACTAAAAATGAAAGTTAGTGGTATTAATTTCGTGCTTCTTTTGAAATAGATCTAAAGCCAGGGATGCCAAAGCAAAGGAGGGTAACAAAGGAAAAGCTAAAGCTGCTGCAACTAAGAAAAAAAGGAAGGATGGTCTTGATATTCCTCAGTCTCTGCCTCCTCGAGGGAATAACAAAAAGCGTTTGGGTTTTGAGATAAGAGGGGATATTTGGGAGAGTGGTCATGATCGTAGTATTCTTGTAATCCGTGAACCTACTATAGTTGTTGATGAGGAAGATGAGAAACATGAGCAAGATGAAGAGGAAAGTGAGGAGGAAGACAATGATATTGATCCAACTCAATTAGCAAACCAAAGCCAAGGAGTGGTTGAACAAGGTGGTCCAAGTCAACAACCAACACAAGGCAAGGGGAAAGGAAAACGCAAAGCAAAAGTTAAAGGTGAACACCTTCCAAATGTTGATGACATGATACCCGACCTTGAACGTGGTGAAATTTGGGGCGCGACTTCACTTGTTCCCGGCCATCTATTGGGCTACAAGCACTCATGGGCTCGTACTATATATCCGACCTATGTAAGAATTTCTCTTTCGTGCATATGTACTGTATTTATGCAAAATCTCTTAATCATTATCTCCTAATTGTAGGATCATAAGAAGGCTGTGCGTGTTTGCCGAAACCAAGCCGCAGCTGATTGGGATTTGTCTCTAGAGCATGATGATGTCCAAGCAATAGTAAAGGAATCTGGTTTATATCCTTTAGTTGAAAATTATGTGAAGCCCGATATTGTAACCGTCAATTCCTTCATCGAAAGGTATCATGGTGAAACTGATACAATGTACTTCCCATTTGGAGAGATGACCTTGATCCCTGATGATGCTCAGAACATTCTAGGCTTGAACGTTATTGGAAAATCAATTGCAGAACGAGGTGACTTTGAGCTAGAATGGACGAAGTTGCAAGAGCTTACTAACAAGTTGTTTGGTTGGGACTACAAAGAGTCTGTGGAAAGCTTCTATGTATCAAAGGTTAGTAGGACAAAGACATTCAAACTGACCCTGCTTAATAAAAAGTTTGCAAACACAAAGAAAATAAGTGTGGAGGATGGATGGGACCCCGCACAGATTCGTTATACGGCCTCCGCGTACCTGTTATACATCTTGGGCACTCGGGTATTCCGTGACACTAGTAGCAACTGGGTTAGTGCAAATTTCCTTCAGTACTTGGATCTGTTGGATGAGGTCTTTACCTATTCATGGGGCACCGTTACAATGTCACATTTTATGACGGAGATGAGAAGGGCCTCTAAGGCGGTTACAAACCAATTTGTCGGGAATTTCACTCTACTCGATGTACTTTTGTTTTTAAACTTATGTTCTTATTTATATTTTTCACGTGTATCCTTGTTATGTATTTATAAACAAAATTTACTAACTTTTATATGTATAATTTCAAATTTGTATAGGTGTGGGCTTATGAACATTTCCCAACATTGTTCAAGGACCACCCCTTTTTGAAGTTTAATCCCGACATTGGTTCAAACAAAGCATGACAATGTTTTGTCACATTCTGACCTATATGATACGTACATAGGAAATTTTGTGCATCCGGAAATACATCAGATATAGCACCCATTAGTGCGTCATCTTGATCGGTTACTATGACCCTAGGAAATTGATTTTCCGGGAACAATAATTTCAATTGTCGTAATGCCAAATGATATTTGTAATCCCTCTCGTTTTCCATTAAACACCAAGCCAATGTGAATGTTACCTTATACGATGTTTGCCCCACGATGTTGAACAACGACATGTTGTATTTGTTTGTCTTGTAGGTGCTATCTATCAAAAGAACACCACAACATTTATGAGCCAATTGTGAAAGAAAAGGATGCGCAATGAATATTTGAAGGGGCTTTTCGTCCGGTCCTCTTTTAATGATGCACGTGTAGTTGTGATCCCAAACTATCTTCTCAAATTCTTGTATAACGCTCCTCCCTTCCCATTCCACCCTTCTAATGGTTGCTTGTGCGCTATAAATTGTACTTAGAGAAGAAACGTTATGATCATCCTTTTCCTTGAAGGTTCTGAGAATCACTCTTGGTTTGATACATGTTTTGGTCATTATCTTTACATCCTCGAATTCATGAGGTTTTAGCTTCGCAACAATGGAGTGACCATTAAAATCTTTCGGATCCCGGTGGTTATGTTGGCCAAACCACACCGTACAATCCCATTTCTTTTCTTTGTCTCTTAAATTGAATACAAGCTTAAAGGGGCAATTATCCTTCCTCGACTTAGTCTTGTATACCCTAGTAGTCTTCTTTTCATATACATAACCCTTTCTCTTATGGCTATTCTTCGCATATTTACCACTTCTCTCGCAAACCATCTCAAAACGAATTTTTGAACCTTGGGTATTCCTCACTAACACACAGTTGTTCTTAAGACCCGTCTCTTTTGCCCAAGAAATTTCTTCCGCTGGAGATTTAATTCCCTATATTAGGATAACAATAGAAGATTATAAGGTTCATAACAAGCAATCCCCACATAACGTTCTAAAAACTAGGTGAAATGTATTGTTTGGTAACATACCGGACGCATCTTATAGTATTCGGACGTATCCGTTCCAAGCGGTTTGGAATTTGTTGGATCAATGTGTGTCACAATCTAAGGAATATACGAAAACAAAATTGAATTATTTCAAAGAAAATAAAAAAATTACCATGCCGGGTACCATTTCTGGCGTGCTCGACATTAGTTCCGGCATTGAATGTTCTTGAACACAAAGACCGGAAGAGTCCATACCGGAATTATCGCTAAACAAGGTACAAGCCGGTAACTAGAGCCGGCATTCTCGACATGTGATTTTTCCAGCCGGAACCAAGCCCCGATATTAAGGTAATTTTAAAAGCAAGCCGGGAACAACTATCGGCGTTCAAGATATTTTATGTACTACACCGGTATTAGAGTTCAAAAATCTTAAAATCCTGGATGCTATTCTGTAAGTACCGGCATCGTCATGTAGGAGTAAACCATGCCGGTTGGAATATTCTATAGAATATTCGGTGTTAGATAAAAAGCATAACTGAATATCGGCATGCATAGTTGGTTTCAATACCACGCCGAGAAAGATTTTAAAATGGGGGATATGTTGTACCGGCATGAAAAAGAGAATAAACACTACACCATTTTTCCTAATTAGTAACAAAATTTTGCAACAGCTCTTACGCAGTTGCGAATTTGCAACTGATTTTTTAACTGCTTTCAAATTCGCAATAGCTATTTGCAGTTGAGAATTTTGTAACTGCTCTATGGATGTTGCAATTCGCAACTGCTAAGAAAACCACATGTGTTGCCTGTTTGTGTGCCAGGTAACACCAGAACTCACTTGTGCGACTCGGCTATGTGCCTAGTAACACCTAAAACCTTACACCTATATTTACCTGTGTAAATCTCATCCATAGATAGTTGTTAGATTAAAATCTATACCATTTAATTTACCCTAACCCATATACACTTACCTCCCTTCTTCTTCCTACTTCACTTTACTCTTCTTCTTTCTCTAGCCGACTTATTTTTCTCAGACTAAAGAAATCTGAGGTTCTCATTCTCCGTTAGTCTGAAAAACTCGATTAATACCTCAATCTTCGGTCAAAATCTTAATCGATTTAATCAAACCATTTTGTTTTAGGTGAAGAAGATTACTGTGTTTGCTTAATCTAGGGTTCGTAGAAAATTTTCTTTGTTCCTTGAGGTTAGTTTGCGATAATGGAGAGACTTTACCACTGGGTTTTATTTAATTTGTGTTTTTCTTTTTCAATTTGAGTTTTAAGGTTTTATGATGAAGATGATTTATGTTCTTCCTCAACAAATAAAAACAAGGTTAGGGTTTCTTCAAATCAAGATCTACATCTGTTCATTTGTATTAATGCTTCTGATTATTTATTTATTTTGTTTTGATTTCAGTTTGTACAAAAATACAGTAGCTAACTATGTATCTAACATCAAAAGGTAGACTTTAGGGTTTCTATTAGATTGGTAGTTCGAATTTCGATTTACGTTTCTGGGTTTTAGTACCCATCCTTCAATTTCTTCACTCTTTTTGCATTAACAATTGACTAATGAATGTTCTCGATCCTCTATTGTTGTGCAGGTATTAAGGAACAGTTGGGGATGATTTAGCTCATGGAAAAGGACTGTATGTCTCTCAAAAGGGGATTATCATGTATCTTATGTGGTTACAGGTATGAAGGTGAATGGGTGCAGAATAATACGATTCATTAAGCAACTGTTTTTTATTTTCCCTTTGAATTGTTTTTGTATTATTTTTGCATTTGGTTGTCTCACATGGTAGTAGATCAATATAATTTTCCATCTCAAATATGCCCCTACTAACTTGGTAGATTCAAATCTATTAACTGATTTGATTTGTCCAAAAGATGCTTCTTCTATTTGTTATTATTAGCGTTTTGTTAGATTTGTTTTTGAAGTGTAGATATTACCACCTTTATTGTGAATGAAGTATCAATCCTTTTTTTGCATATGCATCCATGAATTTAGTTCATTGTTATGATAGTATATGAATTTAGTCACTTCTATTTTGATGGTAGTTTACCAAATACGTTTGTTATCAGGAGCTATCACTAATGTGATTGTTTGGCGTTACAGATGCCAAGCGTTTAATTGGTAGAAGATACAGTGACACCATAATCCCTGCCTACTACGACGATTCTCAACGTCTAGCTACAAAGGATGATGAAGCCATTACTGGTCTTAATGTTATGAGTATCATCAATTATCCTACAGCCGTTGCCATTGCCTATGGTCTCCACCAGTGTTAGGGATAATAATATTCTTATCTTCGAACTTGGAGGTGGTACCTTTAATATCTCTCTTCTTACTATTGAGGAGGGTATCTTTGAAGTTAAAGCTACAACAGGAGACACTGATCTTGTTGGTGAGGACTTCGCCAACAAAATGGTGGACCACTTTGTTCAGGAATTCAAGAGAAAGAACAAGAAGGATATCATTTGGAACCCCAGGGCTCTTAGAAGATTGAAAAAATATAGTGAAATAGCAAAGAGGACTCTATCATCCACTCCCCATACTACCATTGAAATCGACTATCATCTACGGGATTGTGAATATGAGGTTGGTTAGTAATGTAATCTTGTAATGGTACTAGTCATTTTAATTTGTGATGTTTGTTCTTATTTTCTTCGATATTACTGACTAATACTAGTTTGTTTGTATGTATGGACTTTGCAAAATGAATTGAGAATTCAGAAAAAGATTACCAGTACACTATGAAAAGAAATCAGGTAATGATGGATGATTTGACACTAGCTGTAACATTAGCTACATGTAATTCTTATCTTTCTCAATGAGTGAATATTTATTACATGGGTATGTTGCTTGTTATTGTGTTCTTTTACTATTATATGACTAATAGTAAAGTTTAGGTACTTGAACTTATTACAATAAACAGGTTGATGCTCTTCAGTGCCACCTTTCCAACTGAGATACAGGTTCTTCTTTGCAATAATTAAGCCTCGGAATCTGAATGACAGCATTATCTAATGGTGAGGAATAGCTCTAATGGTTCTCAAATGGTTATTTACTGCATTTGATGAAGGAAACAACTCTGGACACACATCATGGAGTTCTTGAGTGTCTCTGGATCCACACCCTCGATAGAGGTGATTGACCTTATCTTGATCCAATTCTCGAAATTGTTATGAATCTGAATCAAATAGTTGTATATAATTAGAAGTTTTTGTTGTGAATCTTGTGATCATTTCTAAGTTATCAGTATAATTGGAATAAAATATAAATCTTTCTATACCTTGATAACCACTGCTCCATCTGATCCTTGTGTATTCTTTTATTCTGCATATGAAAGTGAGAGATGCTCTAAGTTCTGCTATGAGGAAGCAGTAATGGATTGCTTGTATGCAAAATGTGGATGTTATTCTTTCGTTCCATGTTTTTGAATGTTACTATGTGATATTTATTTTGTCTGATCAGTTGTCCAGGTACTAACTGAAATAGCTTCCAGGTGGGTCAGCTCCTCTTCTTAGTGACGCGCTTGTCATCGCTAGAACGCTTAGTTATGCACTAAGTAACGTTGAAGAGGTTAAAAGTCATCTTGTGATCATTTTCATTCATAACTTGTCATTTGTGAGAGGCCAATCGACAAAATGTTAAGTCGATAGATATAGTGATTTTCTTTAGCTTCATAGTTTTTGGTGGTCATGTAGAAGAACTTGTTGCTTTCATTTACTCGCATAACTTGTGCATCCTCCTCGGTATATGCAGGAATGTTGCGTTATGAAAAAAGATCTTACTAAACTTCTTGCAATGCTTGGAATTTTCGGAATGATTTTGAGTATGTCAGGCATATGTTTTTTGAAGTTAGATTACTTTCTGTCTCTAACATCAGTAGTTAAGGACTTAGTTTCATGGCTTGCATATATTTCATGGTAAGTCATTGAAACTGTTATGTACCCATAACAGGTTGTTATCTCCATGGCTTGGTGTCAAATGTGACAAGTTCTTTGATATGCTATTCAGCTAAGCCCTAAGTAGAAGCTAAAATTAGCAACTATATCCGAATAGGACCAATTATGTATTTGATTGAAGTAAAGTTGTTGTTCAGCTTCCAGGTACTTCAATTGTTGTGACTATGTACCCCACAAATATTTTTTGTTTTGTTTTGCATCTGGTACAAGAAGTCGTCATTTGGTTTATGCTTCTTGTTTTAGTTTATTTTTTTTAAAGCATGTTGTATGGATGAAGTGTCAATAATCTCAGTGGGAAATTGTAAAGAATCATATATGAGGAGTCGACTGTTTATACAACGATACATCTCAGCGTTTATATTTCTGCGCATTTATAAACTATTGTTCTATTTTTTAATGAAGGGGTGGCATGGGCTCGAATCTAAACTCGTAATCTGCAATGCCAGCATCATATGTTGCCTTGACTAGTTCACATGCTCAGGCGTATTCATCTTCTCATGGAGTTGGTACAGCTGGTCACTTAAATTTATTTCCTGAAACCTCATCTGTTAACTTGAGTTCACCTGGTGAACACTAGAGGATTATTTGTGTTGGTTCCATAGTCTTTAGTAGCTACTATGTTGACCATCTTAAATGTACCCCAGATCTAATGTGGTTGTTTGCTTTCAGTTCTGTTATCTTCGCTACACAGGGTTCTGTACCTGACCCAAAGATTGGGATTTATGATGTTGGAATGAAAAAGAAAGGAGTTGATGAGTTCCCTTTCCGTGTCCATTTGGTAAGTTGGTAGAAGGAGAATGTCTTCAGTAAGGCTTTGGAGGCTTCCCGTATTGCTTGCAACAAGTACATCACCAAGTTTGTTGGGAAGGATGCTTTTCATTTGAGAGTCAGGGTACATCCTTTCCATGACTTGCGTATCATCAATCTCTTGTTCAGTAATATCATCTCTTTATATACAGGTGATATGGTAGGAGCCTCCTAGATGCTAGCTTATATCATCTGTGTCATCCTTTAGAATTTGAACTCATATGCGAACTCATAACTGAACTTGAGAAATATACTGAATTTTTTTTATCTTTTGGTTGTTCACATCGTTCTTTAGAAATTGAACTGTTATCGGCCTGAATATATTTTTCAAATGGATTTGTTGTTCAGTGCACACCCAATATGTCTCTCACCTGGATTTGGCCTGAAAATATTGCAGGGAACTCTTGACTAGGTCAACTACAAATTGACTTGACTTTTTTTTTGTTGCAAAAGTTTAGCAATGGCCAAAAACTGTTGCTAAATTTAGAACCAGAACAATAAAGCCGGGTCCGACTAAGATTAATCGTTCTAAGATTTTTTGGTTCTAAATTTCGCAACTGCTATAGAGCAGTTGCGAATTTTCCATTTCGCAACTGCTCAAAGCTGTTGCGACAAGAATATAGCAACAACAACCAATTGTTGCTAAACCTATTCGCAACAGCCAAAACCGTTGCAAAGTCAAGGAAAAAAACAGTTAACTGAACCGAAAACCGTTGCGAAAAAAATTTCGCAACGGCTTAAGAGCTGTTGCAAAAAAAATGCAACGCCACGTTTCGCAACGACTGGCTGATGTTGCAAGTCCCTTTTGCAACTGCACACAACCGTTGCTAATCCCCAAAAATGGTGTAGTGAAATACCATGCCGGGAAAGTTTTTAAAATGGGGTATATATTGTACCGGCATTGAATGGACTATAAATACCACGCCGGGAGACTGTTTAAAATGGGGGATATAGTGTACCGGCATGCGTGTTGTATGAATACCATGCCGGCAGCACTGGTTCCGGCATAGTATTCATAAAACGACAATGCTGGTACTAAGCTTTTACAGGGAAAAAAAATGGTGGTTTCTAAAAGAAAAATCAAATTTTCGACCTCCTTGAAGCATTACATGTGTGTTGGGGTTGCTTGTTTGCTGAACATATTTACTTTCTTGGGTTGGTTCTTCACAAAACACTTCATGCTCAAGAAAATCATGATTCAAGGGTGTTGGTTCATCATATAACTCCAATTGTGAGTTGTTATCATACACCGAAGATTGAAGATATGATTGTTGTTGTAGTTGAGCTAAAGATTCAGCTGCTGCAATTCTCTCATCACAATCATCTTCCATTTTAAAAAAAAAAAATTCCACTCAATTTTTTTTCCTCTCCTTCTACTCCTCACTCACACAAATTAAAATAAAAAAACACACTAATCTATTCCCCAAATACTTAAGAATTTACTAATTATTATTAACCACTAAACATGATTAGTGAGGGCTAGATTAGGAATTAAAAAAATAATTACATAGGGGGTAACCCAGAATTTCTATTGGGACACCGCTTTTGTCCTGTAGTTGTAGCCCCCAATTAATAAAAGTATCCCCCAATTGCGCCTTCTTTATAAATTCACGACGATCTAAAATTTATTTCATCAAAAAACGTAATTAATGAAATACTTTCTTGATTCAGAAGCACACCACCTTTGTCCATTAAGATAAAACAATAGAAAATTATGAGTTTTGGTGTATTATATGATTAAATAGAATCCTAACTTAGGGTTTGTTCTTTTATTTTTAATTTTTTTAATAGAAAGAGAGATTAATGAAGAAGAAGGAGGTAGAATATGGATTGTAATAGTTATGCTTAGTTATAGTTAAATTTAATCTGATTTTTGTCGGTGATAAATAGGAAAAAATTAAATTAATAGTAGAATTACTTTAGAAATTGTAAAGTAGGTGGTTAATAGGAAAAGTGTGGGTGGTAAATAGATGAAACATTTTCTTTAATATCAAAATGAATGGGACTAAAGACAAATTAGGAAAAACATATGAAAAATTGGCTAGAATAATTAATTACTTCACTGGGTAGTTTTTTAACCTGGCGCGATTGGGGTATACCCAGATTAATTGGGGTATACCCAAATTTAAATGGACATGTGCCCTTACTAAGGGGAGGCCAAAATGTGGTAAAGTTACGTTAATACCCCTACAGTAATTAACCTAAAACTAAACCCTATATTAATTAACCTAACACTAAACCCTAAACTTAAAAACTAAAAACTGATTAATCTTATCTAATCCTTCTACTCTAATCCCTCTCCTCTTTCATTCCAAAAACCAAAAATCAACCAAAATTTTTAATTTTGATTTTCCTAAAAAAATGGTTCATTCTAAACAATCCAGCAGCAAGAGAGATTCAACAGGAAGTATCAAAACATCCAAATCAGAGAAAAAAGGTAAGGGAAAAGATGGAACTAGTAAACCCGAAAGTTCAATCCCTGAGAATGTTGAAAACAACCCTCCGTCGGTGAAAAGAAGACTGTAAGTTGATTTCTAAACTCAACCCAATATTGTTTAGTGTTTTTTGATTGTTAGATTAGGTTAGAAACTGAAAATTTAGATTTTCAGCGTTTCGGTCGGCAAGTTCGATAGTTTCACATCATGCCGGCGGTTGTTGTTTCCTAAGATCCGGCGTGGTATGAGGATGAATAACCTGCTGTAGATGCATTTTACTACAAACTACATCCAAAGGATAGAAATGTACTACTCTTCTCAAACGAAAGTAAACGCTCAACCATGAACACAAGATATACGTGGTTCAGTATGATTACCTACGTCCACGGGGGTGAAAGGATGAATCTTATTACTTTGTGGTGTTACAATGGTGTTGCTCTTAGTGGGATTTCCTTACAAGATTCCCTTACTTCTCATTCACTTCTCTCTAATGCTAACTCGGGTTTCTCTCTCTTTCTCTCCCCAAAGATTACAACCTGCCTCTTCTTGAATTCGAGTCGCTCTATTTATAGAAGAGGTTACATACAACTAAGTTAGGGTGTTGGTCACATTACATCTAGTTGTTTTTCTGTTGTTGGGCCGACTTCTGATGTCTCGTGTGGCCGATGTGACTTCATCCCTCGCCTGTCTCTTATCCAAGCCGACCTCGTCTGGTGTTCCGATGGCCCGATGTCGCTTGTCTTGGTTTCCGCCCTTACGATTGGCCGATACGTCTCCTACTTTCTTACCCTTTTGACTATATCACCTTGTTTGACCCGCCCTGTCTTGTATGTATCAGCTTTATCAGAAGTCCAGATCAAGTTTTGTCCGATGTCTGCACGCCCGATCCACGTGGCTCCTTAAATCTCGCGCCCCCTAATCTTCCTTCTATGCTTCGTGTTTCTTCGTATCTGAGTGTATCAGGCCTAGGATATCGCCACCTGGATCGGTGTATAATTTACACCTACATTTATACCCCTTCTTCCGCTCGTGTGGGAGACACGAGTGGGAGAACCTCGTTCTAACTTCCCACGTCTTTGGTCATGCCGCGAATTCCGCCATGCAGCGCCCCACTAACTCCACTTTATGACTGGTAACCGTCGACGTCGGTTATGGTTCCTCTCCTTTAAATAGCCCGCCTCTTTTTCCTTCCTTCTTCTTCTCGTCATTTTCTTTTTATCGTCCAAAGAATCGTAGCTTTTCTCCCCGATTCCTTCATCGCTTTGCGCTTCTGAAAAACCCTAACTTTCTTGATTTTTCTTCCTTCAATTCCCCCTCACTAATCGTCACCGTAGTTGTTAGTCGCCTTGTCTTTCTTTATCGAATACCAAGCTCTGCACTATCTCTGTTAATGGCTTCTTCTCCTTCCATGGCTAAGAAAAGGTCCGTTGATGACGTTTTTCCTGAGTTCGACGACCCTTCGCTTGTTTCTTTGTTTTTGCTTGAGAGCCCCTCTAGGCATGATGATCGCGCGATGAGATCTATTTTTGCTGATAGCTCTTCTTTTATTTCATGCAGGTCCGAGAAAAGGGTGGTGAAAGATCTCTCTGATGAGGAATTTATCGAGCAACTGAAGGAGAAGTATGATCTCCAAAATTACGAGGTGACCCTTCTCTCGAGCCGAAATGGTATATTGAAGAAGGCGGACATGAAGAAATACGAGCAATCGGCCGATTGTGTGGTTATCACCCTGGGTCAACTAGAGCTAGGTCTCTGTCTTCCCTTATACAACCCTGATAGCCCATTTTATTACGAAGTTTTGTCCCAGATTCGGCCTTCTCGTGCTTTAGCTCAATGGACTGGCAATACTTTCCGAATTATGAACGAGTGGAGGGATCGCCGCGATGGTCATGGTTCTACTTCGCCGAGTGGTCGACCTACAAGCCCGAGGACGCTCTCCGAGTATACCGTTGCCAATTTCCTTGTCAACTATCGAGTGGTACTTCGACCCCGGGCGATCTTGCTTGGGTTTTTTGCAAGTCCTCATCGTGTTAAAACTATGCCCGAGGGTGTCGAAAGAATGATCTTCGGATGCCGATCCTATCGGCCATGGTTCCAACAAAGCGAGCCCGACATTCTAATGATCCGACCTATCCCCGAGTTCCGCTTCTTGTCCGAGGTCCTATCCTTCATGGTGACTTCCCGTCGCCTACTTTTCCCGGTGAGCCCTATTCTTTCGGGTGGTTAATGATGACAAGGCCGATAAGGTACGCTCTTTTCTTGATTTCTATCTTGTTAGCTTCGGGCATCGTTAGTCACTTGTTGTTGTTTGCAAATCTCGTGTCGGTTCCACAAAGACTCTCGGGTCTAGGAAAAGAGGTGCTAGCACAAGGTTTGAGGAAGACAGGGGAAGGTAACAAACATAATGATTCCCTTATAAGTACATGTACTTGCCCTCGTTTTTTGCCTTCACATGTTCGACGAGACACTTGTGCGTAAACACCCGAGGCGCGATGATGATGACGTTGACGATGTCGACCCTAATCCTCTTAGGCGTAATCCCGGCAGAGGTAAAGATATTGCTAAGCCACCGCCGAAAACGAGCCCCCTCATTGATCTTTCCGATGAGGATGAGTTGTTTGGAGAGATTGTGCCGGGTGAAAAAGCCGGTGAACAAGGTGTGGGCGACCAGCAGGATCCCTCGGAGACGCCCGCCTTAGAGAAGGTTGTTACTAATGTTCCGGTAGAGCTTCCTTGTGTGCCCTGGTTTACTGAGGGATCGTCTTCTAGCGTCGAGACCTCGCTTCACCGTTTCCGGCCCGATCATGAATTCCTTGGGTGCGCTTACTTCCTCCGACTTTGGGAAGTATACTTGGTGAAGACATGTTGAATGATGTACCCTGTTATGGCGACATCGCCTTGACACTTGACACCGTGGTGAGCGACTCGATTCTCGTATAGTAATGCCCCGCCGATTTCGTCCTTAGTGTCTCTTATGATGCAAATTCGTTTGTTTGTGTTAGATCATTAACCGTGTACGCTTGGATGCCGCCAATCTCCTTCGAGATAAACAGTTGATAGAGTCTCTCCAACTTGAACTTCAGAATGAGAAGGGTCGCGCGAACGAGTTGGAGATCAAACTTGCCGATGCTCAAGGTATATGACTCTTCTTGACTTGTGTTGATTGAGTTTATCGTGCCCCGTATCCGAGTCGGGTATCCTTCTTCTTAGCCGAGGTATCTAGTATAAGTATAGACGCTACTTCGGAGTTTAGGATTCTGAAGAGAAAATGGGATATTGAGAAAGACCTTGTGGAAAATCTTCGTCAACGAATGGCAAACAAAGACGACAAAATAGACCGTCAAACTGAGGAGATTGCAGGTCTTGAGGACGAGTTAGAACGACATCGCCGGTTTAATTATGATCCTTCCGAGATGGACAATTTACGGGCTTATTTGGGATCTTCTCAGCGTCTTGTTGCCGAAAAACGCTTTAGCAACGAGTTTGGAGCAAAGGGTAAACGCTCTTCAATTGCAGTAATCGAGATCTTCACGAGGATCTCCGGCGAATATTGAGAGATAAGGATGTGGTGGAGCGAGCTAACAACGATTTACTGGGCCGAGTGCGTGAATTTGATAAAGTTATGGGAGATTTAGAGTGGAGTAGATCGCAGCTTGCGGTTCTCCAAGCGTCGCTTAATCGGTTAATGAACGATTGGGCCGAGCATAAAAAGTATTTCCCTAATAACGAGTTCAACGAGCAACATTATAACGAATTAACCATGAAGTTGTCTAGGACCGAGGATGAGTTGTCCAAGTCGGTAGAGTCACTTCAGTCGGTGTTAGCTGCCCTGTCAGGTCTCTTAGCCGATGTGTTGAGGCCATTTTTTAGATCCAGATCACGCTTTATTCTTGCAAAAATGTTAAGTTATATCCGATGAATAACATCCTATATTTGTGGTTTTGTAGCTGCGCAAAAACGTTCGCAGGAGCTTGATCTGGAGGTTCGCCGATTGAAACAGGCCGAGGTCGATTTGGGCTTCAAGTTAGCTGAGGCTGAGGAAAACGCTTCCCAGATTACCCAAAAACTCGAGGAAGAACGGGTCGCCCATGTGGAGGAGTTAGATCAGAAAGTTCAAGCTGGCATTATGGACTGGGTGGAGAAGAAGCGGCTCGAGGTCGCGCAGAGGAAGGCCGGCGCGGCTCCTCCCAAGGTTTAAACTTTCTTTTTGTGGTGCTGCGTCACTATTTTGCCCCTTCCATCGGGTTGTAAATCGCTCTAAACACTTCTCCCCTTTATAATTTCTGCTACCTTGCTTGTTTGTTTTAATGGGGGTGCTGCGTCACCGATGTTGTTTGTTTAATTTCCGCTAAACTTTTCATTTCGTACGTCCACGCGATGCTTTTCGTACTTTGTTATCAGACGCTTGGTGTTATTGATTTAGATTTTGTTTCTTATGTTATTATGGCGATTGTTGCTTGATGTACCATGCGATCGATGTGGTTTTCGTTTTGAATGTTGCTCCTCTGGGTGTTGGTTGTTGCACGACACTATCGATTTGTTTCTTGTTCCGCATGTTGCCCCGACCGTTTGTTGATTAACGCCCGACGTTGTTTGTTTCGCTTTTGTTCCTGGTGTTATGCCCTGCAATTGTTGCTTTTATATGTTAGAACTCTAACCATTTTTGTCGAACACACCCAACAAGGAGGGTCATCGGGCCCTATGCCATGTCCTGATCGGGGTATCTCATCACTATCTCTTTGGATTCAGTGGAAGGGTACCAGTCATCCTAGTTCTAGGTCCGATGGTCCCGAGTGGTTATCGATCAACCGATCTCGGGAAAGTGGACACGCCCACTTGCGATGGTGGTGACCTTTCAGATGTAAGTAGGCCACATAGCTGAGTAGACCTCGCGTCTAAACAACCTTTGGAACTGTTTTTCAACCACCAGAACCCTTAGGCTACCTCGGCACTTGCACACTTCCACTGCCCAGAGTTCGAATAGCCAGTGCGATCAGAAGGCACCTCAAGACTTCCACACCGGCGTTGCCCCGAGTACGAATGCCCATTCGAGTGTAAGTCACCTCGGAACTTCCACACCGGCTTTGCCCCGAGTACGAATGACCATTCGAGTGTAAGTCACCTCGGCACTTCCACACCGGCATTTCCCGAGTACGAATGACCATTAGACGCTTGTGCCCTATCCCATACCCCTCACGGTTTCACGAGAGATAGAAGACACGTTTGCTTACCGTGTTTTTTCGCATTGCCCGTCAAGGATGATAGAGTTTCAGAATCGGATGTTCCATGGTTTGAGCTCTCTGGTTCCGTCGAGTCGCAGTAGTCGATACGATCCTCGCCCGCCTTAGATTCAATTATATATGGCCCGCCCCATTTTGGTGCTAGTTTTCCGCCTTTTTGTCGCGCTCCCATTCAGCTAGAAATTTCAATACCTGCTGCCCGGGATTAAACTCTCTTGGTCGAACGCGCTTGTTGTACTCCCGTTGTAACCTCCTCTGATAATTTTCCATTTTTTGTAGAGCCATCTCTCTTGTTTCTTGCAAATCGTCGAGTTTAGCCAAGATCAGATCGGATGACACGTTTCGCCTCCACGCTTCAGTTCTTGTGGTAGGTATCATTGCTTTTGTTGGTAGAATATCCTCGGTCCCGTAGGTAAGCATAAAAGGGGAGAACCCCGTAGCTTCCCTCTGTGTGGTTCTGTATGCCCATAGGATGTTATATAATTCCTCGCACCAGTTTCCATATTTCCCGTCCAGTTTCTTCTTCATATTATCGGCGATGGTCTTATTAGTGATCTCGGCCTGCCCATTTGCACCGGGGTAAATCGGGGTAGCTTTGCTCTTCCCGATGTTGTAAGTGTTAAATAGAAGATCAATGTTCTCGCCCGTAGTTGTTTTCCATTATCGAGACGATGGCAGCCGGACCCCGAGCGACAAATGATATGATCCTAAATGAACTTAAAAACATCTTTATCTCGAATATGCCTCAGTGGTGCCGCCTCGACCCACTTGGTAAAATAATCTGTAGCCACGATAAAATACTTCCTTTGACCTGTTCCTACATGTAATGGCCCGACAATATCCACTCCCCATTTAGCAAAAGGCCACGGACTTATGATCGAGTTTAACGGTACTCCGGGAGCATGGATTTTCTTCCAGAAACGCTGACATTCTTCACAATCTCTTGCCATTTGCTTCGCGTCCTCGTTCATATATATCCAAAAGTATCCCATTGTTTTTGCCATAGCCGACAAGCTTCTTCCCGAGCTGTGATTTCCAGCCGCCCCATAGTGTAGCTCATGTAGGATTATATGGCCTTCTTCCCTGCTTAAGCATCGTAGGAGTGGCCTTAGGTAGGAATTTTGATATAAGATCCCCTCCCTTAACTCGTAGGCGCCCGATTTACTTTTGATCTTGTTCATCTCGGGCCGACTATTAGGTAGCTCACCCGTCTCTAAGTATTGATGTATCTTCTTTCTCCAGTCGCCTTCTTTGTATCTCTCGGCTGCGTTAACGGCCATTTCGATTCGTGATTCTGATGTTTCAGGGATAGACGGGTTAAGCATCCTCATAACGCGTATCCCTTCAATGCTCGGGTCTACTAACTGTGAGGCGATGTATGATAGAGCATCCGAGTGTCTGTTATCCTTTCGGCAGATGTGGCAGAATTTAATATCTGGGATTTGCTTAATGTAAAATCAAGGCGAGCTCCCAATATTTTTGCAAAGACCGGATCGTGTGTAGCGTATTGGCCCGTAATTTTCCGGATCACTAGTTGAGAGTCACTAGTCAGTCGAACCTCATGCAACCCCATTTCCACAATTATCCGTAAGGCATGGATCACCGCCTCATATTCGGTGACGTTGTTCGTTTCCTTGAATTCTAACCTGAACGAATGCACAATCTTCCTCCCCTTTGGCGTGGTGAACACCAACCCGAGACCCGATCCGTCTTTGTTAGATGCCCCATCAACAAATACTTCCTATCGCGTTGGGCTACTAGCGGCTAGCAGGTCCGTCGGCCCCTCCTGTTCTTCTGTCATTCCCGGTATATCTTCTACCTCGTCCTCATCACTAAGGGGGAAGTCTGCCAAGAAATCGGCCACTACTTGTCCCTTGATCGCGGTTCTTGTCTCGTATATCACATCATATTGTTTGATTATGGCTCCCCACTTGGAGATTCTCCCCGATCGCCCAGCACTATCCAAGACCGCTTCGATAGGCGATTTGGTGAGCACCCGTATTCGATGAGCTTGAAAATACGTTCGTAGTTTAGAGGAAGCAAAGGCTAGCACGAGCACCATCTGCTCCATTCTAGTGTAGTTTTTCTCTGCCGGACTTAAAGTTTTACTGTTGAAGTACACCGGATTTTCCACGCCCATCTATGTTTTAACCAATACCGCACTTATGGCATAGGGTGTCGCGCCTAAGTATAAAGTGAGAATTTCGACGCTCAGCCTTTGAAGTACCGGGAGGCTAGCTAGGTGTAGCTTGATATTTTGAAAAGCTTCTTCGCTTGCGTCCGTCCATCGGAAATTTTCTCCTTTCTTCAAGATGTCGTAAAAATTCTTGCATTTGTCCGATGATCGTGACACAAATCGCCCCAATGCGTCTATGCACCCGTTTAGTTTCTGCATGTCTCTCACCGTCGCGGGAGATGGCATGTCAATGACGGATCGTACCTTCTCGGGATCCGCTTCTATTCCCCTGGGAGTGATGATGTATCCCAAGAATTTCCCCGATGTGACCCAGAAGTCACACTTGGCAGGATTAATCTTCATCTTGTGTTTCCTCATTGTTTGAAAGATCTCTCGAAGGTCTCGGACGTGGTTTTTTGATTTCCGGCTCTTAACTAACATGTCGTCCACGTAAACTTCTATGGTATCGTGAATCTTGTCTTCGAACATATCGCCTACCAATAGCTGGTATGTAGCCCCAGCATTCCTAAGTCCGAATGGCATCTTGGTGTAACAATACAATCCCCTTGGCGTGAAGAAGGATGTGTGTTCCTGGTCCTCGGGCGCCAGTGGTATTTGGTTGTATCCCATGTATCCTTCCATTAAAGTCATCGCCTCGTATCCCACTATTGATTCTACTAATTGATCTATACTGGGAAGGGGGAAGCTGTCTTTCGGACAGGCCTTGTTCAAGTCGCTGAAATCAATACATATTAGGCCTCCCCCTTTCTTTTTTGGTACCACGACCATGTTAGATATCCACTGTGGGTAGTGGGACTTCCTTATTATTCCGGATTCTTGTAATTTCTTCAGCTCGACCTCGACCGCCGCTTGTAACTCTGGCGCGGTACGCCTCATTTTTTGTCTAACCGGTTTGAACTTCGGATCAATTTTTAAGTGATGGCAGCAGACCTTTGGGTCGATACCCTCCAAATCATGCACTTCCCAAGCGAATACCTCCAGGTTTTCTTTTAACAACGTCGTGAGTTTACTGGTTTCTTCGTCCGATAGTAATGCCCCGATCCTCACTACTTTAGGTTCCTCTATCGTTCCCAAGTTTACTTCTTTAGTCGGCTCAACTGTCGAGAAGTTTGACTTGGTCTCCCCTACTGGGGATGCTTCCTTTAATTGCCATAAAGGGTCCTATTCTCGCATTTCGTGTGCCAGGACCGCTTGAGAAATTGCCTCCTCCAATTCTTTTGCTGCCTTCACTTCCTTTTCTTCGTTCTTTTCTTGCCTTTGCCGAGCTCGCCGATGCTCATTTATTTCTATGTCAACTTTCATTCATTGTCGTGCCGCCTGAAAGTCGCCCATAACTTCCGCTATTCCCTTGCAAGTCGGGAACCTAAACCTTTGATGGTAGGCCGATGCCACGCCCTTTATCCCCGCAACCCATGGGCGCCCGATAATGGCTTCATAAGGTGAAGCGACGTCGAATACGCAGAAAGTGGTTAGTGAGTCGAGGTAGAAAGTGGTTAGTGAGTCGAGGTAGCCACCACCATCTGAAACTCTTAAAGTTATCCTTATCCGAGAACGATATGGGCACCCCTTCCATGGGAAGGATGGCTACACTAAATTCTTTACCATCACGATCCCTTTTATGGTTGAAGCCGTAGATACGGTATGTGGATGCATATTCATACACCTTTTCATTGGACGCTTCAAAGTCATATATTATATCGCATTTTTACCATCTTCAAGAATAAATATTTGTATTAATTAATTTTGTGTTTTTAAGTACTTTCATTCTTCGTTCGAACGTGTCGTACATGGGATTAAACTACCCATAATCCAAAACATGATCCAAAACCCAAGACCCAAATCCATTTCCACCTCACCACCATTGGATTCCAAAACATCCACCTCACCACCATTGATTCCAAAACAACTCCCACTATCTGAGAAAACAAGAATCCTTCTTACTCATCCACTTTTCAATCAACTAGTTTCATTTACTAGGGTGATGACTAGTGGATCGATTGTTTAAAGATATAATTTAATCCAAGTTTTTCAACATCTTGTCCATTTGTATCCATTGTAGGACATCCTTAGCTTAATTAGACGAGAACGATATGGACTTGAATCTACTATAGGACAATCAAGTTGAATGCATATCATAGGTTATTGGTGGATTTGGTTCCATGTTTACATATATTGGAAGAGACTTGGCTACACTAAATACCTCTTTACCATCACGATCCCTTTTATGGATCCTAGTGGTGATTCGTAGCAACACAACTATTCACAAGTAATTTTACACTTTTTTTTTTTTTTTTTTTGATTTTTTTTTTTTTGCTTTTGGCTTTTTGAGAGTAATTTTCTTTTTCTTTTGCACGACTTGGACATTCTATTTTTATTTTTTATTTTTAAAGTTTTTCATAGCTAGTAAAGGGCAAGGACTGGCCATACAAGAATGTGAAATGGTGTTTAGTTTGCTCAGATTGTAACGAATTCCGAATTGGTTCGCCCTATCGCTAGGAGTGTATGCATGATAAACCATATAGCATTAATTATGAATTTCCTACAAAGAAGACTCTCATTCCATTGAACAACTTAATGCATTATTAAAAATGAATTTGATTCATTTACAAAATGTAGGAAAGGAGGAATTTCAAGGATGAAATATTTGCGGACTTGATGAACTGGAGCTGGTCTTTTGTATGTTTTTTTTTTCCTTTGTAGTCTTTTGCATTTTTTTTATGACCTCAAGCTGTGTAGCGGGTCTTTTTGTAGGATCCTTTGTAGTCTTTTGCATTTTTTTTCTTCTTTTCTATGACCAGTAGTGGGTCTTGTAGGATTTTTTTTTGTAGTGTTTTGCATATAGATTTTTTTAGTCTTTTATTAAAAAATAAATAAATCAAAAATCAAATTTTTTGTATGATGACCATTTGTGGTAGCGGGTCTTGTGTTTGGTATCGATGATCAAGCGGGTCACTAAAAAAATATGATGATCACTGTAGCGGTCTTAAAAAAAAAATGGTTACAAATTATCAAGGTTCTACGAAATTCTAAGTTCATCATCTAGGTTGAAGACCGAAGACAAAGACATTTCTATGGATGCTCTGATATTGAGAAGGGTTTGTGGGTACTTCTTTGGTAGGCCCTCACGAGACTACAACTCGTCCACTAGGGACACCTAGGGTTTAAAGGCTTAGTGCATACGCTAAATGCATTCGAGAGACCAATGACAAAGTGGTATAGTTAGGATTTTGATTTCTGTTTCACTTGAGGACAAGTAAAATTCAGGTTTGGGGGTATTTGATGAGTGCCAAATATTGCATATTCATACACCTTTTCATTGGCACTTAACTCATCTTTCGCGCTTCAAAGTCATATATTATCCCAAATTTCGCATTTTTACCATCTTCAAGAATAAATATTTGTATTAATTAATTTTGTGTTTTTAAGTACTAAATAAATCTTGGAAGAATTGAGAAGACAAAAGAGAAGAAAGTTGGAAGTGTTGCAAACCCGTTCGCGCATTAGTGGCAACTGTTTACAATACATGGGATTAAACTACCCATAATCCAAAACCCATGATCCAAAACCCAAGACCCAAATCCATTTCCACCTCACCACCATTGGATTCCAAAACATCCACCTCACCACCATTGGATTCCAAAACATCCACCTCAACCCATTGATTCCAAAACATCCATCAAGTGAGAAAACATGTTTTGTTGATTAAATAATTGCCAAAATTCGAATCCAAGTGAGAGAGAATTTTGTGTATAAATAGAGAGGGTTGTTGTGTTGAAAACTCATCCAAGAATAGTTCTAGTTTCATTTACTAGGGTTTAGATGAAGCCCTAATCTCGCTACAACTCATGCTTAACCAAATATTGATCTTTAGATTAGTTGTGCTTAATTAGACAATTAATGCTTTGGAGAAATACTTTAGTTGTGATTAAATTATCCATTGGAGAAACACCTTAGTTATACGGTAGACTTGAATCTACTATAAGGACAAGAATAATATTACAAGTTGAATGCATATCATAGGTTATTGGTGGATTTGAATACCCTAGTATCCATATTATCATTGTTTACATATATTGTTATTTGCATCTTTTACTTTTATTATTTCCAATCACTTGAAAATCATATCGTCCGATCGACAAAATCAAATCCCTTTTGGTTACTCTCCAATCAGATTTAGAATCAACTTCTACACTCTCCAAGTCTCTGTGGTTCGACGTGCTTGCCCTGTGTTGTTTGTCGACACTGTGCATGATACACATAGGTATCTTTCCGAGCCTACCACCTATCGATGCGGGTGTCGCTTCCCGCCGAAGGGGTTGCGAGACATACCGCCTCAAATATCCATCGCGGATAAGGTGTTGAACAATATCTTTCACCTCTCGACAGTTATTAGTGGAATGGCCCCTATACTGATGGTAGTGACAGTATTCGGGGTGATCTCTCGGTCTCTTGAACTGTACCCCCTCGATCTTTGGGTAGTTGATGTCGCTCCTCTTCTCAACTTCATTGAACACCTCTTCCAAAGAAGCGTTTAGTGGGGTATACGATCGGGCTTCCTGCTTTTGCTTATTCCCTTTGGCCATCCATTCCCTCTTATCACTGCTCCTCGGGGGAGGGTACGATATTTTTTCTGATCGCCTGATATGGTCATCCGTGACCGTTTTAGTTTCAGTACCGACTTCAGCACTGGCTTCTTGTACCCTTCTATCTCTTGATTCGGCCTGAATTTCTTCCAAGGCGATGTATTGTTCTTGCATTCTTCTTATCTCCTTTAAGGTCTTAGGTTTTTCAGAAAACATGGCAATCCAAATGGGGTCCGATCTCCCCATCGCGTTTTCAAACCCAAAGATGGCTTGGTCCACCGGTACCTTCCCGATTTCGGTACACATTTTCCTCCATCTGTCGGTCAAGGTTCTCAATGGCTCTCTGAATCTTCGGGCGAGGGTAAACAGCTTGTTCATTCTTGGCCGAGGTCGACTGTTATGCATATAGGTCTCAAGGAATGCCTCGACTAGCGCATCGTACCCGTTGATCGAACCAGGTGTGAGCGAATAAAACCAATCTCGCGTCTCGCCCTCCAAACTAGCTGGAAAGAATTTACACATGACTACCGGGTTACTTCTCCACTGGATCAGTGACATGGTATACATCTTAAGGTGTTCGGTCGCATCGCCAGTTCCATCGAATCTAGAGGGGAATGAAGGTAAAGCACACTTAGGTGGGAACGGCATTTGTTCCAATTCTTGAGAGAAAGGCGTTTTCTCGGCTTCACTCATAATCTCGGCCAGCTTATCCTCTTCGCTTCCGCCCGAAAGTTGCTTGATTTTTGCTTCCAACTCCTTAAGCTTGGCTTGAGTTGTCTGATCTTGTCGCCCGTCCCTTCCTCGCCTTTCTTCATCGGTGGACGAGTCCTCGGGTGGTCCATATCTCTGCGTTAGGGGAACCGGAGGTAATGGCGGCTGACCTGACTGATTGGGACGATTATTGTTACTCTGCCCTATCATGGGTGGCATGTGATCGGATCGGCCACGATAACCCGATGTTCCTCGGCTTGACGACCCTCTTGATCTGGTCCGTTGTTTCCTCAGTTGGTAGTTCTCATACTCCAAGGATAAATTACGCTGTTGGAGTTCCCTCAGTGCCGCTTCTTGTCTCCTCTGACTCTCCAAAATGGCCAACAACGTCGGGTCCGTACTTTCATGACTGGAATGTCCATTGGGTTGGTATGGCCTAGTTTGTAATGGTGCTGATGTGGGTGGTGGGGGCGGTATTGGATTGGTTATATGATTGGAAGTTTGAATGGTTGTCGGGCCGATGTCACTTGCTATTGCTCGCCCCAACTGAATCTGCCTAAGACACTCTTGTTCCCTTCCCAAAGCTTCCTGGTGTTCAATTTTTCGCCTCGTTGATTGCCTCTGAGCTCGCGCCGCAAGTGCTTCCTCATCGTCATCGGTGTCCGAAGTCGTAAGTCCATCGACTTGATCGGCTCTTCTCTCGAGTTAATATAATCTGGTGCAGAGGTAAGGTGTTATCGTCCCGTCCCACATCTACTTCCTCGTTTACAACAGGCATCCTCGCGTACCGCATGAGATTCCTCGGGCGGTGGTTGTCGACTGTTCCCTTGCCTCGGCCCCGTTATCCCTGCCTGCATGATGATGCTAGTGACCGTGCGATTCCTTAACATCCTTATCGTCCCTGTTGTGCTAGCCATTAGTTACGTCGCGTGATAAGCCGAGTATCGCCTGTACCTACGTCAGCAAATACGAAAAAGAACCCCTTACTTCGACCTGAATTTTCTAACAAAATGCACGGATAAAAAAGGCGAAACGTTCGACCCTACGACTACTGTCACTATGCAGGGGTCAACTTTTGGTTATCGTGGGTTCCGTTTATCTTCCCTATTTTGGTGTTATGCTGAATCTGCAACTGTACTCACTTCCCCGTCACTATCACTCCGTACGACGTCACTCTCCGTACTCGACCTATGCATTTAAGTTAGTTTGTCCTTTGTTCTACATGCTCCAAATCATTGATCTTATGCACGTGATGCTTAGAAAGTACGGCAAGTATCCCCTAGAATTAATTTGAACTTGTACTAACTCCACTTTCTCGATATTTAATTACGACCTTTCCGACGACCTACGCTTCACCGTCGGCTAAAAATTATACTTGATCGACAGTTCACTATACGATGAAACATCTAAAACGCTAAATTTTGGTAACTCCGAGCACCCAACTTCTTACCGCATCTAAAAACAACTCGCTTAACGCTAACAAACACACAATTATCAAGAACAAACAGTCGTCCCTTCAACAGATTCTTCACGTAGATTCTAACCCGAACTGTTAGTCGCTGGTGAGATCGTGAAGTTTCTCTGTCGATCAAACTGTTGAAGACACTAAGAGGACGCTTCTACTACTATGGCTTTAGATGCTCAGTAAATGACTCAAAACAACCATTACTTCGGACAACAGAGTTCATCGTAGCTTCTACTCCAACACATTAATGTGTATTGAGGAGCTGTTGATCGTCTCTAAAGACTTTAATGGAAAGGTATCCGGAGATCTTAGTCGTGTCCCCTTAGTCGGCGCCAGAATGTAGATGCATTTTACTACAAACTACATCCAAAGGATAGAAATGTACTACTCTTCTCAAACGAAAGTAAACGCTCAACCATGAACACAAGATATACGTGGTTCGGTATGATTACCTACGTCCACGGGGGTGAAAGGATGAATCTTATTACTTTGTGGTGTTACAATGGTGTTGCTCTTAGTGGGATTTCCTTAAAAGATGCCCTTACTTCTCATTCACTTCTCTCTAATGCTAACTCGGGTTTCTCTCTCTTTCTCTCCCCAAAGATTACAACCTGCCTCTTCTTGAATTCGAGTCGCTCTATTTATAGAAGAGGTTACATACAACTAAGTTAGGGTGTTGGTCACATTACATCTAGTTGATGTTCTGTTGTTGGGCCGACTTCTTCTGTCTCGTGTGGCCGATGTGACTTCATCCCTCGCATGTCTCTTATCCAAGCCGGCCTCGTCTGGTGTTCCGATGGCCCGATGTCGCTTGTCTTGGTTGCCGCCCTTACGATTGGCCGATGCGTCTCCTACTTTCTTACCCTTTTGACCATATCACCTTGTTTGACCCGCCCTGTCTTGTCTGTATCAGCTTTATCAGAAGTCCAGATCAAGTCTTGTCCGATGTATGCACGCCCGATCCACGTGGCTCCTTAAATCTCGTGCCCCCTAATCTTCCTTCTATGCTTCACGTTTCTTCGTATCTGAGTGTATCAGGCCTAGGATATCGCCACCTGGATCTGTGTATAATTTACACCTACACCTGCCGACCTTTCATATCATCCATGGCTTTTGTTAGACAATAACCAGGGCCGGCATGGTATACTAACAGACACCTACCGGCTAACTTATCGCCGGCATGGCGTTGTCCTTGGACTATGCCGACGGTAGGCATCAGAAACTTGATATTTTTGAAGTTATAGCCGGCATAATTATTTAATACAACCATGCCGGTTGTTTTTTGGTCAGCTAGGTGAATGGTTATTACCATGCCGGCCACATATTGGTCGGCAGTTTATATATTTTATACCTTGCCGGCTAGTGGATTACCAGAACCAAATTTCAATGTGTAACAATTTTGATCTCTTATTTGCGTTCAACAGTGTTGTTTGTTTTTATATCTCTTATTTGTGTATTGTTTAGGTTTCCAGAGGAAAAAAAAGAAGATCCACCTTGTTCGGTTACTAAAGATGAGCAATTAGAATTTATTGACGCAATTTATGCCAATGTAGAAGATCCTAAAGATGAAACTGAAAAGAATTTCCCTGTAAGAAAACTATGTTTGATGGGTAAAGAAGATCCTAAATAAATTCTAAGGTTTATGAACAGTCCTAGCAATCCCCTCAACTATGTTGAATGCACATCATCAGAAGAGGAAGAAGAGGAGGTTGATCCAAGGACCTTTTTCAGGGAAGCTGACTTTTCTGGAGTGAACCCCTATTACAATGAGGATGGTGACTACATAGGTCCAGTGAAGGGGAAGGGAAAAGCAAAAGCTGATGCTGGTGAAAAAGCTAGTGATGGGGAGGAAGATAATAACAATGAGAAGGATCCTTGAAATTCTTAATCTTTATTATGTTTTACTTGCTTTAGAAACTTAGATTCTGGTTTGAACTATTACATTATGTTTTGAACTCTTAGAGTGTGGTTTTAGACTTGTTAAACTTATTTTAATTTTCATTTTTAGTTGCTTTAGAAATTATTATTCTGTTTATTTAGTAATAAACAAAGTACTGGAGGCCGGCATGGTATGAAATCTATACCTTGTCGACCTAAATGTTAGTTGAACCTTTTAGGTTCAAAGTATAACCCATTGAATGCTCAACGGCTAGAAATTTCAAAATCAAGATATTAGGTATGTTGTTATTATAAAAGCATTCCCAACTTCATCTTCAACCTTGCATAAAGAATGGAAGTTTCAAAACCAAATATTTGTAGTCTTTGTACACTTAGTGGTCATTTTGCAAACGATTGTCCCTTTGAAGGAAGCAAATGCACTATTGAAGGTTGTAAGGGATTCTTATTTCTCATGAAAGCTGCAATAGGAGGTGTATATCATCCGTATGCTTCAAAATGCACTTGTTGTGGGTTTTTCTATTCGATAGATGAGCGCCTAGCTCCGTATGAAGATGAAGTTGCTAAAATCAACCTTCTACCATGCACAAATCCATGTTGCGATGGTAAGATGAAGCTAATTACCTCTCCTAAGAAATTGTGTAACGGAAAAAGATACTATCTATGTCCCAAATGTGTTAGGGTTAAGGTTTTAACGTTTGTATGCTTTAATTAAGGTTTGTATCCGATGTATAGTCGGCATTGTTCTAAATTATATGCTTGTCGGCGTCCTAATAGTCGACATTATCCTAAATTATGAGCCTGCCAACGGTTGTTCTGTCGGCATGGCTATTATAATACATATTTCCGGCTTAATAACATTCATGAACAATTTTAGAGTGAGCTCTTAGACGGCATGGTTATCCTTCAACACAATGCCGGCGCAATTAAATCCGGCAATTTGGCCAAAGCTGGAACATGCCGACCTGATAGAAAAAAACATCCAGGAACAATCTTTTTAAGGGAGTTATACGCCGGCATGGTGAATTTCATAAACATTGCCGGCATGGTAAACGCCGGCATTTTGGTAAAAGCAATACTTTGCCGGCCATATGAGGCAGCTTTTTCCTTTACTATCATGCATTGTGGCCGACAGTTTGATGAGATAATACCGTGCCGACCCAGGGAAAGCCGGCAGGGTTGTGTAATAACTATGATGCCGGCAAATTGAAAATACATCAAAAAAAAAACATCAATTTCATTCATTTGTAGCACTCCAAAGTACATTACACAAAACACGCATGCGATTACAAAAGTACTCCAAAAAGTACGAATGTTTTGTCTAGTTTTCCATTGTACACTACACAAAAAGCTTCTTTATTCCCTAATCATAATCACTCCTCACTCAAATATATTGGAAGGATTTCATTCAAATCTATTGAACCTCCTTTAGTCAAATCTATTGGACATTCCCTAGACTCATCTATAACATTCCAAAGGGCCATGTTGTCCTCATAAATTTTCATCCATTCCTTTCTCTTGTTTTCAGTGAACTTCTCCCACAAACTAAACCTACATAGAGGAGGTAATGGACATTCCTTATTGAGTTGTAGACCAATAAAATGATTTTTATCCACCAAAGCAATGAAAAATCTTCTATGCTTGAGTTGGTTCACGCAAACCGCATGTTTCGGTGCAAATGCTATAGATAGTCCCTCACTAAACAAATGTACCACGTAATTCCACGTATCCTCCAATAGATGGCCACACTCCGGCATTCTCAACCAATGCTCCCATTTGATCGGTGCATTTCCCTCCGGGCCTTTAACACTAGTTAGCAAACCTTTGAAAGTTGCTTCTTTCTCCTCCATGGAACCTTCTAACATCATTGAGATATGGAACTCTTTGTCGTTTTCTAATCGAGCGTCCATCTTCTTTCTAATGTATTGTCATTGGGTGAGATTCTCTTCAACCTCCCCACTTAGGTGTCCCAATTGTTGCGAGATAACGTGAAACCCACAATTTCCATCTTTCGGAACATCGTCGGTACCAATCACGAAATCTTGAATAATTGGAGGGAGTTGCTTGCGATACTTTTGCAACACCGGTTGTACTACCTTATTTGGACAACCTCTTTTCTTCGCAAAATTTCCTTGGCTTGATTGACTCTCAAGAGGTAGAGTGCCATTTGTATTCAAGTTATAGACCGTTGGTGTAGTTGAATCCTTCCTTGGACGACCTCTTTGCTTTTTTGCGGGCTCCTCCTTGTATTGCGCCTTGGTATAAACATGTCCAGATGGATCGCACTTTGTACTCAAATTCTCTTTAATGTTTTTCTTTTTGGATTGATCACTATTTGTACTTAAAAACTCTTTGATTTGTTCTCTTTCGGATTGATCACTATTTGTACTTAAAAACTCTTTGATTTGTTCTCTTTCTTCCGCCCTCGTCTTTTTGGTAGTTGGTCTACCATTAGGATCTTGTTTCTCCGGTTCTTCAAGTTCTTCCATAAAAGGGTAAACAATCGGCATCAACTTGTCCTTCATAGTTTGTTTGTCCAACCTATTCAACGTGGGGTACTTATCGAGGATTATCCGCCCAAGATCCATGTCGCCAAACTCTTCACCGGGATCTTCTCTTGGAGCATGTTTGAAAGATAATTGCTTCCAATAAAGATCGATATCATCAAGAGGAATGGGAGTTTTATACCTACCAAGCATATGACGACACGGAAGTCCGATAACCTTCATTATCCTACACTTACAAGGAGTGTTCGGGTCATCAAACTGATTATACTTTTTAAACAATGCGAGATGTTTCATCATGAAATGTATTGCCCAATGCGAGACGTTTCTATGTATACCAACAAGCAACCAATCATCCTCCTTAAACTCCTTCAACTTCCGGAAGCTACTTTCTTGGAATTGTTTTTTTATCTTGTCGATATCATTATTAGTGTACTCATGGATAGCATGTTGCACCGTCACAATCCCATTTTGACTCGTGAAAAGTAGACCTTTTAGTCTCCCATGAGCTTGCTCTACCATACTTGTGGACTCAAGTTTGAAATGTTTATAGTCGTAGGTAAAAGCATACACAAATCTCTCTTTGTGTGGCGTCAACCATTGTCTCTTGCAATATTCCACTACTTTGGGGTATTTAGTGCCCCAATCATCCTCGAAATCCTTCAAGTTTATCTCATATCTTTCCACACTCATCGACTAATAAAACTTATCCCACACTTTCATGAATAACCCAAACTTGATCTCACCTTATTTCCATTCTTTATCTTCTTTCTTCTTCTCTTCCTCTCTCTCCTCTTTAGTTAGTTTACTAAGACGTTCATCTTCCTCCTTTTCACGTTTAGTACTTTTCTTTACCTTTGGCTTTTGGATATGATTCCTACAATTCTTTCTAAGATTGCATTGTATATGCCAAGTGCAAAGGAAATTTTGTGCATTGGGAACGACTATCCTCACGGCGTTCATTAATGCTTTCTCATTGTCAGTCACTACAACCCCCGGAGTTTCGTCTTCGTGGTAGAGAAGCTTCAAAGTTTCCAATGCCCAAATATAGCTATCATCCTTCTCCCGATCCATAAAATACCATGCCACCGTGAACGATTGCTTATCCGAGGTTTGTCCTACAATGTTCAACAAAGGCATGTTGTACCTATTCGTCTTATAAGTACAATCCATGAACAAAACTTGGTAAAAGAAACGCGCCAATTGAATCATATTGGGGTGCGCAAGAAAAATACGATCCACCTTCCCATCCGGTGACTCATTGTGTCTCATCGTGTGGTTGTATTTGTGTGCCAACCATTGTGATTCTTCCATCACCTTTCTTCCATCCCATTCAATTCTTTTAATGGTTGCCTTGGCCGCATAAATTGTAGACAATGAAGAGAGGTTATGCGGGTCGTCCCTCTTGAACCTACGAAGGAGCTTGCTTGGTTTAATTCACCAACTTGTTCTTACTTGTTCGAACTCGTGCGGTTTCAACTTGGCAACTTGACAGTGCCCAACAAGACTTTGCGGATCTTTATGGTTATGCCAACCAACATCAACTCTACTCATTTTCCACATGCTATCGATTTTTTCTTTCCTCCCAAAAATAATCTTGAATGTGCATTCACACTTCTTAGACTTCGTCTTGTACACCCTAGTCGTCTTCTTATCATACAAATAACCCTTTCTCGTGTGACTTTCGTCCGACGATCCATAACACTCGCATACCATTTCAAACCGCGTAGATTTTTGTTGAGTGTTTTTCACTAGAACGCACATCTTCTCTTTTGCTTTCTCAGCAATCCAATTTACCTCGTCGTCTTTTTACTTCCATTCCAAATTATTAGCATAATGTTCGGAAGTATCGGGACCCCTAATTTTCTGAGCTTGAGGTTGATCTGCCATAGGTACCAATGCCACAATCTACACAACATCAAAAGTTTAGTAGTATGTATTACCAGGGTCGGCATGGTCTACATATAAAACACTGCCGGCAGAAAAAAGCCGGCACGTAAGAGAATATAAACAATGCCGACATGGCAACAGCCGGCAATGTCTTAAAACTTGAAAATGCCGGCGTAAGCATTTTCAAGTAATGGTTCCTGTACTTCAAAAACATTGAAGTCGGCAAGGTTCAAATTTTATACCATGCCGGCTTGATACTGCTTATGAAAATTCGGCACGTTGTGCAAAGTACAACCACGCCGGATTTCACGTCCGGCATGATCGACAAGCGTCGACCTTGCCGACCCGGTACAACAGAAGTGGAAAAAAAACAAAAATCGATCATTTGCATGGAAAAATCACAATCTTCACCACCTAGGTTGTCTACCTAATTACTTGCAGCTCCATTATCTTCTTCTTGGTCATTGGACTCTACGTTTGGCTCGAGACATTCATCACTTCCATACCCATCTTGAGTTTGAGGAAAATAAAAGTGAGGATCATGCAAATAATCCATTCGATCATGGTCTGGTAGATCATCATACAAGTACGAATCTGTAGGAGGAAAGTTAGAAGGCTCCCCCACTTCAAAATCAGGATTTGAATCACTCATTTCACTCATATCACAAATTTCACAAAAACCTTAACTTCCCCTCCCCCCCAAAAAAAAAAAAAAACCTCTTCTACTACTTCATAATAATTCTCTCTCTAAATGATTTCTAAAACCCAACATATAACTAAATCAACTAACTAATCTAATTAATTTAACTAATCTAATAATTTTAGTTAAATTAGAGTTAATAATTGTGGGGGCATTTTAGCCATTTAGAAAAATCTAGGTTAAGGGGTGGCTTAACTTTACTTCAAAATGACCCTATTTTGTCTTATTGGGTATACCCCAATTAATCTGGGTATACCCCAATCAATCCAGGTTTTTTAATCTTTCTGCAAAACCAAACAAGTCTATCTCTTAGAAACAGAGAAAATATCACTTTTGTTAATATTTTTCTCTCACGCTAACGACATTCTTCACTGGGGTGATATGGGTTAAAATTTTCCTTCTAATAAAAGGAGTAGAAAAAATGGGAGTCATAATCATAATAATACCTTTTATTTCTATTTCGAAACAACAAAATTAAGAGTCCTATCCGAAGTTCATATATTCCTTCTAATTCCTTGGATATCAAAATGGTAGTATCTCTGTTTCTGCAAAAGTGGTAGTATCTCCTTTGTAGAAACAAATGTAGCATTAGAAGCAATGAACTAAACAATATGAAAAGCTATCTTTGACGAAAGACACACTTTATTAGATATAAAGCATTTGTACATCTAAAGCCAGTTTAGCGACTGGCCATAGAGGTGGATGTAACCACCATTAAGCTCCTTCCCATACAGACTCTTATATTTTAGGTGCATCTTTTTGGTAATAAATAAGGTCTTTTAAGTTCAGTGGCTAAGATAGGGATGGTGTTTTCAAAGGAACAATATTTAATTGCCACCATCACCGCCACCTTGACTAACTCCTTCACCACTTCCACTATCAGAACTAGCGGCCCCACCACTATCTTCACCTCCAGCAACGTAGCCACCACTCTGAGCTCCATCAGCTCCTCCACCACTCCCAACGCCATCGCCACCACCCTGAGCCCCACCAGCACTTACTCCACCATCTCCGCTCCCAGCAGCCGGCCGGCAGTGACGTCCAGTACAACGTCCGGGATGCCAACCAGGGGCATGATTACGTTCTGGAAGGCAACTTCGATACTCTGGATTATCTCCTCTGCAAATAGGTTTACCTCGGCTGATGGCACCATAACTTACTTGTTCTAATCTTTCACCAACACCACTTCCTTCGCCAACGACATAGGCTCCTCCAGCACCATAACCCGTTTCGCCACCAGCATGTGCTACATCGACGACAACTTTTTCTTCATTGAGGAGAACTCTAGCTGCAGAACATATGCTTAAACCTAATAAGACACTGAAGAAAACAGTAACAGTAGCTCTTTTAAGATTAGCCATTTTAACAAACAGTTTCAGAATGTGTATGAGATATTGAGGAGACTGAAAGGGAATTGGGACCGGTATATTTAAAGGGTTTCAGAAAGGGAATCTCGGCGAGGCCTTGAGCGCATGCTCTAGAATTTAGCCAATCACTGAGAGAAAACAAATCCAAGGTAGGCGTCTTCATTCTTTTCACCCACCACTATACGCAATAAATTAGTATCAGCCTATGAGGTGTTTCATACCCAAGTGTTATCCAAACTTAGTGTTCCGTCCACTTGGGAAGGACTTGAAATATGAAATTACTCAAAATTAAGGTTTCTATTAAATATTGCCCACACTTTTATTAACCATTGCCCATTTTAACCATAATCCACAATATTTTTCATTTTATTAACCATAACCCATATCATAGCCCGAGTTATTAGAAAACGGTTAGAGGTGAGTCGAGTTGAGTTGTTATATTACCGATCCCACTTAGATTATTCAGATATTATAACTAAACTCTAAACCGTCCATATGAATCACGAACCTTCTTCTCCTTCTTCTTCTAAACCGGCGGACAACAACTTCCACTTGAAGCCGTAACATATAAATTTCTATATCTTGGATGTGTTTGCTGCAGTAGTTCTATAGACATTTTGGAACTTGTTCATGGAAAAATTCTTGTAAAAATGTCAGTGGCGAATACAAGAGAAAGACCTGACAAGACATAGGATCATCAACCATTATTCGAGAGCAATTTTAAGACTTATATTCCCCACAAAATCTTAAAAAACCAATGACTTGGAAGAAATATATATGCTATTTCAATTTTGAACTTAACAATCTTCTGAAGTTAGATGGAACTTCATGCCTTTGCGGGAAAACGATTTCAAGCAAACATTCAACAGATGTTTCAACTTTCAACATGTTTTCTACTAATCTACTAGAAGTACACACGGATAGCAAATACGTACAAAGGTACAATCGTAACTTTGTATTTAGTAACAACTAGGATTCTAAGGTTAATTTTTTTCTCATGTATATAAACTCTAATACAAAAGAAGAAGAAAAAACCGAAAAGAAAAAAAACCCTAAAACTATTATTTTAACACGTTTAAGGATGGCCCACCATTTAGTGCTATAATGACTTCGAGAGTACTCTCGAATGATATCCCACCTCTCTGTCGATCAAGGATAAGGATCATCTTAGCCCTTAAGCATTTCAGCATTTCAAAAACACGTGTAACTTCTCCTGTTTTACCGACTCAAAATTTGTCTATAAATAGCCATTCGTTTATTCACTTGTGTATGTAAGGAAAATCAGAGGAAATACAGACTGGCGTTTTCACTCTACATTTCTTTAAACATTATTTTAGTTTATACTGTAGTTAGCTATTGCTACTACTTAATAAGAATAATCTACCTCCCACTTCTAGCCTATTTGCTAGTGGTAATCTAGATCAATCAGTAGCTTGATCTTGTGAAAGAGTTACAACACGTTATCATCATGAATTGCTCTGTGGCGATCGGCGTGGCGTGGACGATACAGAAAAGGATAATTCTCTTCAACCTTTGCATATTTAATTTAACTATTTCTAAGTAGTTTTATGCAATTTTATGCATACAATTTTTATGTCTAACTCTGTTTCCTATTTTGATTAGGACTTGTTAAAAAGGAAGTTAGGCATCTCGTCGTTCCTTATATATGTTATTTTGAGCACAGAAAATTGTACGGTATATGAAGAGATATCCAAAATAGGTACGTATTAGCAACGACTCATATTTGTAATGCTTATTCGATTTCCAAATTTAGACAAATATTTGAGTATTGTATAGTTTGCAATTTTCCTCTTTAGCCAACCAACGAAAGGTTTTTCCGCGTCCTTTTGGAGAGCATAGAAAATAAAAATTTCCTTTGTTATTACACCAATGATTTTTGTGGTGTTAACGGTTTTAATATCGGTAGAGCGAGGAATTGTTGCATCTTGAGGGATAGCAAAATTGTAATATTCCTTTGCTATAATAATCTCCATAATTCAAAGTCCTTCTACCTAAGATCGGAATGCAATGAAAAATGGACACCGGGTTAACACGGTTAGCCAGTCTCTATCAACGGTCCTTGAAGCGACCTACAATTGATATCGAGACATATTCTTTTAAGGTATAAAGAGTGTGTTGATATTTCAACTTTGATAAATTAATATTTCGTCGATCCTAATTGAAGAAGTTGGAGATTTGTCGATATTATGTTAGAACCGTATATATCACATTTGGAATACTTTCTTCCTTGTTTCACCATTGATTTTTGTGGTAATCAGTTCGGTTTGATTCTAGAAAATATGTATGCACCGTGTAAAATGTTGCGGTGAGCAATAAGGAGAGCGTCATATTTTTTGCCCTTATGTGTTTCCGCGAGCTTTATGGCGTGCATAATATGCATCGACGAGCTTTAAGAAGCTATTATGCAATTTGCATTTTGTATATGTTATAACAACAACGAGAGCTGCATGTTTTAAATGCGCCTCGTTGATATACAAACGTCGAGCAATAATGAGTGTTTCATTTATTTAAATGATATTTAAAAATTGATATCATGTCTTCTCTTCGCCTGATCTATTGCCTAAAATCAAGTATTTGGTAAATTAAATTTGCAGCAGTACCTATGCTAATAATTCTATTTTTGGCAAAGAAGGAAATTACAATTGTATTATGCATAATTAAATATGGGAACCACAATAGTTCTCGGGCTTAAGAACCTGATAAACCCCGTACTTCCAAAAGTGGAAAAATACGGGACGTTAGCATAATGAATGGTTTGAATAAGCCATCTTTGAGCCTGGAAGAGCTTTGCTATAGTTGTGACATAAAAGACACAGTACATGCACCTGGAGTGTTGTTCATTGTTTTAAATCTTTATCGGTCATCTTGGCAGGAATGGAACTGATATAGAGATAATGTCCATGTTCACAAAATTTATTTTACAGTTTTTTGTTATTTTACTTGGAAATGTAAATTATTTAATTTATTCCAGCTGGACAGTAAATGAGAGAGGAAACCTGATCAGTCACCTCTCCTGGGCTGCATGTTATTGTTGTTTTTCTGTACCCAGTTAGTCCCTTGATAGATAGAGTAATGTGGAACTGAAAATTCTTTTGATGATACATTCCCGCTAAAGGATCATGGGGGGGAATCGTCGACAATATTGGTTAACTCCAATTGTGTCTCATCTAAATTCTCACACCGAGAAGTGCCTGAGGTGTTGGAGATTACTCTGTTGCTAGATTTAGCAATAGTACGCTTGCTTGATTCAGCGTAAATAAAAGTCCTTGCAAGGCATGCCATGGAATCGCAGCGATTGTTTCATCTGAAAATATGCTTAAAAGCGTAGACAAAAAACCTCTTGTACGAGGTATGCCAATCTAATCAGATAACGTCCATATTATCTTTGAGTGATGAGTCGATAACTCCTGATGAGGAGTATATCCATATAAATTGCGTTGATATTTTGGATAAGAATATCCACATACTGAAATCTGGTACCAATGGATTAAATTATCCTCATGCTCTTGAGAATGATGTAAGATCGTTAACCAGCTGATTAATAACTTGTTGTCTATAATGTTCAGAGTAGCTACTGAAATCATGGTTAAATATTCCCCCTTTGCAAAGGAATTGTCGGCAAAGTTTATATGATTGGAAGATATGGATCTCAGTCCATATTGAAGTGCCCTCTCATTTGTACACGCTTTCAATATCTTAGTCCCAACGTAATAAGAGTAATAAGGTCGCTTTTTGTATAGCGCCAACTCTTTATAGTGAGTTTCCGCAGACACTAACCAGGTTGATGGGTATGGTCTGGTAGTCATAAATGACTCGACACCTCATATGGGTGGTAACCATGTATCTATACTCATATATATTATAAGTGAAACTCTTGCTTGTCAGTCATTGATGTTGTATAATCCTAGTGATGCTTAGGGCACTGATATGAGTATTTTTTTTTTTTTTGTTTTTTTGCATTTATTGAATTTTTTAGTTAAAGCATTTTGAAATTATTACTCATGAAACCATTGTCATGTTTTATGTTTGAGACATGCTATATTACACTGTTGTTACTACTCTATTACAATATTAGCAAATTTGATGAGAAAGTCTTTCCACCGTTTGGGGGAGGAAAGGCATCGCCTGAAAAACGACGTGAATTATCCAGGTTTGCACAAAAATGATCCAGGATATGTCTCATCTTTATGTTTTCATCAATGAAAGACATGTCGAAGATTTGACATCTTCAGAGATTGCAAATCAAATTGCTTCCTTGAGAAACTGTGAATGTAGTAGCAAGTGTGTCACTTAAAACACACCTCGAGAATGGATGACTAGTTGATTCAAAATAGTCTGCACCTCCTAAAAGGACCCAATTACAATCATTGAAAGATAGATCTCTCAAAGAGACTATCAAAGGTATATCTAATTTCTCTGAGTATAGTTCTCTTAGCAACGGAACGTCTCTGCAAAGGCTATGGAAATTCAAAAATGAAGGGACTTCCATGTGGCATGCTTGCAATAGAGAAATCGTGGATCCTAACAATGATTGTTGGTGACATATTTAAAGGTATACACTGTTACTGCCATAGATGATGCTGGCATTAAGCGGTTATCTATTAGAAGATGTCATCAAAGGAATGATTGGTTAAACTGGAAAGGAAAGATCTAAGAAGAATAACAGTTTCTCGCAAAAATGCATAAATTTGGTATTGCAGCCGGAACACTCGATAATGTGAGCTACTCTTGGTCACAGACGGGTGTTTGCAGTTCCGACATCCGATAATGTAACCCCTAGTGGATACAGGTGGGTGTATGTGCATGGTGAGAAAAGTAAAGTCAACTAATGGCACAAAGTCTTTTACAAGAACCTGTGATGGATTTCTTTTTAGCATATTTCCCATTATGGATGCAACTACCTCTTTGGTATTTGTCAGGGTCCTTTAAGGACTCGACATGCATCTAAAGGATATGGTTATTGAGAATCTATATGAAGTACATATAATTGCATATAAGTTCCTGATGGTTTTCACCTATCATTAGAATTACCATGTCATATGCATTTGCTCAATATGGAAGAACATGGTCAATCATCTAAGTAAATGCTTATATTGTCCAGGGATATGTGAACCATCTTATATGCTCATAAAATTTGCATATACTAGATTTGATTTATGCAACATCTACTAGATTGGAACTTCTGAAGAATTCTCCAAAGCACAAAAATGCTTAAAGGAGAAGTTCGAGATGAGAATCTCGATAAAACAAGACTGCAGTCTGGACACTGTGGCTAACAATCCATTAATTTCGCAATCTTTAAAGGTTTAGACATGTTTAAATTGAAAGCTAGCACAATTGCATCTACACGATCTCTTACTTTTAAGATTGATCGGCTTACATCTCAACAAAGGAGATGTATCACTCTGTGGTTTGTATTACACAAAAGTTGTGTAAATGGTATATTGGCTGAAATAAACTATAGATACCTGATATATGGTTTGTAGTAAAAAATATAAGTCTCGCTCTGCCCAATACCAATATCGAGACATTGGTCCGAATAAAGTTTCCCTCATCTTCGTGGTACCATTAAACTGGATCTTTTGCATAAAAGATCGTTGGATGTCTCCCACAGAGAAAACCCAATCAGACTTTTTAAATTTTTATTTTTGGCAGGTTTGGTAAAGCAGCTAAACATTTTCCTATCTATAGTCTGGTTATAGAGGACATTTGTTTATCCTCCAATCGATTATGATTGTTCAGACAAAACTAGTGGAGAATAAAAAGCTGATACAACCAAATGATCATTAGAAATTGTACATAAGAATATCAGATCAAGTTTTCTCAGGTAAAAGAAGTGAATGAAGACATTACAAGATGGTTCATGATCTCTCTGCAGTATTATCAAAATGATCAACTGAGAAGGCTTCTCATCAGGGGGAGTAAACCCATAAAATACTATGGATATTGGGAGTGTTGGACATTAGGTCGTGTACTCTTTTTCCTTAGTCAAGGTTTTGTCCTAATCGGTTTTACTTGTCAAGGTTTTAATGAGGCATGCGAGTCCATTGTTATCTGCAGTTCGAAATGTTGTACTCTTTTTCCTTCGTCCTGGTTTTTATCCCTTTGGGTTTTTTCGGACAAGGTTTTAACGAGGCAACATTTACGGGTCCAACACTATTCTAAGGACTCATGTTTTCCTACGTTCAGGTTTTTGTCCCTATGAGTTTTCCTGGTGAGGTTTTTAATGAGATACCTTAGAACCGTGATCACTTTCTAAAGAGATGTATATCCATAGAGTTTCTCGCGATGCGGTATTGCATAAACGTATTTATTCTGTTGGCTCGGGTTTTACCATACACAATCAAGGCAATAGTCCATCGAGTTTCGACAAAAGGAAAAAAAATTGTGACGACCAATCATCACGTTAAAGCTTCAAGAGTTATACTCTTCCATCATCCGATTTTCATTCCATTGGATTTTACGGGAAAGATTTCGACGAGACAAGGTTCTTAGAATGGTGGTCCAAGGGGGAGTATTGTGTAAACACGTTTAAGGATGGCCCACCATTTAGTGCTATGATAAATTCGAGAATACTCTCGAATGATATCCCACCTCTCTGTCGATCAAGGATAAAGATCATCTTAGCCCTTAAGCATTTCAACATTTCAAAAACACGTGTAACTTCTCCTGTTTTACCGACTCAAAGTTTGGCTATAAATAGCCATTCGTTTATTCACTTGTGTATGTAAGGAAACTCAGAGGAAATAAAGACTGACGTTTTCGCTCTACATTTTTTTTAACATTATTTTACTGTATACTGTAGTTAGCTATTGCTACTACTTAATAAGAATAATCTACCTCCCACTTCTAGCCTATTTGCTGGTGGTAATCTAGATCAATTAGTAACTCGATCTTGTCAATGAATTACAACAAAAATGTTTTTTTATAGACGTTTCTTAATGATTCACTAACTCACTAACTCACTCTCTCACTTATTCACTGATTTGCTAGCCTCGTTTGTGGGCTATGCATAATAATAAAAAAGATCAAACTTCAAATTTTAGTAAAAATATATTGATGAAAGTCAAATGGGCTAAGGTTAATAAAAGCGTGGGCTATATTTAAGAGAAACCTAAATTAATCCCTCTTTGTATTGCTTCTCGGAAAGAAAGAGCTAAATGGAAGTTAAGAGTAGTGCAATAATACCACTGACTGAGTGGCACATTAAATGGATACATATTTCCACACTAGTCAACTCGATCACGGGATTGAAAGATTTGATTGCAGATAATGGCTACAGTTGCTTGTTTCTGTAACTGCAAATCTATCAGCGTACATGCGGCACGATCTGAAGGTGATAACAGAAAAGTTATTACTCCCTCCCAATCTATATTATATAGGCGGAATTTTTTATTTTTTTGTACCAATAAATAACCTGGATTGATTGGGGTATACCCAATAAGACAAAATAAGGTCATTATGAAGTAAAACCAAGCCACCCCTTAACCTTGTATTTTCTAAATGGCTAATATGCCCTTGGTTAATTAACACTAAAATTCTGATTAGGTTAATTAATTGAGTTTAGATTAAAATTTTGAAATTATGAATTCACTAAATTAAACCTTTCATCCCACTTATGATTTCGATTTCGATCAAAAAAATTAGATTTTGAAAATGCACAAGGCCGGCAAGGTTATAGTTTGAATAAGATGTCGGCTAAGTTTCACCGGCGGGGTCCACTTTGAATAAGCTGCCGACTTTGATCCGCCGGCATTGTCTCGGTTGAAGAACACGCCGAGTATCTTGGAACATAATTTTACGTTCGGCATGGTAAATTTTCCTACAATGCGGCGGTCATAACGTCGGCAATCAAATAGTTTTTATCACTGCCGGCTGACATGTAGCCGGCAAGTTAGGGATTTATAACCTTGCCGACCTATACTTATACCAAACAGAAAACAGAAACTATGGAAGATTTAATTCACTTTATTCATGCAATTTTGGTTACTACATTGATTGAAACATAAAAACGAATGCACTTAGCATGTGCATCAAGCCTTTAAACCCCTAGGCGACCCTAGTGGACGAGTTATAGTCTCGTGAGGGCTTACATAGAGGTATACCCACAAAACCTACACTAAAACTTCTAAAACCATCAATCTTCTTTCGAAGAAGACGATGTCCCATCCAAGTAGTCCATGTTATCCACCAGGATGCTATCGGCCAAGAAGTGATAGCTTGCATCAAATGAGAATGCTTCCCCCTTCACTTCCAAGTAGTGCGCTTTCACGGCTTTGTGCTATAAAAACAAGCTTACATTTGTTAGTGGTGTTTTGTTGGAAGATAACACAACATGGGGTACGTAAAAAAAACCACAAAATTACTTACAAATTGTGCAATGGACAAGGTGAAGGGGCGAGTGTTAAAAATCCGAGGTTGGAGAGCTAAAAAACCAAGTATCGAATTTTCGATTACTAGGTTCCTAGCTTGTACTTGTTGAATACTTCTTGCATTAGGATTCCCAAACTCGCCGCAAAATTTGTTGTGTACCCTAGACCAAAATGTTTTGGAATCCTCCCTTTCGGAGGATTGACGTCTAAGTCGATCTTCCGCGTACCAAGCTTTGGTAATTGCCAAATCTTCATTTGAATCAAACGATGCCATTGTTGTTTGTAGAGAGCTATTGAGTGAGTTAGAAGGAGTGTATGATGAAATGAGCTTTGGAGAGTATATGGAACCATTTGTATGTTGTTTTGTAGAGAGAAATAGTGTATTTATAGGATGGTGGCCAAATTTGGCCGTTATAGTGCCCAAGTACAAGTCAATCAATGAAATTGTACTTGCAAAAAATTTGAATTTTAAATACGCCGGCGAGGTATTTTTCTCCAAGATGCCGACGAAATCAGACCGGCAGGGTCCTAAATTTTAAATACGCCGGTCGTGCAAGATTTTAGGCATCAGGAGAAGGTTTTTTACCATAAAACCGCCGGAACTGTATTGGTTCACTATGATGCCAGCTACAGCTTAGCCGGAAGGGTCTCAAATTTGTTACCATGCCGTCGATGTATGTTTTAGGCATCAGGAGAAAAAAAATTTTGCAACAAAACCGCTGTAACTATATTGGGTCAATACATTGCCGGCCACGGATCAGCCGGAAGGTTATCATTTTTATACCATGCCGGCCCTGATAACTACACAATTTCCTTTGTCAGTGCCGGAAGTCTGACAATTCACAACCTTGCCGGTCCTGGTACAGCCGGCATGGTAATTTTAAGGAATCATTCAGGCTTATGCATTAAAACTTTACATAGATAAACAAACCATTCATTCAACAACTAGAAATCCAACACTTTTTGTCCAAAATGAAAACACGTCCCATAAACCTTTAAAAAAACATTTGTCCACACCATTAACTTAAACATTTGTCCACACCATTAACTTAAACATTTTTCCACCACAACATAAAGAAATGTACTACGAAAGAATTCATTGACCATGACCACGACCCCGTTTTGGAGAATTACCTTCGCCACCACGACTACTGCTGCTACCTTCACCACCACGAGTCCTCTTTTTATCATCCTTTATCTTGGATTATGCTTCTCTCCTAGATTTTTGTTCAACCATTACTTGAGTCTCAAGTTCCTTGAACATTTCATTGGCATCCTCATTGTTAACATAGTCAATGTGCTTGCTTTTCTCTTCAATCGACAAAGGCTCTCCTTTTTCTCTCGCGCAAAACAACACCTTCCCAAAGGTCTTCAAATGCTCCTTCTATTTTCAATTAAATAACCAACAATGAATATAATGATTCAGTAATGCAATCAATCTTAAAATAGTAAGAGCAACTCTAAATATACTTACAAAGAACTTAAGCAATGTTGATGGGTCTTTCGCTTCCAACTTCTTCTTTAGAGCCAGTTCTTCAGCAATCATTTTCCTAATCACACTAGGACGAGCCCATTTCAAGTACCGGTGGTCACCTCGTCCAAAAGAATCACATCGATCTGACCGTCATATCTATTGTCCCAATGTTCTTGAGACGGCGGTGGAGCGTAAGAGATGTTAATTGTTTTTTGGGACGTGGTGCACTCATCCTGGTTCACAGTAAAGAATGGCTTATCTTGATCGAAATGAGTTTCTTCTTGGACGTAACCCAATTGTCGCATAATCCTATGTGATCGTACATTGAAAATCCTTCAAACACAGTCATCAAGGGTCCATAGTATAATACAACAACTTCATTTCTAGGATGGATTAAACCTTGATTTCTAGCATCCCGATATGGATCAAAAATCACCTCCTCCGCAGTCAATTCGTCGATGGCACTTCGGAGTTTCATAAGCTGTTGCGGCATTTCCTTATCCTAAGTACCCTTAAAATTGTACCTTTGCGCTCTTGGCCTATTAATCTCAACACTCTCATCCACTTTGATGTAGGAGCTGTCTTTGAACAAGGAAGGGAAGTACTCATATATCCAAACCTATGCAAAAAAAAGTTTAGTAAGAAACTTATCTTACGAGAATATTCAGTAATATAAATGTTTTAGACAATAAAATTACCTGGAAGAGACATGTGTTTCCATTAAATTGCTTAGTGAGTTCCCTAGAATATTTTGTCAACTCATTATTCAAGAAGGCGACCACCGTAGTACCCCAAGAATACTCACGCATCTTATTTAATGGATCCAATAGTTGCAAGTAACTGGCCTCGACTTGGTTTCCGGAACTGTCGGGGAAGATACATTTTCCCAGGACGTATAGCAAATAACCGGCCGCGGTAGCATTGATTCGCACCAGTTTCACCATTCCTTCCCTGTCAAGGATTGACTGTGCATCCCATAATGTGTCCCTTAACCTCTTCGCATTAAACTTCTTGGTTAGACAACCATCCTTCATGTCAAGAACAACCTCCGTATGAACCTGATTCCAACCGAATAATTTCTTGCTCAAATCGTAAATCTTCTCGAAAGATATCGAATTATCGAATCCCTCACATACTGCTTTTCCCTCAACCTCGAGGCCTAGAATTTGTTGAGCATCATCGGGAGTTATCGCCATCTCACCGAACGAGAATAACATAGTATCAGTCTCTCTGTAGAACCTTTCACAGAATGCAGAGACGGTAACTTTATCAAGATTAATATTCGAACTCTCCATCGCATGCATCAAACCGGAGTTCCTCACATTCCTTGTCAAGATCCCAAGTATGAGCCACTGAACACGAAGCTTGGCGCCTCATGAGACAGATGGCATTCTTGTGATCCTAAATACCAAAAAAAACAAAATGAAAATAAAAACAAACACTTGACGCAAATTTAATTAAGATAGTTACACACTTGAATAAATAACAAAGACGGATTAAGATTACTTACGATAGTATTATGGATCGTACATGCCCATGAGTCTTTGTATCCAAAAATAACTTTTCCACCATCTCTTGGGGTCCCCCTTGGGTCCTCATATTTTTTCAGTGTAACCATGAAGTGTTTGGAAGGCATGTGAGAATTAGCTGGTTTAGTGATCACCTTCTTCCTCGCTCAGGTTGAAGTTGAACCCGAAGTTTCGGTGGGTTCAACAATTTGTTCTCCATCTCCTTCTTCTTCTTCTTCTTCTTCTTCTTCTTGTTTCTATTCCTCTTCAACAATTTCATCTTCGACGGTTTTCTTACCTTTATCTCTATTACCATCATCATTATCACCTCTTCTACCAGATGGAATTGATTGGTCTTCATCTGGAGGGTCGTCTGAATCACTGGGTTCAGATGGTTGTTCTGAATTATTCCTTATAATGATCTTTGTCGTTCCCAGCTCAACATATGACCCTCGATGTTTTGATGACAAGAGTTTATCACCAACACGAGGAGGGTCTGAAGGAGGACTACTAAGAGCTGCTTTCATAGCAGCTTTCTTCTTTGCCGTTTGCAATCTGAACAAGAATAATTCAGGAAAAAAAAACATCAAAGGCATGCAGTGTATACATATACAACATATCCGTCGGACAAATGGCCGGAATGGTCTAACAAAATATGAGTGTTGGCTAATAAAAAGCCGGCAGTGTATTATAAACATAGCCTTCCGGCGCAAAAAATTTAGGATTTTTCACTAAAATAGTCGGAAGGGTCCATTTTCCATACATCGTCGGCTTCCAAAACGCCGGAATGGTTTTATGTAAGTACCCTTCCGGACGCAAAAATTCTAGGCATCAGGAAACATTCTACACAAGTATCCGGAAGGGTAAAAAATAATAAGACGCTAGCGACATTAAAGAAAAACTGACGCCGGAAGGGTATACATATGGATAACCTTAAACCTTTCCGTCTACTCCCTAACTATGAAACCCCTGAAAGGTCTATAAAAAATACATTGTCGGCGACGCAACTGCCAATTCAAAAATTCGAATTTTCTGACCTAATTTGACATGCAAACATGAAATCGAAGTACTAGAGTGAGTTTAAACAAGCCCTTACTTTCTTAATCGCACCATTTCGCGTGTTTCAGCGGGTTCAATCTCTTCTACTTCAACCGTTTTTTGCTTCACTTTCTTATGAACCAAACTTGAAATTCCAGGGTTGTATTGATTGGGTTTTCGATTAGCGTCTTTCATACAAGTTCCCTTACGCCGTGGTGGATCCATTGATGAAGATTAATCGGAGTTTTCGAATCGACGATGTTAACGAATTAATCGATGCGTTTTGGTGGTGGTGGGGTGATGGAGCCGGTAGGGTTGTGGAGGGAGGACAAGAAGAAAAGAAGATGAAATAAAAAAAAAATTAAAACTGATTTAGAGTAATTGATTTTTAAAGGGTAAGGGTATTTTTGTAACTTACCCATTAGGATCCCCCTAAAACCCACAAAAAATGTCCCTTTAAAATTGGGTATACCCCAATCAAGACATGATAAATAAATAGGTGGAGTCCTATTTTCAAGATGAATTTTCTCACAAATACCCTTATTTATTACACATAAAAAATTGTGTTAAGACTTAAGAATAAGATCTAAGGGTAAAACAAGAAAAAACATAAAAAATAATAAATTCAAGATATTTTTCTTAATTTAAGAGAAATGATCCCTCCACCTGTATATGTGGTATGAAGGGAGTAAAAAGCAGCTGTGAAGCACTGAATCAAAAGAGAAATTAGTTCTACCAATCTCGGGACGATTTCCAATGAACAAGTGAAGCCGCGTTGCATTAACTTAACTCGGGAGATGGAGCGGTTGCTGTGCATGCAGGAAAAATCTACTCATCATTACCTCCTACAATGAACGAGCGACACTAGAAAAAATGTCAATAATGCACTTCTGTCGGGGCCCCACTCCTGCAGCAATCATCTAGTCTATTTAAGTCGCTAAAACACAGCCCATCTGGCTCCTACTTATGTCGGTACTTCCACTCCAAACGAAAGGACGCAAAGAACTATGGCTTTCCATACCTTCACTCACTTGGTAAATTTGTCTGATGTTTCATTAAAAACTCCAAGTAAAGAACAGGGATGATGACTTAATTGATGGAGAAGGAATCCTCAGTATTTTTGAGGTGATTTACAATTAATAATTTTCATTTTAATCAAGTTCGGAACAGATTCAATTGGAATTCTAACTGTTTGAGAAAATGCCCGACAGAGTTTTAAAAGCCAAAGCCAACGCTTATTTGCACTCTGAAGGCTGCTGCAGTAACACTGGGATCATTTCTTTTCCTTCAAGAGGTAAGCTTTTCATCTTCTATCTACAACCATGAGGGTTCTTATCATGATTGAATTTGTTCGAATAAGTTGTTATTGCTTTACGTAATGATATTGAAAACTGCGAAAACAATGGTAGATTGAACGTAGAAAACAAAAACAATTAATTTATTAGTCTTTTGCATCAACGTAGAAAACAAAAATAATTAATTATCTTTAATTTTTCTGAATACTTCTTACTATTTTAGCTGCAATAGAATCAACAAATTTCCAATACGGAAACCACAATTTCTGTTTCTTAACAAGCAAACACAAAACAAGCCCCAAAATCCAACTCCAAACCCCAAGGCAACAATAGCATATAACAATAACTTCTCTTTTCCATCCTCTCCATTGTCTTCATCAACCTCATCAGTACTAATATCGTTGTCACCAAGGCATTCTTTCACAGTAGGGAATCCACACAATAAATCATTCCCAGCTAAAACGGAAACATCCAAACTCAGCGTATCAAAATGGTTTCCTCTTGGAATCCTGCCGCTCAAGTTATTGTGAGATAAGTTTAGAAACCCTAGAGAGTCGATTGATGTCAAAGATTGTGGGATATGTCCAGACAGTCTATTGAAACTTAAATCAAGTGACTCTAGACTAGACATATTTCCGATACTCTCTGGGATATTACTTGAGAAAAGATTATTGGACAAATTAAGCATAGCAAGTCCTTTTAATAAACATATCTCTTCTGGGATGTTTCCATCAAGAATGTTACCGGATAGGTCTATTCCTGAATTATAGACCCACATCTGCTTAAGTTGTGCCATGTTGCCTTTGATAGACAACTGATATTGCACACTAATCATATGCATGGTTACTGAAAGCTTGCTTGTTAGCTTCTTCAAGTTTCCTATTTTCAATGGAATTTGACCTGAGAAATTGTTCAACGATAAGTCGAGTAATTGAAGTTGTTGCAAATGGATAATCTCTTTAGGAATAGACCCATTGAATCTGTTGGATCTCAAAGAAAGAATCGTGAGGTCATTGATTGAACCAAGACTAGTGGGTATAATACCTTCAAAGTTGTTATTTCCTAAATTGAGAACTTTCAAAGAAAAAAGTTTTTGGATGGACATAGGAAATGTACCATTGAGATTGTTATCATTTAATTCCAGGTAGTACAGATTAGTTTGTTTGATTAGCTCATTTGGAACATTTCCAGTGAGATTGTTGTTCCCGAGACTCAAAATTTGAAGACCACTGCAGTACCCTATACTAGAAGGTATAATCCCAGATAGTTTGTTGTTGGAGAGGTTTATGTATTCGGTTTTAGTGTTCGACATTCCTGGTTTTCGTGAACATATTGAAGAAGGAATTGAACCTGAAAGTTCATTGTCACATAGACAAATGGTGAATGGCTATTTAGTCTTTTCCCATTTTCTATTGAGATTCCACCATTAAGTTTATTTTCTGATAAATCAAGATTACAGACACCTAGAGGTAGAAGAGGCAGAGGTCCACAAAGTCTGTTCTTAGAAAAATCTAAGGAATGAAGAGTTTTGAGTTGGGAAATGCAAGAAGGGATTTCTCCTGTTAGGTTATTATTGGACAAGTCCACTTCCTCCAGATGACTTAGGTTACAAATGAAAGTAGGGATGAATCCTTCTATTTTGCATAAATGCAACTTTAAACTTTCCAAAGTAAACTTAGATGCTTCTAGGTATGGATTTATAACTCCAGTTAGTTCATTTGAACTCATGTCTAGGTAAGTTAGGTCTAGTTCATTGATCAAAGAGATCAACGAAACTTTACCTCCAATTGAGTTATTGAATACATTAAAGTAACTAAGATTTCTTAGCTTTGTGATGCAACTTGGTATACTTCCTGTTATATTGTTGTTTTGTAAATCAAGATGTCGAAGAAAAAAAATCTCACAGATTGATTTTGGTATGGGTCCTTGAATTTTATTTCTAGACAAATCAAGGAAGTTTAGTTTTTTTAGATTGGAGATCGAAAATGGTAAAGATCCTTGAATTGAACACCCTGGGGCAGAAAGAGAGACTAATAATGGTGCATTTGAAATTGAACTCGGAATTGATCCAGTTGCATTTGTTAATGAAATATGAAGTTTTTGCAATCTAGGCCAAAGATGTTCGAACATTCTAGTTAGATCAGGTTGAAGATAGCAGTTATAACTTGCATCAAGCTCTTTAAGTTGAGGAAGATAAGGAATTGAACCATGTAGGTCACAAAAAGATAAGTTAAGAATAGATAGTGAAGTTAAATTAGCTAGTTGCAATGGGATTGCGGAACTGAAATAATAGTTGTTGTTCATTTTTAAAGAGGATAACCGGGAAAGATTGTGAAAATCATGAATTGGGAAAACTGGGCAAGATATATTGCAATGAGAGATGTCGAGATCCCTAAGATTCCAAAGATATGAAAGATCTTTGGCAAAATTCAATTTTGAAGATGTTGCTTGAGATAGATCAATACCACTCAATCTCAGCACCTGGAGATTTTCTAAGCTTCTCATCCATTTTGTGGATGACAATTCTAAGCAAGAGGGAAGAAATAAGGAAGAAGAAGAGATCATTTCGCAAGATAAATCAAGGTACTGTAAAGATGATAAGTTGCTGAAATATGTCGAACTTGATGCTGTATAGTTTGTATACGAGAGATCAAGATGGGTGAGCTTAGATAATTCAGAAAACCGAAATGGGATATCCGGTTCCTGATGATGAATATCATTGAAGGCGAGATCTAGATACTCCAGATGATTGATGTTGAGGAGGGAAGGAGATAATCTACCTGTCAGTGCAGTACTTGGTGGATCGAAGTCATCTTTGTAACTATGTTCATTGATATAACTTTCAAGCTTGGTGTTTCGAAGATCAATCGAGACCACATGGTGAGACTCGTATGAACATTTGATACCCTTCCAATCACAGCAGTTTCTGTGTTGGAAGCTTTCTTGCCATGTGGACAAACGATTGGATGGGTCATCCAAAGATGACTTAAAGTTTAGCAGATCCCTTCTTTCCTCCTCATGGCATCCATGAGAGGTTAGTGCGCATAGAGTGGTGCTGATCATTAGAGAGAACAAGAAATGAAGAAGAGGAGGTGATGTTGATTGAGTAGTCTTATAGAATGAATTCATGGCTAACTGACAATAAATCAGCTTTTTTGATTAATTTTGTTTATGAAGCTTTTTTTGATGAATGAATATGCGGAACAGCTGAAGTATAGACTACTATTTATAGTTTTAACATTAGCATTGCACTATAACTCTAAGAACTGCTTCTTCAATTATTTGAAATCGATTTGAAGTTTTTGTCATTGACTACACGGTAGAGAGGGCCGACTGAAAGAAAACGAAACACCGTTGTTGATTGCATAACGCGTTATACATCTTTTTTTTTTGTTGGAATGTTATTTTTAAGCCATATACATCGTTTTAGTGGTTGCATAACCAAACTATAGCTAGTGGATGCATGAACCAAAATACGATTGTATAAACTGTTGTGCATCCTTTGTGGTGGCTCCATAATTCGTTATGCATCTTTATTTTTGTTGGAATGATATTTTTAGGCATATACTACATCCGTTTCAGAAAAATAGATATTTTCACAGTTTCATTTTTGCCTAAAAATTGGCCAAATTGAAAAAGTGAATGTTTCTTTTTTCCTGAAACAGGGTGAAAGTATGTCTTTTTCTGAAACGGGATGAAAGTATCTCTTTTTCTGAAGCGGGATGAAAGTGTCAATTTTCCTGAAACGGAGTGAAATTATGACTTTTCTTGAAACCGAAAATTAGTTGATGCATAAATCAAAATATGGGTGCATAATGTGTTATGCATCATTTGTGGTGGTTTGCATAATGGCTATGCATTCAATTTTTGAAAATTGTGCCTAAAATGAAAGTATCACTTTTCCTAAAACAGAGTGAGTACATCGTCTTATTATTTGCAACGGAAAATTAGTTGATGTATAAACCAAAATATGGATGCATAAATCGTTATGCATCTTTTGTGGTGATTTGCATAATGACTATGCATTCAATTTTCAAAAATTGTGCCTAAAAGGATAAACACGTCCGAAGGTTTTCGAAAAATTCTAAATTTGATATTGATATTGTTATTTGTACTCGTTGCTTAGATTCTTTTAAAATCTTTTCAAATAAATAAAATTTGTAAAATTCCAATGCACAAATTTTTAGATATGTTATATTATAGTTAATATTCAAATTATACCCCTGAAAAATAGGATGCACAAGGAGTTATAGTAATTGGAATAAAAAAAAGAGACAATTTTGTCTAGTGAAAAAGTAACCATGGACATGGAATTTCCAATCTTTTTTCGGGCCCTCCGGTCGGTCGGCCAAATTAGAATGATCTGGACTTGGAAATTATATACTTAAGCTTCATTTATCCTTTGGATTTAAGTCTGAACACAATGACATTTCACACCTTTGTCGAAGGATATTGGAGATAAGCATCAAGGCAACATCTGTAAACAAACGACATAGGTAATCAATCAACCAAAATAACAGGTTTCATAATTGCTCAAACAGTGTTTCATTTAGAACCTGGTTTAAAAGTCATATGTGATTTTAAAGTCGGTCGAATGAGCGTTCCTTAAACCTCTAGATGGATTAGATCATCAAACAATAAGATGATCAGTCACTTTCCTCCAGATATCCAGCGCTTAAATAAGTAATATGTTAAGCCAAAACGATCCTCTTTGTGTGGCGGCTCTAGAGCCTTTGGCTGCAGCAGAGTTACTTTGTCACTAGGAGTCCTTCACTGCCACAGAATGTATGATTTTTTAAAATTTGGACACAAATACAACCTAGTACTATTCCTTATTAATCAGGACCTTCAGGACAAAAAAGGTATCAAACAAAAAATAATTGCAAAAATATCCCAAGGGGTCATGTAGTACACGTATTATTTAGTGCCTCGTTAGCTGACATATCGGAGGGTTAATACTGTAACATTATACAGGTTGAAATCAGGTTGTACTGGTTAGGCGTGTGTGGTAATAATTTGATTTTTTTTTTTTAAGCTTAATTTGACCAACCAATTAACCATTATACAGCTAGAGACTCTCTCTAGGTCATCGCAAACAGTTCTCCACAAATGAGTTCAATATGTAAATATTGAGGTAAGTAATTAAGGTAGTGTTGCTCTACCCAAATGTCTTAGCTGCGTCTAATAAGTTTTAAATTTTTGTTCCTGGCAGGTGCTGCAGAAATATACTACAGGAAGGTGAAAATTCGATTGATGGTGGTATTATGTTTGGTTAAGAACTTCCAAAGAAACCATAAAATAGCCTGCTAGTTTTAAGGCTCAAAGTAGCTTATGCTGGTAATTATTTATAATACGAATTCATTGTCCTTTTGTTGTTATAAATCATTTGAATTTTTTCTATCATATGAGCTGAAACATATTTGAGCCTGTTGAAAACTCTCTACGGATTTGTATGTTGGGAAAAATCGTGAGGAATTATTAGGGACAGCTTTTCTTTAGAAATATAGTGGCTTTGATGAACTTGATAAAATCTTATTATTTTCTGGATGGATTAACACAATGCAAGATTAGAAAGTATGAAACTTGAGCTTGAAATACAGATTAGAATTGCGTGTGAAACCCTTGTATGATTATGTTCACCTTTGGGTTTATTAGATTTTCATCAGTCCTTGCTTGGGAAATTGGGGCTTAGCATTGCCAAAAGATAAATATTTTGGTGGGTGGATCAGTGATATAGTTGTATCATTGGATAGGGGATAAGAGTTTGAACTAATGAGATATATTTTGTCTCGAGAATCTGAATGCCATGTATGTCGTTCTACTGGAACATTTACACAAAAAATGCCAAGCTTTTATTTCTGCTTGTAATTTGCTGATCAATATATACCAACAGGTAATAGAATTTTTGATGAAATATAAAACGCAGCGGAAACAACGCTAGTAACATGATACGAATGCTAATAAAGCGTATACCTGTGCAGCTCAACAATAAGTTTTAGGCTATATAAATACTTATTCTTTGCTGAGTATATACTTACTCTTTGCTATATAAATACTTACTCTTCACTTCTTGGTCCATTGGTTACAATTTTTAGAGTCACACCCACTGCATGAATTCATTCCCATAATAATTACCTACTCTTTGCTATCAAGCTATTTTAAAGTTGAATTTGCTCAAGTCATTTCTGGTAAAGGCAAAGTCTATTTTAATAGTTAACCACTGTGCTTCTAAATTTTATAGTTCGGAAATTGAACAATGGGAAGTCATATGGGAAGCTGGTATTTGTCCTTAGTTTAAAAAAAGGATCACGAATCTGGTTTAGGTGAGATTACCGACTATGAATGCCCGACTTCTTTCAATAACATTGTGCTATTGTGGAGATGATGATCGTATTCGAGGGTGGCGGTGGAGTACAATCTTAAATTCAGGTTCTCCAGTTCATGCCCAAGGTATGCAGGTAACGCTATCTTCTCGAATATGTGCTCAAGTCTGACAATAAGATGATCAGTCACTTTCCTCCAGATATCCTGCTCTTAAAAAAGTAAGATGTTAAGCCAAAAAGATCATAGTAGTGGTCTGTGAGAAGTGACGTTTAATCTAAGTGTACTGGTTAGAAAAGTAAGATGATCAGTCACTTTACGAACTTCATCAGTTTCATCCCGAGAGGTTGGATGCATGTGGGGCAGTATTTGAACGTAAGATTTCTAATGGGTCTGAGAGGTGTTCTTTTAGAGTCTCCTCTTTGGTAATATCTGCATTTTAGGTGTCATCAAGTTGTGCCAATCTTCTTGATATTATGGACGTATGATAGCTGAACATTATTTTTGCTGCCATTAGTAACCTTCATTAGGGATGACCCTGCCATTAGCTGCACATTCCCACAATAAGTTCTGAGTGCTTTCCATCAGCATCATTCTTGCACAATAGGGATGCCCCCCTTCCTAAGCTTTATGATCACAGTTCCACCTGACTGCATTATGCCAATAAACTTTTGGGTATTTTTCTCAACAGCATCAACCATCAAAAAGTTTCTTTTGCGTTTATACTTGGTCGTTGGGAGTCCTTCACTGCCACAGAAATTGCTACTTATTTGCCCTCAAAAGTCCAAACACAGCAATGATACATTTCCTAGGCCGTGGGGTATCATATACAACACTTTGAATTTGAAATTCAAAATACTATTCCACCGTATAGCAATCATACTCAACATCTGATAGCCAGGACACCCTGTGTTAGGACATCAAATGTTGCTATAATACATATTTACTGTTTACAAGCAAAAATGTCCATTGGACAGCAGGACAGGTAAATCCAGCAGGATTCGAAAATTGAAAAAACTAAATAAACTCAACAAAACTCGGCTAAATTAAACTGAGCGTTGTCAGGGCATTCTAAATTAAACTAAATAAACTCAACAAAACTCTGCTAAAATTGAAAACAGACATAGTATCATATTTACATCTTTGCTTGCTTATCAGCTGCAAAATTAACTTCTGAAACCATGTCTGAAGTTAATGGCATTTCTGCATATACCATTTCATTTTGTCCAGAAGATCAAAGGCAGTTAATATACGAAAGTACTGAAAGACCATTTATTCTTTGTTCATAAGTCACAACTTGAGTACGTTTCCAGTCGCATTACCGTCCATTTTACTGAAAGACCAAATGACAAATATGATTGTACTCGTTTGGGTTTACTCATCTGGCTGGAACACGTCTGAATTTCCTATAATTTCGAAGTTGGTACATCAAATATGTTCCTCATTACAAGTTTGTTCATACTTGGAGATAGATATCACCATATCTGATTCATTAAATATTTCTAGTGTCAGCTGGACTTGGAAACTAAGCGCTACTTTAGCTCTTTCCCCAATGTGCTACAGGTCTAAAAGGCTTTTCACTGGAAACATTTTAAAACCACTGGAGTGCATTTTCAGGTGGAACACATTTGTAAAAACAACTTATGAGATACTCTCTGTGACTTGGTAACTTTTACACCATATATTCACCGTGTTTAGTTAAGATTTTAATTTCTTCGACGCACATAATCAAAACAAAAGCTTCAAATAGATGGAGATGAAACAGAATCCCTGAAGTACATGCATGACAGCCAAAACAGGGATAGAGTAGTTGAGAGATACAAAAAGTGTATATGATATCATTCACGAAAAGGAAATGTACTCTCTACTGAAAATAGTATGTTTAACCTATATTCACTATTTTCCATCCAATTGGTAAGGATTGGTTAAGGGCCTTAAGGCCCCTTTAAATAGCGCATGCAGTAGTGTTTTGTAAGAAAGCAGTCTGTGTCACCAAAGTTTTTGAGTGTCATAAAATCTGTTGTTCTTAAACTTATTTTGAGTGATTAATTGCGAGAACTTTCTCTTGATTACTAAACCGTCCTCTAGTGAGTTGTATACTCGTACATTATTGGTATGGGCGGACTCGGAAATTCGGTAAGCGGATTTGTTTTGGATTTCTTCCCATTTGAGTTGATTAAGATTTTACATATTTTTAATATTTGGGTCGGAAAATTCAGAAAACAAAAAAAATTGTGAACAACTTTTTTTTGTATTTAATTCTTAAAAATTTCTAATCATGTATTATTTTCCGATTTATCATTTCCCTTTGCAAATTTATACTGACCACATGTTGTGTTTTGTTTTCAGAACTGTGTCAGATGTCTAAAACTTATACGTTGTAGCAAATAGCAAATGGAGGTTGGGCCTTGTATGCGCCTGCACCTCATGCCTGTTAGGAGATCTTCTTTTGAAACACAGGGATTTGATGACTAAAAGGTAAACGGGAAGCAAACAAGAGGATTTACAGTACATTAGCAGCCATATCGTAAACAACCAAAGAAGAGTTGGCCGGTAAGAATACCGACCAGAGCAACCCCATTCACAGCAGCAGCAATATTTGGTGGTAAAGATCCGCGTTTTATGCAGAGACTAAAATCCTCAAAAAGAAATAGAATTTACTCGAAAACGAACTACAGGAATTCTCTGGTTATCTTTCTCCGCCTTTTGCAGTGTGTTGTAAAAGGCTCCCTAGGCGTACGAATCGCGCAAGGGGCGCCTAGACAATAAAACGCCCAAGGCGCCAAAGTGTGAGCAATATGTTTTCTTCTAGCTCTACCTCTTGACAGTTGATTGTTGTCGCATGCGTCAAAAATAATTACGCTTTCTTACTACTCAAAATATAAATATAGCAAGGGCAAGAAAGGATCGATCCCACAGAGAGGTCTAGGTTGTCTCGTTGTTTCGGTTTCCTATATAAATAACACCGAGGGTTTTCTGATTTTTATATACTAAAATAAAATAAAAGCAAATAAAGGAATAAGCAAACAAATCAAATAGAAGAGATATTGGTTAAGGATTTCGTTTTCATTCACTAACATGCTTTTCACAATAACTAGAATTGATTTTTAATCTCAACTTTTATCAAAAGCCCTAGACTACCTTGATCGCAAGAATATCCCGCTAATCTCCTTTTGTCATCAACAAACACATTAAAAGATGCGAGTATGAGTTCTATCTAAAAGAACAACCTAACGTGTAAAAGCACTAATCAAGTTTAATTCCCTAGATGCATTAAGTTCTATGAAATCAGGCCAATCAAAGCAATCGAACGTGGAAAGCGCACTAATACGATTTAACAAAGGTTACAATTCACATATGATCATAAGAATATATCACTACAAACTATAATCATATTTCTGCTACTTGTATTCAAGGAATATCACTTTTACGTATAATAAACCCTAAACTAGCAATAGTTGTGATTAGGAATTCTACCAATTTGCAACTTGACAAAACAATCAATCAAATCATGTAACTATATTTTCAGAGAATCGTAAACGATATATTATGAGACAAAACTAATATATTGAATCAAAGAATCATGCTTTATGAAATCCAACTATTCCATAACCAATAATAAACTTAAGTACTCATATTCAAGGAGTTCATAAAAAGAAGAAAGAGAAACCCTAACATGTTTCTAAACCCTAAAACAAAGTAGAAGATATTAGATAATAATATTTAGAGAAAAGTCTTCTCTTTTATAAGTTTCTCAATTTCCATAAAGGATACTCCTTCCAAAATTAGGTCTAGTCTTCTCAAAGTCCATCTCCAAGTAGTCCACCAAGCCCATGTGTGAAAACCCGTGTAGAAAATATGTCCCAAAACTCGTTGCCGGAAAACTGGGTTTTTGGCCGGAAGTTGGCCGAAATATGGTGGGAAAAGTCGTCGCCGACCACCTGAAAGTCCTCACCGTCACTGGCATATTCGACGAAATATTCCGTCAGTCCACCGTTAGAGATAACTGTTGAATTAACGGTTGTCGTTAGTCAAGCGGGTCAAAGTCTGAGTCACGACGAATCAGCTCACTGACTCAGCTGGATGAGCTGAGTTGCCAAGGCCAGAGATGTTGCAGTTTTTGCACAGCCTAGATGGCCCTTCTTACCATTGTGCACATCCTAGATGGATGTATCCTGCAGTTTGTACCACTTCCTATTTCTTGCACCCTCTTTCATTCTCAGTTCAATCCTTACTGCAGCTCCATTATCTCACCAGCTGCTGCTTGTCACTCAACTCTCATGGCCATCTTCTCCATTTCCCATTAGCAAGCACCACCTGCTCCAGCTCAATATCAACAGCTGCAAGCACCACCAATTTCATGTCAGGTTCATAACACAACATCACCATCAGCTAACAAAACCATCTATTGAACCTGTACCAAGACCTTCTTGTCTCAATCCACCCCTGCAAGTTACCAGCAAACCACCACCAGTGCTCCACTTCTCTGTTTCTGATAATCATAGCACCACCTGGGATTCCATTGCTCTGCCATAAATCTAAGTCAAGCAACTCACTCCATTTTCTACCAATCTCTGTCATTCCATCTCAGTTGGTGTCGAGAATACCAACTAGCCAGCGCTAATTGCACACAACTTCAATTCATTTACTACCATTGCAGCTATCTCCCTCTGCACCCCATCTGAATCATGGCATGCTTCTCAGTACCCCCAGTATCACCAGCTCCCATATCAGTTCCAATGCCATGTCCTGCATCTCTGCCTCACACCCTTTACTTCTCATGGCTTCACTGCACCTGTAATTTAAGCAACAACACCAACAAAAATCTAGCTTCAGTTCATCACCACCTACTACAGCTGCAACTACCAGCAGTGCATCACTAGCACCAGCTGAACCTTCAATTCCCTTGTTCTTGTCCATCCTGCAATTTAGCTCATTGCAGTACCAAATTCCATGACCACCATCAACCAGCAGAACCCATTAAGAAATAGCATCGATAATTTCATTCTGACCTAACTTAAATCTCGAGTTCAAAAACCCAATTCATGAACCCTCAATTTCTCCTTTGAATTCAACAGATAGAACCTAATTCAAGATAAACCCACACTAGGCCAAAAATCAACATAGGTGACATTTTAAAACTGTCATTGTATCGATTCCATGACAGTTCAGGTGAAATTTGAAAGTGTCACCAATGTCGATGTCACCGTAGGGGTCCTTTTATAATGACGGTTTTCCACTGTCACATAACCGTTACAATAAACCTCTGAAAACTGTCATTTGATATTTAGAACCGTCATTGTAGGATGCTACCTTGACATTTTTTGATATAAACCGCCAACTGAACAACACTACAATGACAGTTTTCCCAAGTAAATTGTTATATAATATCTCCAAAACTGTAATGGGATGTTTAAAAGCGTCAGCAAAAGACACATCTGTAACGGTTTGTTCCTATAAACGTCATTTTAAGCCCTTTGGTAACGTTTTGTCTTCGCCAAACGGCACCCTGTGACCATTGATTAAGTGCCATGATACTACAATTGATCATTATTTTTTTCTTCCAAACTAAATTTAAATAAATAATTAAATATGAAGCCAAATTAAAACCATAACAAATGTGTACTTATATATTATATATTATTGAATTCAATCTACAATCGCAGTTAAAAATAAAAGTATCTACTAGTTCAAAACATTTGGAAAAATAAAACATAAAATTTGATATTAAATTTCATTATACATTAGTACGTGTACTAGAGCCGTATTCGACGTAGTTGATTTTTCCATCCATTGTTGACCGTGCATTGTCTGCTTTTGCTTTTTCGTTTTGTATTTTTTCTTTTTCCTGTTCTTATTGGTAGAGTCATGATGAGTTTTTTTCCCTTGAGTGCCATTTAAAGAGTGTTGCGGGCAAATAATCCCCCCTTGAATCTTCAATTAACGAAACTTTTTGGAAAGTTGCGTATAAATTACCTTTTCCCTATCTGTTTGTCTCCTCCTCACTTGATTGACGCTTTGACTCATCCCAATTCTTGGATTCCAAATTATCCGTTACGGGAGAATTATTGTTCGGTGCTCCAGTAATGAAGATGTTTGCAGTGAAAACTCCTGAATCAGCGAGTAAATTTCTAATCTTCATTCTAATGGCGGATAGGTCAAGCTCTCTGCCAATAGGATTATGGTTGGAAAACAACAAAGAACTGCAGGCGAGTAACCAACTTACAAAAACATCGTCAGTACCCTTTATCCATGAGATAAATCTTTGTCAAGACTGCTAAAGTCCACTCGCCTGATTGTTTATCCCTTTATCGATTGAACTATGGGATGTCAAAAAAAAAAAAAAAAAAAAAAAAAAACTGGACTTGGCAAATGGAGTTTCAAGTTTACCTTTTGGGTCATGGCCAGATCTCTATTCATAAACTGGGCCGCAGGGTAAAGGAGAAAGAAATCAAAGTAAAATGGACACACGGATTGGCAGCTCTGGATTATTTTTTTTGTTTTCATGCCTTAATTCATAGTCACAAAATCCACTGTAATGCCAAAGTTTGTCTAGCTTATCATCACACTTACGACAATAGAAAATGAAGAGGAAAAAAAATTATTCCATAAGTGGTGGGTGCTAGCGATAGACAGATTAAATGTCTCGTATAACACAGTTCACAGTGAAATTTTTTATGTGATGAATATGACGAATTTCAATGAAGAACAGCAGACTCAAAAATTATATCCTGATGAAATTGTAGCAGTGTTTATTGAAATGTTAAGCCAAGAAGAAAACTAGATCGTACCTTTATTTGTGATGAAAACAATCGAAGCCCAACATTTTAGTCCACCAAGCTTGTAGTTTAGTCTACCCATATAGTTTCATTAGCAGAGTCGGAGCTAAGAAGAAGAACAGAGAAAGAATGAATAATGAGAGAGAGTTCACTGCTTAGGTGAAGTTGTAAACAATAACAATGTTTGTTTCACAAAATATAAGATTCCAGTATATTAGATAACGATTGTCTACTTAATTCAAATTGTAAACAGATCTTTAATTTTTTTTTGATAGACATGCTACTTGGTTTGATCCACTCATACGGAGATATGGAGAAACGGATAAGATTTTTTTTTTTATTAATTAATTTCTTAATAAAAATCTTAAATGATGGACGGACCAGATTTCTTTTGATCCACTCATACGGATTGAGAAAATAATCTGACGGTTGAGATTTTATTTGTTATGCTCATACGGATTGAACTTATTTGTGTTTCTCTTTGTGTTACTACGAACTCATGTATTCGGTTTATTATCAACCTTCGACATGAAAAAAAAATCCAAAAAAAAATATTAATAAATTTAGGACATTGTTATCGACATTCTGATATAAAAAAATCCAAAAAATGTATAAGAATGAATCGGGAAAATGAAAAATGAATTCGATAATTGGTGTGTTTCTTTGTGCTTTCTCTTTGTGTTTTTGACTCAGCACATTTCGGTCTCTGTTTATCAAATTTTCACGTAGCAAACGTGACCCGATCTTACTGAAATTTGTACGGTCCTTCCACCATACAACTAAGTCTCACATATAACAATTTGAGCATGATCCAACCACTGGATCTTAAGATATCATTAAAAGAAGAACAGACACGCTGATGAGTGGAGGAGGAAGATAGGGAGAAACAAATAAGAATTGATTTGAGAATGAGAAACAAATGCTTAAAAAAAAAAGAAAAAAAAAGTGAATCCGAGGGTAAATGATGGACGAACCAGATTTCGTTTGATCCACTCATACGGATTGAGAAAACAATCTGACGTTTTAGATTGTATTTGGTATGGTCATACGGATTGAGTGCATTTGTGTTTCTGTTTGTGTTACTACGAACTCATGTATTCGGTTTATTATCAACCTTGGACAAGAAAAAAAAATCCAAAAAAAATATTAACCAATTTAGGTCATTGTTAGCGACATTCTGATATAAAAAAAATCCAAAAAATATATAAGAATGAATCGGGAAAATAAAAAAATGAAAAATTGTTATTGGTGAGATACAGTAACAGTTTTTACCAAAACCGTCATTATGGATCATGTGTCATCCCAACCGTCACAATATATCAAGTATAGTAACAGTTCAAAAGTGTCACCATAAACTTTGCTTATTGTAACAGTTCATATGATTACCCGTCACCATAAAAAATTTCTGTGACGCTTGTGCTAACTGTCACGATTTATAACATCATTCACTGACGGTTGCTTATTTTGACCGTCACCTATACTTGACCAGCAAGATATTATGACGCTTTTTTCTAAAACCATCATGGTATAAAATTCTGAACCGTCACCAAATCCAACATTTGGCCTAGTGCCATCTAAATTCCCATGAGTTTCATCATTTCCTATCCTCAATAGAAAAACATCACCTGAATTATTTCAACCCTGATTTCTCCTCTTCACCAGCACAGAATCATAATAGCAGCTCCTTCCATCTTGAATTCATCAGTAGTTATGCCAACACATAGATCATTTTGAAGCCCTTCAATCTCCTTCTCAGCTGAAACCCTAAATCAGATCATTCAGTTTCTGATTCAATTCCCCTCTGAATTTCACATCTCCTAGCTGATTTCTCCATGGATTCATACCAGAAGCAACATAATTTCACAACCTCCTCAATCTTTTCTCTCGTCAACAGCATCAGCTATTTCACTCGATGTGCTCTGAATTACCTCAAACCCATTTTAACCCGTTGCTTTGTTTCTCAAATTGCCGCTTGTAACTCGAGTTCATCTCCCTCTTCACCGTCTCAATCAACGGATTCGATTCCATCGCCAGCAGCAACAATTTCATCATCAACATAATCCCACCTCTCAATCTCTCGATCTATTTCTCAAAGACAGTAGCAGCATCTATAATTCTCCTCTCAAATTTCAGGGAAGTGGTAAATGAATGACAGAATGAGGGAATTGTTTCTCTCGAAATAGGGTTTGGTTATTGGGGTGGATGTTTACACCCCAGAGATATTTGCACCCAGCTGGAATCCCCTTATCCTCAGCTAGTCTGGCTTTAGCGCTCCTCCAAAAGAGTTGCCCCTTAGCTCTGGATTGGTTCCGGATAGTATTTGCCTGTGAAATGACTATTATGCCCTTTGTTGCTCCAATTGAACATTTCTTCTCTTTTCCTCCGAATGACTCCAAAGTACCTAATAACTCAAAAGCAAACATAAGATATATAATTTACAAGAAAAATAGCAAAGAAAGCATAAATACTAGATATTAAATTAGGTGTTTTAGACACCTATCAACAGTCTCGTTGGAACAGTTCCTTCAATAAAGGGAAACCTTTTGAAATCTTTATAACTGCTTCGGTATTAACAGATGCTTCTCCAACCTTGGCCACCTTGGCCAAGTCATAGAGTTTTAGAAATTCAATCCCGCCACCACTAACAATTGCGTTAATCCCCTCTGGTTTAAGTTTGCACTCGCATACTCTAACATGGGTTAAGGTCTTTGGACACTCAGAAAAACCAATACCAGTTATTTTGCAGCAATCGATAATCCAAAGTGAACCCAGTTCTCGACAGTTTTGTAAAAGAACACTTATTCCTGAATCAGTAATCGAGTGACAACCCAAGAGCCTAACCTCTTTTAAGCATGCACAACATTTAACGAGGGCCTCCAAACCCTTATCAGTCATATGAGAAGATCTCAAACATATATATGTCAAACGAGGGAACCAAGAAAACATCAAAGGCAATTCGATATCTGAATATTGTTCGTGACAGTAACCTAAGGTCAGAGTTTGAACTTTGGATTCAAATAATGGGACTGGTGAGTTTGATGTAACAAAATCTGTTACCTCAGGGATATTACTAAATACTGACAAATATTTGAGATTTTGAAATCTACTCAACAACTTACAAAGAATTATGAGAAAGCTTTCATCAGCCCCAGTTCTTGCATCCTTCTTCCGAGTACTACACAATGACAAGGATTCGATATTGTTGTTCTGAATATGAAGCCACTGACGACAAGTTAATCCAAAGGAAATACGATCATCTCGTTTGAGGCGCTTAAATATAAGAGTTAGACAGTCGATGGGGAGATTTGTGATAAAATATGAAGTAGGAGTTTCACCGGAGCCAAGTTTGTCTTTGCAATTGGATAACAAACTCATCCTTGAGCAACGCAAAAAATCTTTATCAAACCACCAAAGCGGAACACCTTAGGGTTCTTCTCCGAGAGATGGATAAAAATTGCAGAGGCAAGAGAAGTCCAAATTAGATGACCTAGTATCTTAAGGCAAGGAGTGAGCCGAAATTTTTTAAGTATTTTTTACGATTATACCCTTATAGATAATTACTAACAAAATTTAAAAAAAATCATTTCATTTATTTTTTTATTTTATTTTATTTTAAATATTATTACATGAAACTAGTTGGAAGCCTAACAAGCTAAGTTCCAACAATGAGATTGTGTCACAAGGGGGGCAAACTAACACTACCTTCAATGTTAATTCCTGCAATATTACACCATTGGGGACTCGAACCTGGGACCTCCTGGAACGCATTAAACTTTGGGGAACGGGGATGACCAGCTGTGCTAGGGGCCTGTTCTTATGAAAATATGAAGACATATATATATCACTCCATGACAGGTTCTTTCAAGAATATAAAAAAAAAATCCAGAAATTATTCATCTTTCAAACTGACATTCGTAAACTTTATACCATTTGAAACATGGCTATCGAATTATACATATTTCTTATAATAATAACAATCAATTAAAAAGGTAATTTTAGAAATATTCTATAATTTGATGATATAGATTATCTATTTCGGAACAAAATTTAAAACTAACTAGGTCATTTAATTTGGGACGGAGAGAGTAACTTTTTTACGTACTCCCCCCGTCCTAGTTTAGATGCCAAAATTGTATTTTGCATAAAAATTAAGAAACACAAAGAGAATTATTATTTTTTTCCACAATTTATTTTGGAAATTACAACTCAGAAGGACAAACATCCGGTAGGAAATTAGTTGGAAGCCTAACAACAAGCTGAGCTCCAACCCCCTTTTGAATGACCACTCCTAATTATCCTAGGGTAGTATTTAAGTTTCCTAATTTTTAGATGTCTAGGTTTTTGTTTTTAATTGGAAAAAAATCAAATTAAAGAAAGTATTTAAAAATGTGTTTAGAAAGTTGAAATACATAATTCTCCATGTTATGGCATGATTCCAAATTAGGGACAAATCAGGATAAAATGTGGAAAAATTTGAAGTATGCAAATATTTTAGGACAAAAAAAAATCCCCTATTTTGACATCTCATGACCCAGTTTTGTCAGGGATAAAAAGTGAGTGGTGGTTGCTCGAGTGCGAGCCGTCCATATATTGGTATCATAAAGAAAAACTATGGTGCCTCGTCCAAAGAAAGGTATATTTCTTCCAACCAGTGACGGAACCGATGTATCCGAGGTTCAAAGGAAGAGGGGAACACCAACATTAAGCTCCGAGACAACAAGGAAATTATGATATGGAAGCAATCAACATAATACAACATGATGCCGAAGGGGCAAGGATGTGACCATAAAAGCATCAAAAAATTTTTCCGCAAGCTCCCACTTACTAATAGTCTCTTTTCCCTCCAATGCCATGGTTCCTGCTCCGGATCATACACTACATGTAATGGGAGTGAATTGCACGAGAAAAGTAAAGAAGATAATTAAATGCAGGCCTTCCACGAAAAACGGGATAATTGTTTATTTCTACAATCTTATTGTCAGCAGCCAATCTCATATCGATGAACCTTGTTAACAGTGAAACCCGAACCCCGAGTGGTCCTGGGGAAGGTTGATCTTCTCCTTGAACAAGGTTGGAAGTGTCATAACACCACACCTAATCCAATGTGAACAATATACATGTGAACAAAAGTTAAATAAATACATGAACATAGATTAAAAAAATTGTTTTTTTCCACAATTTATTTTGGAAATTACAACTCGAAGGACAAACATCCCAGTAGGAAATTAGTTGGAAGCCTAACAACAAGAAATTGATTTTGAGCTCCAACCCCTTTTGAATGACCACTCCTAATTATCCTAGGGTAGTATTTAAGTTTCCTAATTTTTAGATGTCTAGGTTTTTGTTTTTAATTGGAAAAAAATCAAATTAAAGAAAGTATTTAAAAATGTGTTTAGAAAGTTGAAATACATAATTCTCCATGTTATGGCATGATTCCAAATTAGGGACAAATCAGGATAAAATGTGGAAAAATTTGAAGTATGCAAATATTTTAGGACAAAAAAAAATCCCCTATTTTGACATCTCATGACCCAGTTTTGTCAGGGATAAAAAGTGAGTGGTGGTTGCTCGAGTGCGAGCCGTCCATATATTGGTATCATAAAGAAAAACTATGGTGCCTCGTCCAAAGAAAGGTATATTTCTTCCAACCAGTGACGGAACAGGTATCATAAAGAAAAACTATGGTGCCTCGTCCAAAGAGAGGTATATTTCTTCCAACCAGTGACGGAACCAGGGGCTTGCTGAAGTGTGCTCCAGCTCAATGTGCACTTTTGTCAGAGCAGCATTCTTGAACGAGACCAGTTGATCGAGACCATGCCAACTTGATTTTAAAGTTTATACTTTAGTCACTTTATTTAGCTACTAGTCTTTGCATCTTTTGCATATATGTATATGTATATCTCGAATATATTAAGTTGATACACTAGTCACTTGCAATCAGAGCGTAATCTTTAGTTGGAGAGAATGAGTTCTGTCGAGACTCGCATCCCATTGAAACAAGAAATCCCAATTAGCGACCCTTATGTCGCAGACGTGATGAATCCACCAAGGGAAGAACATCAGCGTTGTTGTAATGGGTGTTTTGGTTGTTGCTATGTGCTTGATTTATGGTAGAATATACAAAGACTACGATATATATCTTTGTAGTTACAAAACCTTCTCCCATGATTCATTCGATCATCGATTTAATCTCATTTTGGTTTCTCTTTACAGTTGTGTTTCATGCTTGGGGCGTTGTTACTACATGGCCGGGCAACTTGGGTTGGTGACCTATTAAGCAAAGCCAGGTTCCCCGGAGATGGGGATGCAACAACCACCGGAGCAACCATGCACCTCCCTCCAAGGGTTAAAATTTGTGTTTTTATTTCTTGCAGTTAGTCCAGTGTTCTTGATGTAATTCATGTAATAAATTGAACAGCCTTTTGGCCTTGTTTCCGCTGTTTATCTTTGGCCGTGAATGAAGCATATGCTAACATCCGATCAATGAAAGAAAGAAACTGACAAGACTGGTGGGTGGCAACTTGCATGCCAAACACACATAGACCAACCCACATGCTGATATCAAGTCTTACCAAATGGTCTTCATTTCTACAGAATATATGAATCAACTACTCCTTAACTCACTAGTATCAGTTCTAGGCTAACTCCCGGTTGATCTCTGCAATTTGAAGTCGATCAATTCAGCAGAAAGAATGAGTTACAAGGAGGTTACCGTTGTCGAGGAGTACCCACCACCTGGTATCACCATGATCATCCCCTCTAGGTTTAGTTCCACTAGCAGCTTCATATTTTTAACTTTTTTTTTTTGGCTAAAATGCAGGGTTCGCACCAAGTTATCCACCACCAGAATCATATCCTCCGGTACCACCACCACCTGGTATTATCATGATCATACCCTTTAAGGGGTTTAGTTCCACTAACAGCTTCATTATCATGGGCTTCTCGGATTTTACAAGTTTCTTTTCGTACGTCTGAAATGCAGGGTACGTACCAATTTATCCACCACCAGCATCATACTCTCCAGTACCACCACCACCTGGATTTCAAGGGTACTTCAATGATGGTGGTCCACCACCTCAACAGCCCTACAAACAGGTCCAGGAAGATGATGACTCAGGCTGCTGCGCTTTTCTAAATGGATGGTAGATACCCTTCCCCCTTCTAACTTTCCACATAAGTTTCGTTTCTGCCATTATAGCTAAAGGCTTATGTTATCTACCACTTTTACAGTGCTGCCGTACTCTGTTGCTGTTGCGCGTTGGACTGTCTGCTATAGTCCAAGCTTTGATTTACGTATGCTCTATTCTACTGCAGGCTGGTGTCTCAATTTCTTTGGATCTATATAATCTACTAGGTTCAGTGCTTCTATATGTGTTTTAGTGCGTGTACTTTCTCAGACGAATAAACACTACGTCCAAACCAAATTTCGGTTTGGTTTATTTTCAAGTTCTATGTTTGTCGACAAATGTAATACAAACTAAAGTTCCCTGCAGGCAAGAATTCTGTATATCTTAAAAAAAAAAACGGACGACAAGAACTGCAATCATCTACGCAAATACACATGAATCATAACCAGAATATTTTCATAATGTATAGTAAGAACAATTAGACAAATTTTAATAACTGAAAACAACTAACATAATTTTCCATTGGTCATAGGAGAAATGGTACAGAGAAAAACATATAAAAGGCGAAAAATACAACAAAGCCATAAAGTACATACCTAACACAGGGCAGCGATGTCGCCAGTTCACTCACAAGGTCCAAACAAAATCCGGAGCATCCCTTCGAGGTCCATCTAGGGATCGGTATACATACATCTTATCTACCTTCTGACTGTCATTAAGTTTCTCCCGACTTTCATTCATGATTTCCACATTGAGCTTCGGCATCGTGTTCGCAAGAGTCTTGCAGCCTCTGAGAGTAACATCGCAAGATGACATCCAAAGGGATCGCATTGCTTCATACTTTCCCATGTTTCTCAGAAGCGCCATATCACCAAACGGGCTATCCCTGATTTCCAACTTCCGGAGTTTCCTACACCCATTCAACACATAAAGCATTCCCTTGTCACTGTCCCCAGCAAATGCAACAGAAAGCATCTCTAGTTGTTCCCCATACATCCCGATGTACATGAAAACCCGGTCGGTCAAAAGACCAGAAAGTGACAATCGTCTGAGCCCCTTGCAAGACTCGACAATAGCTCCAAAGCCTTCATCTAGCGGCTGTAACGTGACATGGTCAGGCTTTTTGGGGTCAAGGATGCATAATCTGAAGCGAACGAAATTGGGGCAGTTCTTAGCCACAGTTATCAGGGCAGCATTTGTCATCTGATGACAGAAGTATAGCAATGAATTAAGCATCGGACAACCCATGGATAAAGCAACCAGCCCATGTTCCGTTACACATGCATTCTCTGCACCATAAAGGGATGGAAACACCCTCAACTCCTGTAGCTCTTTACAAATAAAAGCCACAACTTCTAACCCTTTATCTCCTATACAATCCAATATCTGCATACGAATTGAAAACTTTAATCATCAATTATAATGAAGACAAATCAAAGATAAGATTAACAGAAATATGTTAAGAGATCGGACCCATAGTCGTTGGAGTTTGTTGCAGCGGAGAATTATTCCGATGAGCTCAGTACCCTTGATTCCTGGTGCATAGCTCAAGTTCAAGGAAGTAAGGTTTGAGCAAATGGAATACATAGCAGGTAAGCAGGCAGGAGCAACCTCTAAAAACCCTGATAAACTCCTGACAGATTTACATTTGATGACGGCCTTTGAAAATTTCTCGTAGGTCTCAGACTCGGGTTCATCGATGAACGAACCAGTGCCCAAGTCCACGAGATGAGGAGCGAGAGTTAAGATTCTCCGGAGCATCTCAAGGGGAACTGAGCGGTTTAGCTTCAGACTTCGTAAGTTTGGGCATCTGGCCACAAGCCTCTCAAGGGCTCCTAAATTAACCTCTCCTCTTAGGCATGCGAAATTTAAAGAGACAAGAGAAGTGCATGTTTGTGGAAAACAGCTCAGCCAGTGGCCCCTTTGATCATCAACTTCATTTTCTTGCAAGTCCAGCTCTCTAAGAACCCTATATATATATAAATAAAGCACGGCATTAGTTCAGAATTATAGCTCTCCAAGTTGTATTTTTATGAAATAGAGTTGTCATAAACCTTGAGAATCAAGTTTTAACCAATAAGGAACTTTTACCATAGTACAACTACAAAGTAAATGTAGAGCATATACGTTAAGCAGTTTACAACAAATATTGTGCATGAACAGATGCATAGTGTGACTGCCATATCTATGAAAGAACACCCAAAAATAATAATCCATAGAGGAAGACTACAGCTTAAACGAGGAATCAAGAGAAGAGGCTCGCTGAAAAACAAGCTCAAGTACCCCTAAAACCTAGCAATCCGCTTCCTTTAGATTAGATAGTTGATAACTATCAAGACCAAGTTACAGGTTTAAGTCTGCTTTGTTGGCATATGTTGCTTAGATGAAGTGGATAGACATACAATCGATCACCTTAGAAACAATTACATAAAATTAACCCATTCAGCCAAACACCTTGATAAAGTAAATGGATTGTTTAAGTCCAGGAAGCTCTTGCCCTGTGAGGGCTCTTCTTGTAACTTGTAATTAACACATCACATAAGCAACTAGAAGTGGATCACCTTCATAACCATCAAAGTAAGAACTCTGGTGTATTTCCCTATATCTATCTAAATTCTACTCTCATATCATAATGATTGACACTCAAGGATGTAACGTGCAACAACTTGGCATCAAACTTACGGCTGTCTAATTGATGGATTTTCCGGTACCCATTCATAAAGTCCAAAATTCAAACAAAACAACAGGAACCGGAGACTTGGACCGATGTGCAAATGAATTAGTACTTTCAACACAGAAAACATTCAAGAAGACATACCCACACGTTATTTTGATGTTAATGAAAACAAATAGAGAAACAATGTCCGGATTCATGAGCACTCAGCAATAACATACATGTTTAATTTAAATACAGAACTAAGACAAGAACCAGAAAGATGGAAGTTTACCTGCAGTTAGCAGCAATCGCAGCGAGGCCATCCGTAGTAAACCCTTCACAAGTGACAAGTACAAGCGACTTGAAATTGGGGAACGAATGAGATAACAATTCCAGGCTATCATCAGAGACAACCATTCTCTTCAACCGAAGCTCCTCAAGCCCTGGATAACTCTTAGCCATAGCTTCAATCCATGGATACACAAAACCTCCCCAATCATGAGGAACCAAATTAAAATCAGCAAAATGAGGCTTCCCTTTCAATGTAAGAGCCTTAACTCTCGGAAACCTAGTAATCAATCTTTCAGGAGTAATGGCGTAACAATTCCCAATAAAAACTCTTTCCCTACTCCATCTCTCAACACCAAACCACGACTTGCAAACAAGAGAAACAGCATTCCTGTCTTGGTGTGTTGTAAGGAAATCAAACACTAACTCCAACACCTCCTCAAGAAAATCAGACATTTTTTGAATACAGCCAACAACATACTAATCTAGGGTTTCAACTTTGTTGAACTGTACAAATTTCTTGAACTTCCATTTTTGAATCAACATGATTACAAACAATGATTTTAAACAGCTTCAACACTTAAACTAAACAACCCCATTGGATCTACAGATGTCATTTTTCACTTTTACAAACAAAAACAAAAAAAAAATACAATTTCTCTGAGATCTAATCAAATATTAGGAAAAAAAAACAAAAAAACAAAAAAAAACTTGAAATCCTTACTTGTTTTAGTTCTTATCTGCTCTCTACATCAACTACAGACAAAAAGGATTCAAGATTTATGATTCTAACCTTGAGAAGCCATGAAGTAAGATGAATCTGAATCTAGAGTTATACAAACTCAAAAAAAAATCTAATCACAACCCAAGTTTGAGAAAGAGCTGAATTTCAATAAGGAACACAAACCGAATCAGATTCAGAATATACCATTCAGATTCACTAAGAGAAACTCAAGACTCAAAAACCCTCTTCTCTCTTTTTTTTTCTCTTCTCACTGTCTGTAAATAAAATACAGAACCAGATGTTCTTTTTTTGTTTTTAACTAACTAAACTAACTATTTGAACCCTTTTAAATTAACCATGGTTAAGTTTTTTTACCTTTAATCTAACGGATAAGAATTAGCTTTGGTAAATGATATTGAATCTGGGTTGTTGGTTTGATGACCGATGCATATGTCATTTTCTTTCTGATTTCCAACATAAAGTAAAAGTAAGGGAGATGATTTTTTACCCCTGCTTTTGGATTCAATTACTGGGAAGACCAGAGACTGTGTCAGGGAATTTACTGTTTTACTCTACTTTTTATCTGTGTGGATAAAATTTAATCATTTTTACTTTTGAATGGAGATAAATACCAATCATTATTGTTTTTTTAGATGATCACCTTCAATTTAATGATGCTGTAGAAATTTAATCTCAGGATAAGAAATAAATATCCACGTTTAATTGGGCCCAAAAAAACAACGAGAGGATAAAAGAGCACCCAACCCTAATTTCAAAAACTTGTTATCCAAATATTTTATTTTATGTAATGGTTAATTTTTCTTTCTTTTATTGAGATACTTTTACTTAATTAGTGTTAATTTATTTTTAACAAAAAGTCATGTGCACCAATGTAATGATCTCTGGCTCACGAGATTTTATTTTTAATAGGATAGGTTTTGCTATTCAAAAAGGGCTATCGGCACAACTTGTCGCTCGCTTGCCTAGTATGTAATTTTTAACTTTGTAAGATTTTGTTTTAGTTCATTTTAGAGTTATTATAACTGAAAATTAATTATCTATACTAATCTTGATTATTCTAAATTGTTAAATTATTTTTTTGAAAAAAAATTGATCTCTTTTTTTGTAATTTTTTTTTTTATTTTTCCCAAATTTATAAGAAAAGTTGTCACGGTATTGAATTACGACCATGACGACTTTTCATCCTATTAATAAATTATTATGAAAAATCATCACTCTTTAATTTTTGAAATTTTTTATTCTTTAATAAACTTTTATTATCCCTCTTTTTTCTTGAGAATTTTAATTCTATTTAAAAAAATAATTTGGATAAAAAATAATGAATTATTACGACTGTAATAACATTTTTAGAAGTCTATGTCTGTCTCAAAATTAACAAGAGTCGATATGGTTAAAATTTAAGGTAATGACGATTCTAATTTTTTCATGTAGAGTCGTCATGATAAATAAATTTTTACTATGACGAATTGGTTGAGTCGTTATTGTCTACAAATTTAAACTGTGACGACTTTTACGATTAGAGTCGTCATTATGATAATTGAGAATTTTGACGACTCAAATTTTTTATCCAAATTATTTTTTTAAATAGAATTAAAATTCTCAAAAAAAAAGAGGGATAATAAAAAAATTATTAAAGAATAAAAAATTTCAAAAATTAAATCAAAAAAAAAAATTGTCAGAAAATAAAAATAAATTTTCTTTTCCAAAAATAACTAATTAAATAAAAAAATATATATAAATAGGATGACACATGTCACAATCCTAAGGGTCGGGATAATCTAGTCCTTTGACTAGATTTAGTCACCCTTTATCCACCTCCCATGGGTGGGGATAAAAATGAACAATTAATTGGGGGATATAAATTACTTCCCCCAACCCATGGTATGTGTTAAGGGGTTATTTTTGGTTATGAAAATACTAAAATACCCTTCCCACAAAATTAAAATCAAAAACATAAAATCAAAAAACAAAATCATATCCCCAATTTCCATCTCCACTTCTTATTAATCTTATTTAGGGGTAGAGCTTTGAAACCTAAATATTTCTCATTCCCTTTAAAATTCTAAACTCTCCCCACTCTACATCAAATTCTCTTCTCTTCACTTTGGAAACTAATTTTTATTTTATTCGGAAGTGATGAAGATCATCTTTGAAAGTGATGATGACCATGCCGGAATTGATTCTCGAGCATGCCGGTATCATGTTCGACATATGGTCTTCATCAATTAAGAAGCATGGTTTTCATCACTTCCTTTTTGAATTTTTTCTGGTTTTAATCACTTCACAACAAGATGGTCGGTTGATATGAAGACCATGCCGGTATTGCTTTCCAAGATAGCATGTTGCTTTATTTTCTATGTCGGAAAACAATACCGGCATGGTCTTCATATCAACTGAAGACCATGCCGGAAGTGGAGTGACTAAAACCAGAAAAAATTCAAAACGGAAGTGATGAAGACCATGCCGAATTGATGAAGACCATATGCTCGAACATGATACCTATGATGCTCGAGAATTTCCTATCAATGCCTAGGTATTCAAGTGAAAAAAATGAACATTCGGATACTTTTCATCCTGTTGTTAAGGCATAGAAATTTAAGCAAAATACTATGCCGGAACATGATACCGGCATGCTCGATAATTTCTTGTCAATGCCGGTAGTCAAGTGAAGAAAAAAATCAACATTCTAGGTACTTTTCATCTTGTTCCGGCATAGAAATGTAAGCAAAATACTATGCCGGAACAGGTACCGGCATACTCGAAAACTAGATTACCATGCCGGTACCTGTTCAAACCCAGAAAAAAATCAACATTATGAAGATCAAAACTAGAAAAAAATCGTAACGAGAGGGCGTAGCTCCTCTCGTTGGGGCTCCACCCCTCGGGGGGGGGGGGGGGCTAGCCCCGAACCCCCCGGATAGTGGCAAACAATTTTTGAAAATTCGATAAATGCGGCATGGTTTTTTGGTTGAATACCATGCCAAACCGAGCCTTTTCAACTGCAACAATGGTGAATTCAAAGGAAACAAATCAAATTTTCAACCTCTTAGCAACAATTCTCTCATCACAATCATCTTCCATTTTCAAAAAAAAAAATTCCACTTATTTTTTTTTCCTCTCCTTCTACTCCTCACTCACACAAATTAAAATCAAAACACACACTAAACTATCCCCAAATACTTAAGCATATACTAATTATTATTAACTACTAAACATGATTAGTGAGGGCTAGATTAGAAATTAAAAAAAAATTACATAAGGGATCACCCAGAATTGCTATTGGGACACCGTTTTTGTCCTGTAGCTATATCCCCCAATTAGTTTCCATATACCCCAATTAATTCTTCATAAAAATATAGGGCTCCTAATTATTTCTTGAGCAAAGGGCTGGAATATTACCTATTATAGCAAAAGGTGCAGCTACCGTTGAACTCGTTTAAAAGCTAACAACCATGTGTAGGTTGCGACTCAGCGTGACTCAGTGAGTTAATAATTCTGATTCGTACCAATTTACCCTCCCTGGTTGAGTTAGGACACTGCTCTGAGTTAAGTTATGGGATATTACTGATACAACTGCTTCTTCTTCTCGTGATTCAAACGGCAGTACTAATGATTCGCATTCTTCGTTTGGGTGTGAATTACTTGGTAATGATTAGTTCTGTAAGTGCTGAGCTTGAAGATGAGTTTAAACGTCTTAGTTCTCATCGTGAACAAGATCATGAAATCCATTCTGCCCATTCTCATCAAGAACACCAAGTATTTTTCTTTATCTAGATTCTCTTCGGTGTTCAGGAAAGATCAGACGAATATAAATAGACAAGTACAACAACAAGTGGTTGTAGATGCTACTCAACATCATGGTAATTCTTCTGAATCAGCATCATCAGTTAAAAAAGGGAGCAGCTCTTCTTCTTCAGCGAAAGATGTGATAAGAAAGTACTTAAAGAAAGTGAAACCTTTATACGAAAGGCTATCATCACAGAAACAACAACAAGAACAGAAGATGGACAGTGTTATTAAATCTACAACCAGCAGGGTTATATCTTTGTCAATGAAGAGTTAGTTCAACAAAAAATTTCGTCAAAAGCAGCAGCAGAGACATGACGAGTAGTCTTTCTTCATCATCATCATTGGTTCTTTCTATTCTCTTTCCTTCTTCTACATAGCTACGATTAAGATTAGGGCTGCACAAGAACCGGTTGAGATGACCTGGACCGGAGTAGAACCGGGACCGGACCGGAACCGGTCTAGCCGGTACAGACACCGGTATTGGAAGCTGAGCACCGGTGTAGACCGGTACAGACACCGGTTCTGGAGGAGGACCGGACTTGAACCGGACCATATGTACCGGTGTGTAATAGCCGTTAAGATCTAGAATTGTTTTTAATCCTAGCCGTCCAGGATAGGTATGGTTGTATAGGAATATCGAGACTTCACTCTCATTTAGTCATTTTTCTTCTTCGTTTTTTGTCAAAGACAACATTCTTCTCTGTTCAGTGAAGAATTTCAAATTCGATGATTCACGATTCTGTATCGTTGTATGGGTATCACCATCTCTATCAGGTAAGTATTCTTCTCCTTAGGGTTTGATTGTAGATTGATTTAGGGTTTGATTGTAGATTGATTTAGGGTTTTTTCTTGTTTACAGATTCAACTCATCTGAGTTCTATATATTCTTGAAGAAATTGGGTTCAGTGGAGTGACAATTTGGTGAAAATATGTTCTTGGTTCTCCTTCTAGGTATGAAAAGTTTAAACAATGTGCTTCCCTAGCAAAGGTAGATTACAAGAAAGCACTGACTTTAGATGTACACACTCGATGGAATAGCACTTACTTGATGTTAGAAGCTGCTCAAAGATATGAAAAGGTTTTTGCAATGTTAGCTCAGATTGATAAGGACTTTCAAGAGAGGTTTATTTTTGAGCAAGACAAGGAATCTGTTTTACCAAGTGATGTCGATATTGAGGAAGCTATAGCTAGTGATGATATTGTGGAAGAACGGTTGAGAATATGGAAGAAGATGAAGAGGTTGAGGATATGGAAGAAGAGGTTGAAGAGGTGGATACAACAGAAAAGAACAAGGCAAATAAGAAGAAGGAAAAGAAAGTAAAGACTCATGCTCCTTATCTGAGAAGATTGGAAATATGCTAGAGGTCTTGTGAAGTGTTTAAAGCTATTCTTCGATGCAATCGTAAGTTTTTCTCGCTTTACACAAGTCACTACTCATTCTTTCTTATGGGAATTGGTATTCATCCATGAGCAATTGATTGAATTTAGAGAAAATGTAGCATCTGATCCATTTATTGCACGTATGTCTCGTCTTATGTTTGCCAAGTACAATAAGTATTGGGGTGTGTATGAGAAAATGAATCTGTTATGTTCTTTGCTCAATTATTGGATCCAAGAGAGAAACTAAAGGGGCTAGAATTTGCTCTTAATCATTTTGTTTGAGAACAATTCGTGGGAGGTTCAAAGAATCATGAGAAAGGTGAAATTAGATTTTCGGGAACTCTTTGATGATTATATGTCCATGTATTCAACTCATGAGGAAGGGTCATCTAGTCTTTGCTCCAGTAGTTTCGATTCAGATTATCTTGCAATCTCAAGGCTTGAAATCTAAAATTCAATCAAGGAAGAGATGACATTGGGACAACCCAAGTTGTGTTGAAGAAGCAAGAACAACGGAGTTAGATAGGTACTTGACAGATGTGATGGATGGAAAAATGCGTGAAGTAGATCAAGATGATGACTTTGACATATTGGGTTGGTGGAAGGCTAATGCAAATAGGTATAAGGTACTGTCATACATGGCAAGAGATATATTAGCCATGCTTGTGTCTTCAGTTGCCTCTGAATCAGCCTTTAGCACCGGGAAGCGCGTGCTTACTCCATGGAGAGCTTCTATGTCTACAACGACAGTTGAGGCATTGCTCTGTACACAAATCTATTTACAAAAACCCATTGCTCTTGATCTTCTATGTGATTATGTACCTGATGATGATGGTGAAGATGCGGCAGGTACTTATTTAGGTTTTTCTTCTTTTTTGTTTTCTTTAGTAGTACTTACTTTCTTCAAGTTTCTTGTATTGATACTTCTTGTTAAAAAATTTTTTTGCATGTTGCAGTCATAATTGAGAATCTCCTGAAAGCTTGAAGTTTGCTCCTTGGCTCCTTGCTAAGAAATGGAAGGTTGGTAACTTTCGTTATCTTCTTTGTCATTGTCATTGACTCATTATTGAAACATAATTTGGATTCATTTCTATATCAAATTATCATTGCTACTATGTAATGTATGGAAATGAATGGTGAAAATATTCAATGGAAGACGATTAGTATTGACTCTTGTTGATTTACTAATGGTAAAATTAAGCTAGCATTTATTGTTCTCAAATTGCTAGGGTTTCTTTGTATTGAATTACCCTGAAATATTACTACTAGTTTTTTAACCATAGGCTTGGATGCTGATTGTGATTGATAAAGAGTGTTGGATTTCAATAGTGATCATGGTTTATTGAAATTATGGTGTAGGTTGTCTTTGGCTCTGTCAGGTGGTGTATATCACCTTGGAGATATTGATCAAATGGTCCCCGTGCCAAGAGTATGTAACGTTGATTGTTCGGGTAAAACATAACACCAACTGTGCTGGATCTGCCCTCAACAAATGTCAAACATAACACCAACTGTGCAGCCATCCTTTTTCGTTTGCAATGTTCAGTTGTTCACATTTCATTTCTTGTCGACTTGTCGTAGTCGTAGACATACTTATTGTGGAAATGTTGTTTTTACTTGTTAGAAACTTAAGTTATTTTGGATTGTTGTTTTTGAAGTTGTGGAAATGTTGAACTTAAGTATGTATGCAACATTGCAACCTGAACTTATTTTGGATTATATTGTTGTTATGTTTTTCGGGTAAAAACCCGGTACCGGAGGTACAGGTACAACACCAGGTACAGGTACAGGTACCGTTCCTTTAAAGGAGGTACCGGCCAACACCAAGTACAGGGACCGGTTCCTTTAAAGAACCGGACCGTACCGGAGTATGTGCAGCCCTAATTAAGATTAGAAAATTAAATCATAGTGGTAAAAATGTTAGTAGAGTGAGATAACAAGTTACTGGAAAATTTTACTGATTAAGATTAGATAATATTAGTAGAGAAACAAAATTCATCCACAAAAAATATACTCCCTCCGGCCCGCTATTAAGTGACCTAGTTTAAGTTTGCACAATTTTTAAGGCAGGCAAAGAAAAAACTACTTTTAATCACTTTTTTATAATTATACCCTTATAGATAATAATTAGTGAAATTTAGAAATGATTTATCTCTCAAACTATTCCACGGATGTTCGCAAACTTCATACCATTGATAAGCATTTTAAAACACCTACATAACGAATATAAACATGCCTATCAAATTATGCATATTTCTTATATTTTTTATAATCAATTAAAAGGATAATTTTAGAAATATCTCCTTATTTAGTGAATAGGTCACTCATTAGTGGGACAAAATCTAAAATAAAATAGGTCACTTAATAGTGGGACGGAGGGAGTATTAAAAAAAAGTAGAAAAAGATTCCAACACCCATTCACTAGTCATTTGAGCCAAACTACTATAAGACCAAGATTGACAAAAAAAAAAAAAAAAGTTGTTCTTTCTAAAAGATTAAAGAACCCCAAAAACAAAGTGTTACTAATTTAATTTAAATTACCGTCAACGAAGAAATCTGTTCTGTAACTTGTGGTCTAGTCGCCTGAGCCATTGAATTCTTGCAGTGAGCAATAGCACCTTGTATAGCATTCTGCAACTCATTCATTGATGATGCTTCTGAATTAAACCCACTTTTTATCACCACATTGTTATTAGAATTTCCACTGCTCATAACTTTGTTTCTACAAAGAACTCCAGAATGATTTGGTGAGGATCTAATTGAAGATGGGCAACTCAGATTACAACTTCTCTTTCTTGGGTATCTTAAATTCCCTGAGAATGAACTTGAAAATCTTCCACCCATAACTTAACCTAGAGCAGTGTCCTAACTCAACCAGGAAGGGTAAATTGGTACGAATCAGAATTATTAACTCACTGAGTCGCAACCTGCACATGGTTGTTAACTTTTAAACGAGTTCAACCATAGCTGCACCTTTAGCCATAATAGGTAATATACCAGCCCTTTGCTCTTATTTCTTGGGGGCCAATTAAACTAGGATAAATATTCTTATCAACAATTTTTTTTCAAATGAACGTTAAATGAAACAAACCCTCACTAAACCGGGAGTATTTTGTACGAGATGAAGGAGTGATTGAGTTCGTATTTTGGGCGCTCGTACTTCTAGCATCATAATATCGTGTGTCATTTGGCATTTTAAATATATATATGGGGTTATCTTATCATACCAAAACAAAAGCCTCGGAGCTAGGGCTGTCAATGGAACCTTTCGAAACGGTAACTAGCTCTTCCATTACCGTTACCGATATTTCCTACCGGAATTCCGATGCCGATAAATTCCGGCGGAAGTTTAAAAATCTAAACCGCTACCGTTCCATTAAGTTACCGGATATCGGTAATTTTACCGATAAATACCGATATGTGACAACATTATACATAACTTATTTCTCATACTGAAAATCAGTTCAAAATAAGAAAATTTAGGTTCCAAATCCATGCAAAACACAATGTTCCAAATTTGCTTAGTTACATGTTCTTGCAAAAAAAAAAAAAAACACAAAGAAATTCAAAAATGGTAATACTAACACATACAATATACATGTGTGACAATAGATACCGGTACCGGTAATTAACGGAACGGTAAGTGCCTAAACCAATACCGTTCCAATAAGGCAAAAATTACCGATAATGTTCCATTACCGATTTCCGATTATCATTATGTCGGAAAATTTCCTATAGGAACTCGGATTATCGGTTACGGAATTCGAAACTCGGTATTCCATTGACAGCCCTACTCGGAGCGTTCACAATTATGAATTTACGACTATATTCCCTGACTTTGACTTTGGTCTCGGAATCAACGGCAGTTGTTGGGATCAAATAAATTATAATACTCCCTCCGTCCCACTATTAGATGACCTAGTTCAAGTTTGCACAATTCTTAAGGCAAGGAATGAAAGAGAGTATTTTTTTATAATTATACCCTTATGATAGTAATTTGTAAAATTTAGAATTGATTTATCTCAAACTATACCATGGATTTTGGTAAACTTTATATCATTGAAAAGCATTTTAAAACACATACGTAACGAATATAAACATGGATATCAAATTATAAATATTTCTTATACAACCGATAATCAATCAAAGGGATAATTTTAGAAATATCCATTGTTTAATGAAATAGGTCAACTAATAGTGGGACCAAATGTTAAACTAAGTAGGTTATCTAATAGTGGGACGGAGGGAGTATGAGATTCCAGGGTTTAGGACCAGGTGCAGAGTGTATAATTTTGTTTTTTGCTGACTCGACTCAGCCTCAAACTTGGCTCAAGTCAGATGTCAGATTGTTTTTATTTTATTTTGAGTCAGATCTGTCTCGTGATCTGACTCATACCTAACCCCTGATTAGGACTCATCTGAATCAGGGAATAAAATACACCTAACTCAGGGGACCTAGCCACTGACTCCATGTTTTTTAGTCAGATGAGTCTGATCTAACTAAAAAACATAGTGAGTCAGATTCAGAAGTGATATCAGTCAAACCAAATAAAGACGACTTAGATGAGTGAAGAAAAATAAACAAAATGGTAATCACCAACCAATACTATAATAATCAAATATAATGAGGCGACCGTGTGAGGGTAGGCGTCGGTATTAGTTGTGTTTATTCTGTAAAATAAATTTTGTTCTCCGATCACAAGCCGATGATCTGTTGTTGAAAAAGCTCACTGCATCTTTAAATGAGCAGACGTTTCCACACGAGTAGTATTACATAAGTATGCTCCACGACTGATGTATTTACTTTAAGTTTCTAATAAAAATTTCGCATCAGCATTCAATCACATTTGCAAATCTCAATTTATTTATGAATATTCAATGTTTTGGACTTTAAAATTCATTTATTAGTTAAAGCTGGTTGGCAGGTCAAACTTGAACGTAATTGTATTCATCATGTCAGTTACACTGTTTGAGCACTAAACAAGTGACCACAAACTTCTGGTTCAGAACCACGACATTAAGTCAAAAGAAGGAGGTTTCAAAGTTCTCTCTTTCTCTCTCAAATAAAACCAAAAAAATGTATTATGTACAAAGTAGTAAAAAAATATGTCTATGCTGGATCAACAATAGCAGCGCCCATACTATACCATATCATGTAAGTCAGAAATATTTTATCCAATCTTGACCGTCAAACCACTGGAATGATATCCGCCCTGTTAATCTTGGTACCCTGTCTGCGGCAATCATGCATCATACAACTCTTCTCAGTTCAATTGTAGGTTGTTTCTGATTGTTGCCAGCACTTGGTGAGGGTGTTTTGCTTGCTGGCAAACCTGCCTCGGAGGAACCATTCTTCGGAACTAAGGAAACTCGTCATCACTGCTGAAGCTCGAGTCCTGAACAATTGCACACCGATAGCTAGCGATAGCTAATACCTTTAAAACGACTGCTCCAAGAGCAACCCATCTCAATATTTTCCAGTTTGATTCGATGCATGAAAACGTAGCTTGATTTAACTTATGTGTCAGAAAATTCCATGCTAGTATTGCATTTGCATAATATAATAGAGAGACAACTAAATTTTTGTAGGGATGGAACTGATTCTGTTTTTGTTGGTTTTAAATGCATTTAGTTATCCTAGTTAGGTAAACGTATCGCAACCCATTGCACATTCAACAGTGATCCTAAGGCTGCATTGGACCATTTCCTCGTGCCAAACTTCCTTAAGATCACTACATTATTGACGGTTTTCTTAGTTCTCATTGATAAAATATATGCAGGATTATTCTTACGTGGTCCTATAGTAAATCGCATGCATGAAGGTACATTTAATAACGTGTGCGTTAGGGAATTGGGGAAGCCAAGTATGATGATGGCGCATGGGAAAATCGTGGTCCAAAGAAAATAATATTAGTGCCTAACAAGCCAAATGAAGAAGACAATAAACAATACTTTTGTTTAGACGAGCAGCAGGCCGCAACTCATATATGAAAACTATCCTTTAAAAAGTTTTATAAAGATTGTACTAGAGTTATCTAATGCGCTTGGACTAGTCCTTTTCTGATTTACAATGGATCAGTCTTCCTAATAATAATTGGTGCATGTTGTCACATTGCAAGCTCGCACGGTCTACTTGTCTTGTAACTTCTTGCCTTTGTTTGTGGTTGAAAAGAAAAAGAAAAGCAAGTAACAAGTTCTTGCCTCCTTGGCCAGCGGATACGATTGGAGTTGAACTTTAGTGCCCACTGAGGCTATCAAATGCATGGGGATTTTCCATCAAATCCCATGAGAAGGAATATCTAAAATGGGAAGTAAGGAATTTCCATCTTTCCTAAATGCATTCCTAGACATTGTTTCATTGTCTGGATGACTCTGCATAGAGGATTTATTAAAGACTAGGTACAAATTACTATCTTGGGGTATGACTGTTGATCCCGTGTGTATTCTCTGCAATCTGATGTTGGAGGATGATTACCATCACTTCTTCAAGTGCAGCTACTCTACAACAATAAGATTATTGAGACGGTTGGGGTTAAGAGGAATAAGGCACTCTGATTGGGATCATCAGATCAGCTGGTGTGTCACATGTGTGAGTCACATAAAAGGGGCCAAGGATGTAGGGGACCGTAAGGAAGCTCACCTTTAATGCTTTTATTTAACACATATGGAGTGAAAGAAATAGGAGGGTGTTCACTCGCAAGGATCTTCCTCAAGAGTCCATATATATATATAAATTGTTCAAGAAGTGCAATTGAAGATGTCTGCCTCTCCTATCAGGCCTCTTCCTATGGGTATGGCAAATCAAAGAGTTTGTCATTTATGCACTCACTATGGAGCTGGCAAAGTGGCAAACTGGCCTGGCTATTTGCCACTTAGCCAGGCTAGGTCGAGTCCCTACCGAGCGATCGAGTCTCGACTTCCCGGTCAAGACTACACCTAGCGGTCTAGTTTAGATCTCTAGAGGTGTAATGTCGATCGCTTATTAGTATTTTAGGTTTTAGTTTTTTCTTCTCTTCTACTTTTTAATTATTATAACAGATTTTTATTATAAAAAGGTCCCACACAATATTTTATAATTCCTAAAATTTTATAAAGACCCCACCAAACACAAACAACTAAATTTTTTATTGATAAGGGTCCCACAAAACACAATATAATATACTAGTTTAATAAAATTTGTCAGTTTTACCATAGTGGGGAAACTAGTTTGCCGTTCCATGTGGCATAGCAAAACAACTTTTATACCAACTCCCATAGGAACCGGCCTCACTATACCTAACAATTCTGAGAGGGGTTGTGACTCTAGATTCATCACTACTGCACTAATTGATATTCCATGGATGAAGCCTAAGGAAGGAGAAGTGGCATCCAATACTGATGGCTCCTTGACTGATACTGAAGCTGGCTATGGATCTACCATCAAAGACTCAAATGGTGCTCCTTTAGATGCAGTTGTTGGAAGATCTACTCCATATATCACTCATCATGAACTGCAAGGAGTGGAAGTAGGACTCAAGCTTGCATCCTCAAAGAACTATGTTATGGTTTCCCTTAGCACTGAATCTACGTCTGCTGCTTCATACCTATTGAGCCCAAACCCTAAACCTCCACGGTATTGTCATCATGTGTCGGAGTCAATCAAATGATATAGAGCTCTGATTGTTGAAGTGTCTGTTCAGCACTCCTACAGTGAAACCAACAGAGCAGATGACGCCCTAGGCAGTCTTCGTCCTGCCGGAGACTTTGTGATCATTGATCAAAGAAATTTTGAAGAGCATCTAAAGAAATCATTGAGGAAGATGCCTCTGGGAAAATTTACATTAGACATTAGATTGTTTGGGTCTCTGTTTGACCCTCGGTTTTTGTCAGGGACGGACCCAGAAATCTTTGGAGGGTAGGGATAGAATATCAGTAGTTATCAATGCGCCGAAGGCCGCGATTTTTTTTTTTTGGAACAAGTTACATAATTAGTGATTAATTGGAATTTGCGTATAAAATACTATATAAATAGACAATTATAAGATTAAAATTATCAAATTTTAATTAGGAAAAGTGATTGGAGAAGGGAATTTATGGTTTATAGAGGAAGAATGTGAAAGTAAACGGATGTGACAAAGAAAATTCTAAGTTTTAAAAAAGATTTTGGGCTAAAAATTAATTGTGCTTCAACTACAAGGACTAATTGTAAATAAAGATGGGCTAATTACTAATTTTTAAAGAATTCCTTATACAAATTTTTTATTCAGCTAAAATTAGGGACGAGTTATAGCCCCCAGCGCTAGGCTAGTCCCTGATTTTTGTAGAACTGTTTAGGGTTTTTTCTTTTTCTTTTCCTTTTCTTTTTTCCATTTTCCTTGTGGCGGTTGGGTTCCCTTAACCCCTCGCCTTTCCAAAACAATAAAATAAAATGGGAAGTAATTAAGAGTGGCAGTTCAGTATTGATCCATGAGAAGGAATGGGAGTTTGCATAACATTAATTTGGTAATACTGAATATACGTCAATGACTAATCTTAACCCGAAAGCATATGCCCCAAACAGTTTTGAAGTAATGCTTTATACGTAATTTGATGCACAAACTTAACCCCATTAAGATATAGTACTCCTAGAGAATCATCTCAAAAAAAAAAAAAGGAAAAAAAAAAAAAGACAAATAAGTTAAACCAAAGTTCTGCATTTGGGAACTATGTTAAAGCCTCAGGTATAATTTCCCATAATGTTAAAGCTTCAATGTAATACATCCATGTTGTTCTTCTTCATGTTCAGACCATTTTATTTCTACCGGCATATGTACCCGAATTGAGTGAAACTAGGCTTTCCACGTAAATGATCGTTTCTCGTAGCTGTAAACTACTAAATATCTTGGGTTCTCTACTCGTTGAGTGCCTTGGATCATATATAACTAACCTTTTGCCAGTCTTCAATAGAATCTGACCATTTTGGAAAGACCACACTAGTCCCAAAATATAGCCGGTATAGCGTATATAGCTGACTATCGAGCAGATTTCATGCTCAATGATATAATGTCGAGTCCAAGAATCTTGAACCCCATAATCTTGTATCATCCAAACTTCAAAACCAACCGGATGTACCACAAGAAGTAAACAGAGGCACCCTTCCAAAACTCCAATGGTTATCCGAAGATGCTTTCTCTCTAAGAGTTCTTTTGATAGTTGCACTTCGTCAAATTTCTCGTTGTTGGTATCCATAGAAATTATTGTATTGGGTGGGTTTCTTTCACGCGCCTCGCCAAACCAGTGAAAATCTCCATGAACGAGAATCCCAGTTTGTCGCTTATCAGAAAATTTGTAAGTCATGGTCTGGCGGCTACTTTCCCATGAATTCGATCCTAAAGTATACACGTCGAGTAACTGATCAGTCCCATGATATTCTACCATGTTTATTAACTTGTAGTCACCAGCCTTGTAATCATAACCAAACGCATTGATCATGTTGATAGTATAATCATTCCAATAATCATGTCGTGATTTAGGTATTCCCTTGTATTCTTTGGTTGCTGGGTTATACAAATAAATAATTGTCTCAACCCCAGTATCGCTCCACAAGCATACCAGACCATTACATGAACCTAGGAATCGAAAAGTCCAACCGGAACAACTGAATGGGCAACCCACCATCTCAACAATTTCACTTTCACTTGCATCTACTAACGATAATGAATCATAACTTACATATTTAATTGTCCATTTTTGTTTTTTACTGTCATGGCTTTCACACATGAGATTACAGTTATTTCTATTCGTAGCGATATTGAGGTGCATCTTAGCAAAACTAGGGTTTATAATTATTTGAAACCAAGATTTGCAAACACACTTCCAAGCATATGTTGATTTTGTTAGGGGAGGCTTACGAAATCCGAGCCGCTATGCGCAATACGAAACCTACACAAGCAATGATATACAAATGCGGAAATAACAACAACTACGCAATATAGAAGCAATCACACAACACCGGCAATTACGTGGAAAAACCCTCTAAGGTGAAGGGTAAAAAACCACGGGCAAATCTTCCACTATAACAATAATGGGTTACACACAATTCTCCCAATTTAGGGATACACTCTACTTCAAGGTGCATATAACACTTGTATACCAATTTGCCTAATTAGACTCACCCCTAAGGATGGATCAACAATTCATTCACCAAATAGATAATAGACACTATCAATTTGACAATAGGAAGTAATTGAGATACTTACTACTAGGGTTTGAACAAACCCTAGAATTTTCCCTTTTGAAGAGATGTGGAAATTGATAGCTCAATCTTCACCACAACAACCAAGAGATCCTTAGACAAGAACCCTTTCTTCTTCTATTCAAGATAACACCAAAATCATCACCAAAGATCAACTCTAATGGTGGTTTCTCCCTTTCTATCTTTTCTTCTTCCTCTCTTTCTCTTTCTTCACAAAACAAATGAAGATCTCGACTAAATGAGTCTCCTGATGCCTTTTGGTCTTTGTAACCAAAAACAAGGCAACCACTAACTTCCTCCTCTCATTGGTTAAGAGGACTCCACATGTTTGGGCCATAAGGAGTGATAGCCCAACAATATCCCCATCACGACTTATGGCAAGGTACCCGTCACCACCAAACCTGCCCTGCTGCAGAAATACACATGCTTGTATTTTGGTAGCGACTTTGTCATCATATCAGAACCGTTGTCATATGTATGGATCTTCTCAATATACAAGACCTTCTCGTAGATAACTTCTTGTATCCACTGATACCTAATATTGATGTGCTTGGACCTCGAGTGAAAACTCGAATTCTTGCTGAGATGGATGGAACTCCGGCTGTCACAGTAAACGATGAACCTCTGTTGCTTCACACCGAGTTCTCTAACAAACCACTTCATCCATATCATCTCCTTGCAACTCTATGTAGCTGCAATGTACTCAGCCTCTATAGTAGACAATGCCACACATTTTTGTAACTTGGATTGCCAAGACACAGCTCCCCCTTCATAGGTAAATAAGTAACCCGATGTAGACTTGAGACTGTCTTGAGCACCTGCCAAATCTGAATCTATGTGATGTATTGTAGAAAGTGATAGTGAAAGGTTCTTTTGAAACTTGTGAAGGCAAAGGAATTTAGATTTAATTAAACTTAAAATTAAAGGAAACTTAGATCAAAATTTGATTTCAAGATAAGAGAGAATAACCAAGACACTGATTCCACTATTACACATGAATAAATTATGGTTAACAACCCAAAACTCTATTTATCTTTTAAATCCCTTGTTTCTTAATTCACAAATAATCAGGCAAATTATCAACAATTAATTGTATCCCTTAAGCATAGATTATCTTAATACAAAGCATAACCTATCTAATTGAATCACAACTAATGACAAAAATTATGCAAACAATTAAAAACTCCGCAAAAAAACAGTGATTGAGTGAATTATAAAATATAAATTAGAGAAAATAAATTAATTACCAATCATTCATGCGTAAATAGCTTCCTCATTTCCTTGGTTGTGGGAGAATTAGCCGCTCATCATGTTGGAAACACACTCAAAATTCATTATTATTGCTCAAAAATGGTTTACAAATGATGAAATGGTGAAAATGGTGAAAACCAGGTGTTTGCAACGCTTATAAATGTTGCAAACACTGTTACAAAGAACGAAAACTGTTCTGGTGTCAGAATCGTGCGACCCACGCTCTGTGTCGTAGAACTGCTGCAGAAAAAACGACTGATGTGAAGAGTCTGTTCTTCACGTTTTCAGGAGGCAGCAGCAGCAGAACTGGAATTTTTCGCGGCTTGATTTCTCGACTTTCTAATGCTCTATTCTTCCTCCCCAACTCTCTATCCCCTTTCTACTCGACCCCAGAAACTTATATATACTCGAAAGAACCAAAAATTACTCCTCATAAATCCAAAATATCTTCTCATTACTCCTTTATTCTCACGGCAATATCTTCATATATTTGATCTTCCACGCGTCCTCAGCTGTCAAACATTCCTTGTATAACTCCTACACGCTCCTGGTTGTTTCTTTGGAGTCATCATACACGTACAAATCACGTTCAAATCTCATATAATATCGTGAATAACTCTCCCATGCACGGACTGCCCTATTTTGAACTCATGGATTATCTGGCCAAATCTAACCGAAACCAACGACCATACCTTGCCTGTTACACTCATCCAAGTCATCCCTCTCAAAATCAGCCATTTAATCTCACTATAACACCTTCAAAATTCGAACCCTAAATCAGCCAGTTTCAAACATTTTTTTCCCGCCAAATTATGTAATTCAAATGAAAGAGATGAGGTTGCCCCTTATCCAGCTGCTTGGGTGCGAATATCCTGTGGGTGCCCCTTAGTAATTGGGTCACCCCTTATCCAAAGTGGGAGTCCGAATAGTAAATGTTCTCCGGGGGTTTTCCGAGCAACTTTTCGAGCCGAATTTTCCAACAATCTTTATTTCCAAAAAAATACCTACAAACACACAAAACACCATAATAAGGACAAAAACGAGTACTAACAATATGAAACATTGAGGACAAATTAGACACATAAATGCGTCTATCAAATACCCCCAAACTTATTATTTGCTAGTCCCGAGCAAATCTAATCGAGGAAATAAAAAGACTACACTTAGCACGTGCAGCAAGTCGTTAAACCGCTAGGTGGCCCTAGTGGCGGAGTTTTGTCTCAGGAGGGTTTACCAGAGGTGTACCCACAAAACCTTTACTCAGGACCTAGCTATCTACGCAGAATCTTGGAAGGCACTAAAGAATCTCCTTGGTTGGCATACTTATTGACTACGGGAGGAAGTACCCGATGCGAAATTCCAATTGTTGTACACGAGTTTGCACTCAAGCATACTAAAATTCATATAAAGTGACAAAGCTCTACTCAGATAGTTTCTGGACATCATAAACCGGAGTCAACCAATCACAAAGATTAAGAAGAGAAAAACGTGGATGATGTTGGCTAGGGTGAACCTATCCTAACTAACTGAGATACTGGTCTTAGACTAATATCAACACACTAGCATATACAAGGGGACCAGTGGTCGATAATCCTAACTCTAGGTCAACTCAGCTGGCATATACAAGGGTACCAGTGGTCGACTTTATTGTATTTATTCCGTTTGGTCTAGTGGTCTGGTCTCAATTTTTTTTTTTTTTTTTTTTTTTTGAGTATCTCAACCACTCTATTCCACCCTAGCAATGGTAAAAAGAAAAATAAAAGAAGTGATCAGGATTCTTTCGATGTTACCATCACGAGGATATGGCGAAACTACCATGTTTTCTAACACCTGAGCCCTGTGATTTTATGAATAGACTCTTTAGATGTTTCCATCTAATCAGATTGGTTCCTCAACTCCTACAACCAAAATGCTTCCATCCACTTAGATTGGTTAGTGCCATCCTTAATAAACATAAATTTCTAGGCTTTGGAGTTTATTTATTGCAACTAAAAGCTAACAAAAAGTTTCTTCCCCACCCCCAAACTTAAATCTAACATTGTCCTCAATGTTTCTAATGAAAGAGCAATACCAAAAAGTAAAATAACATGAGGAATCAGCAAAGAGAGAAGTTGGAAAGATAGTACCTGGGTGAAGAGAGAAATCAAAAACTAATATACAACATACAATCGCCTCGATGGTCAATCAAGGGTAAACAGGGTCCTCCAGAGGGACCTCCTCAACATCACCTGTAGGATAGGGCTCTAAAAAGGGTTTCAATCTCTGACCGTTAACCTTCGAAGAACTACTACCATCCGGTGTCTCGATCTCAACAGCTCCATGAGGAAAAACAGTACGAACAATAAAAGGACCCGTCCACCGAGAACGTAACTTCCCAGGGAAAAGATGCAAGCGGGTATCATACAGAAGAACTTTTTGACCTGGAGAAAATGACTTCCGTAAAATATTTCTATCATGCACAAGTTTCATTTTGTTCTTATACTCCTTCGCACTATCGTAAGCATCTATACGAATCTCGTCCAACTCATTGAGCTGGAGTTTCCTATGGGCTCCTGCCTTGTCAAGTGAAAAATTTAGCTGCTTAATAGCCCAATAAGCTCTATGTTCTAACTCAACAGGTAAATGACATGCCTTGCCATAAACAAGACGATAAGGCGACATTCCAATGGGGGTCTTAAACGCAGACGGTAAGCCCATAAGGCATCGAGTAAGCCTAGACGACCAGTCTTTCCGATTAGGATTAACTGTTTTCTCTAATATACGTTTTATCTCCCTATTGGAAACCTCTACCTGACCACTAGTCTGTGGATGATACGGGGTGGCTATCTTATGTGTAATACCATATTTCTTCATCAAAAGCTTAAAAGGTCCATTACAAAAGTGCGACCCTCCATCACTAATTATAGCTCGCGGTGTACCAAAACGTGTAAGTATATTATTTTTCAAGAACTCAAGCACAACCCTATGGTCATTGGTTTTACACGCAACCACCTCAATCCACTTAGAGACGTAGTCTACGGCGACAAGGATGTATAGGTTACCAAAAGAATTAGGAAACGGACCCATAAAGTCAATACCCCACACATCAAAGACCTCAACAACTAAAATAGGGTTCAAGGGCATCATGTTCCTACGGAAATGGTTCCTAATTTCGGCAACGCTCACAAGTAACACAAGAATCGTGAGAGTCTTTAAACAACGAAGGCCAATAGAATCCACACTCGCAATATCTTAACAAGTAGTCTTCTTAGCACTAAAGTGCCCCCCACAAGCATGATCATGACAAAAGGAAATAATACTGGATTGGTCACTCTTAGGTATACATCTCCTAATAACTGTCCGGACAATACTTAAATAAATAAGGATCATCCCAAAAGAAGTGCTTAACCTCAGCTAAAAACCTAGAACGATCTTGTTTACTCCAATGTTGTGGCATTCGACCAAGTAACAAGATAGTTCACTATATTCGCATACCAAGGTGATTGGGAAACAGAGAACAATTGTTCATCAGGAAAGTTGTCCCTTATATGAAGGGAATCATCAGGGGAACTAACAATTAGCCTAGACAAGTGGTCTGCTACTACATTTTCTGCACCCTTTTTGTCTCTAATGTCTGGGCAAAATTCTTGTAATAAAAGGATCCACCTAATCAATCTAGGTTTGGTATCCTTCTTAGACAAAAGGTATTTCAAAGCAGCATGATCAGTATAGATTACGATCTTAGAACCTAAGAGGTAGGATCTAAACTTGTCTAAGGCAAACACAATGGCCAACAGTTCCTTCTCGGTAGTGGTATAGTTCATTTGGGCTTCATTCAGAGTTTTGCTAGCATAGTAAATCACATGAAGTAACTTATTTTCTCGCTGACCTAGCACAACACCAATAGCATAATCTGAAGCATCACACATGATCTCAAAGGGTAAGTTCCAGTTGGGTTCCTGGACTATGGGGGCGGTAGTGAGTAAAGTCTTAAGCTTCTCAAAAGCCTCTAAACAAGCATCATCAAAGACAAACTTAGCATCTTTTGCAAGTAAATTGCAAAGAGGTCTAGAAATCAAGCTAAAATCCTTAATGAATCGACGATAAAAACCTGCATGCCCTAAGAATGACCTAATATCTTTTACGGTTTTTGGGACCGGTAAGGTTTTAATAAGGTCAACCTTGGCTCTATCTACCTCTATACCCTTTGAAGATACGATATGCCCTAGAACGATTCCTGAACGAACCATGAAATGACATTTTTCCCAATTCAGCACTAAATTCTTTTCCTTACACCTAGTCAAAACTAATGACAAATGATGCAAGCACTCATCGAAAGACGAACCAAACACTGAAAAATCATCCATAAAGACCTCTAAGAACCGTTCTACCATGTCAGAAAATATTCTCAACATACAACGCTGAAAGGTCGCAGGGCATTACATAGCCCGAAAGGCATGCGTCTATACGCAAAGGTACCAAAGGGACAGGTAAAAGTGGTTTTCTCTTGGTCTTCTGGGGCAATAGGAATCTGATTATAGCCGCAAAATCCATCTAAAAAGCATAAATGGCTACGACCATCTAATCTTTCGAGCATTTGGTCGATGAAGGGAAGGGGAAAGTGGTCCTTCCTAGTGACCTTGTTCAATTTTCTATAGTCAATACAGACACGCCAACCCGTGGTCATTCGGGTTGGGATTAACTCATTTTTTCATTTGGACTACAGTAATACAGATTTCTTGGGAACAACTCGAACAGGGATGACCCACTTACTGTCTCGAAATAGGGTAGATAATACCCGCATCTAACATCTTCGTAACCTCGGTTCGAACTACTTCTTTCATATGAGGGTTCAGTCGACGTTGCATCTCCCTAGAAGGTTTAGTATCTTCCTCTAAATAAATCTGATGCATACAAACAGTAGGACTTATACCCTTAATGTCTGCTATGGTCCACCCTAAAGCTTCCTTGTTATTCTGAAGGACGGTTACTAGCCTACTTTCCTGATCACTATCCAAGTCGGATGCTATAATCACTGGTAAAGTTTCAGATGGGCCTAAAAACACATACTTCAAGGTATCTGGTAGTGGTTTGAGGTCCAATTTAGGAGGCTTTTCCAATGAAGGAACTGGGGTAGACTCAGAAATGGGTAGAGGTTCGAACTTAGGTTTCCATCCACTACTAGTGTCTATCAAAGGGGTTGAATCTAACAAAGCATTTACCTCATTAATCACATCATCATCATCAAAATCAATCCCAAAGTGAGCTAGGCATTTCTCTAATGGATCTTCCATCAAAGTGTTTGGTAATGACTCCTCTACTAATGTTCCTATCATGTTCACCTCTTCTATGCCTGAGTCATCTAGTTCAGAGGGTAGCTTACTAACATGAAAGACGTTCAGCTCAATAGTCATATTACCAAAAGACAAATTCATAATACCAGTTCGACAGTTAATGATCGCATTGGATGTAGCTAAAAACGGGCGACCTAAAATTACCGGTATCTGGTTCTCTGGGTCAGGGACGGGTTGGGTATCTAGGATAACAAAATCCACCGGATAAATAAACTTGTCTACCTCTATGAGAACATCCTCGATCACACCCCGAGGAATTTTTACGGACCTATCAGCTAACTGAAGAGTCATCTGGGTAGGTTTCATCTCACCAAGTCCTAGCTTAAGGTACACATGGTATGGCAGTAAGTTCACACTGGCTCCTAAGTCAAGCAACGCTTTCTCAACACGATATTTACCTATTGTGCAAGCAATGGTAGGGGACCCTGGGTCTTTGTACTTAGGAGTAGTGGTATTCTGAATAATAGAACTCACATGACTAGCTAGGAAGGCTTTCTTTTGAACACTAAGCTTACGCTTTCGTGTACACAAGTCCTTAAGAAACTTGGCATAAGCGGGAATCTGCTTAATCGCATCCAACAATGGGAGGTTGATAGTAACCTGCTTAAAAACCTCCAAAATATCTTTATAGTTGGACTCGCTCTTAGTTGGAACTATCAGCTTGGGGAACGGGGCTCTAGGAACAAATCCGGACTCAACGGGACCCTCATTGGTCTCATTAGAGACTCTATCAGTCTCCTCATCATTTTCTGGCTCAGCGGCAGGTGAACTACAACATGTTCACTATCAGGCATGGTTACCTTGTTGTCTACCACTCGACCACTCCTAAGGGTTTTAATGGCATTCACATGTTCTGATGATCTTCCACCTACTTCATGAACTCCTCTAGGATTGGGTTGAGTTTGACTAGGAAACTTACCTTTTTCCCTCAAAGACTCATTTATATGACTAACTTGGGTTTTCAACTCGGAAATAGCCTGAGAGTTAGCATAACCTATACTCTTACTTTCTTTTATCCCTTGTGCAACCATTTGGTTGATATTTTCAGAGATTTTAATAAACGAGGCGAGAGTCTCTTCTAAACTTGTGATCTTTTTATCCGAATGGTTCTGGAACTGGGGTTGACCTGAAGAGTTCCTAGCATAACCAAAACCGGGGGAGGCTGAGAATTACTAGACTATCCTTGATTCTGGCCCTTAGACCAAGAAAATTAGGATGGTTTCTCCAACCAGGGTTGTAGGTCTCGAGTATGGGTCAAACTTCGACGGTTCTCAAACCTAGCGTTGTTATAGACAAAGCATGGGCTTGTTCTTCACTAACATGTCCTTCCCAAAATGAGTTATCGGGCTCTATTCCACAACTAGAGACTGGAGAGGCTCTATTAGGTTCAACAAGGGACCTATTTTTAGACTGACCCATTTCCAAAGCTTCTAACCTTCTAGACAAAGCAACAAACTTAGCATCTGACTCGAAGCTTGTATCTACCATATTGGTGCTACTTCTATTGACCAAGAGTCTTTTAGGAGGTTCAACACAAGGCTCCCACTGTTGGGATTTTTCAGCGATAGTTCCTAAGAAGGTGAAAGCATCCTCAGCAGTTTTATTAGTGAACTCACCAGCGCACATAGACTCGACCATGGATTTGGTCGAATAGTCTAAACCATTATAAATAATCTCTACAAGTTTCATCTTATCAAACCCATGGTGAGGACACTGGGATAGGAGATCATTGAATCTCTCTAAAAACCTATAAAGAGACTCTCCCTCTTGTTGCACACTAGCACTAATTTTCTGCCTAACAGTTGCAGTTTTATGCTTAGGGTAGAATTTCATATAGAAGGCAGCGATAAGATCTTTCCATGTTTCAATGGATTCAGAAGATAGGTTGTTCAGCCAGGTCTTGGCTTTATCTCTCAAGGAGAAGGGAAACATCTTAAGTTTCAAGACTTCATCAGTAAGGTCTTTTATTCTAACTGTCCCACAAATTTCCTCAAAGTCCCTAATATGAAAATAAGGGTTCTCATCATCTTTTCCTAAGAATATAGGGATCATCTGAAGAATACTAGGTTTTATCTCGAAATTAGCCGTATTGGCTGGCAATTTAATGCACGAAGCTCGGTTGGCCCTAGTTGGGAACATGTAATCTTTCAAAGTAGTCATTGCTGGCACAGCTGACGTACTAGGGGTACTTTCCTCACAAAGAGATAGATTCTCAAAACTGAAGTTTCCAAAAACTGGGCTCTCAAAAGAAGAGTCTTCGAGCTCCCCGCCTTCACAAGAAGAACTACTAGGTTTGTCACTAATCAAACGACCTAGAGTGTTTCTTTTCCAAGCCCGTTCTCTAATGACCTCGGGCATACACTAGAAAAACAAAAGAAAAAGAAAAAGAAAAATCCTAAAAGGAAGGGAGGTTCTAAGCAAACACAAAGCAGGCTGACTCCACCAAAGCAAACCTAAAATTTTCTAGCAAACAAAAAGCATGATGGCTCCACTTAGATTGTTTTCTAGACCAGCTTCTAATCCTTCGAAAGGGAATTCGTTATAATCTGAGCAAACCCCTCTGGAATCAATCCGGGTTTAAGTAAGTTGAATAGAGGCGAGGGAAGCTGCTGGAGCTTTGATACCCAAGGCCTCACCGCATTACAGGGCGGCGCAGTCACGCATTCAACTCACAGAAACTTTCATGAACTTCGAAGAATGCTCAAAAGAGTAACCAATATCTTTCGAACGACTTTCCTACTAAGCTCGTTACCCTATAGGTCTCGTTCTATTCCAAATTTTAAAGCTTAGGTTCGCGTTAAGTTTCGTTTTCCTAAGGAGGGCAAGAAGGGAACGGTGATGAAATCCGAACCCTTATCTTATATGGCCAGTCCTTGCCCTTTACTAGGAATTTAAAACAGCCGTTTTCAGTTCCTCGACATATATGCAAACGAAGGAATACGAAGAACTCGCTAGTAGGGGATTCGCGAGTGTTTCGACAAACTTACCTCCCGTACAGACGGGGGATGAACATTCTGAAGTCGACTCGGGCCACGACTCCTATGTCATGTGCGAACCCGAGGGGCCGAGGTGATATCGTAATCACCGTCCTTCTCTGCAAAACAGTTTAATATTTAACTACCCTTCCGTAGGGTTTAAAAAAAAAAAAAATCCAAGTCCAAAGTCCAAAGTCCAAAAAGATAAAGTGCAAAAGAAAAAAAAAAAAATTACAAGAATAAATAAACTCTAATACAATCAAAAAAAAAAAAAACTAAACTCTCTCTTTTTTTTCTCTTTTTATAATAAATTTTTTTTTTCTTCTTTCGCTTCGCCTTTTACTTCGTCTTTAACTCCAAATCTCTAAATATTCACCAAAAGTTTTGGCAAAATTTTCTTTTCGCTCCAAATTCCAAATTAGTAAAAAGACAAAAACAAAAACGTAAAGAAGAACAAATAAAATAAAAACAAATAAAAACCTAAAAAAAAAAGAATAAAAATCTAAAAACTAGCCTAAAGACAAGCTCCGTGTCGACGGCGCCAAAAATTGATGTATTGTAGAAAGTGATAGTGAAAGGTTCTTTTGAAACTTGTGAAGGCAAAGGAATTTAGATTTAATTAAACTTAAAAGTAAAGGAAAGTTAGATCAAAATTTGATTTCAAGATAAGAGAGAATAACCAAGACACTGATTCCACTATTACACATGAATAAATTATGGTTAACAACCCAAAACTCTATTTATCTTTTAAATCCCTTGTTTCTTAATTCACAAATAATCAGGCAAATTATCAACAATTAATTGTATCCCTTAAGCATAGATTATCTTAATACAAAGCATAACCTATCTAATTGAATCACAACTAATGACAAAAATTATGCAAACAATTAAAAACTCAAAAGCAGTTGATTGAGTGAATTATAAAATATAAATTAGAGAAAATAAATTAATTACCAATCATTCATGCGTAAATAGCTTCCTCATTGCCTTGGTTGTGGGAGAATTATCCGCTCATCATGTTGGAAACACACTCAAAATTCATTATTATTGCTCAAAAATGGTTTACAAATGATGAAATGGTGAAAATGGTGAAAACCGGGTGTTTGCAACGCTTATAAATGTTGCAAACACTGTTACAAAGAAAAAACTATTGTTTGGTCAGAATGTGCGACCCACGCTGACTGTGTCGTAGAACTGCTGCAGAAAAAACGACTGATGTGAAGAGTCTGTTCTTCACGTTTTCAGGAGGCAGCAGCAGCAGAACTGGAATTTTTCGCGGCTTGATTTCTCGACTTTCTAATGCTCTATTCTTCCTCCCCAACTCTCTATCCCCTTTCTACTCGACCCCAGAAACTTATATATACTCGAAAGAACCAAAAATTACTCCTCATAAATCCAAAATATCTTCTCATTACTCCTTTATTCTCACGGCAATATCTTCATATATTTGATCTTCCACGCGTCCTCAGCTGTCAAACATTCCTTGTATAACTCCTACACGCTCCTGGTTGTTTGCTGGAGTCATCATACACGTACAAATCACGTTCAAATCTCATATAATCTCGTGAATAACTCTCCCATGCACGGACTGCCCTATTTTGAACTCATGGATTATCTGGCCAAATCTAACCGAAACCAACGACCATACCTTGCCTGTTACACTCATCCAAGTCATCCCTCTCAAAATCAGCCATTTAATCTCACTATAACACCTTCAAAATTCGAACCCTAAAAAGTTTCAAACATTTTTTTCCCGCCAAATTATGTAATTCAAATGAAAGAGATGAGGTTGCCCCTTATCCAGCTGCTTGGGTGCGAATATCCTGTGGGTGCCCCTTAGTAATTGGGTTACCCCTTATCCAAAGTGGGAGTCCGAATAGTAAATGTTCTCCAGGGGTTTCCGAGCAACTTTTCGAGAGCAACTTTTTTGAACACACAAAATTTTCCAACAATCTTTATTTCCAAAAAATACCTACAAACACACAAAACACCATAATAAGGACAAAAACGAGTACTAACAATATGAAACATTGAGGACAAATTAGACACATAAATGCATCTATCACTATGTAACCAACTAACTCTGGATTGTCACCTCCATAGCACAAACACATATTAGAAGTACCTCTTAAATATCGTAGTATCCATTTCACTGCTTCCCAATGCTCCATAGAAGGATTTGATAGAAATCTTCTTACCACTCCAACTGGATGAGCTATATCCGTCCTTGTACACACCATTGCATACATCAAACTACCAACTGCAGACGCATAAGGAATTTTCTCCATCTTCCATTTCTCAACATCATTCACAGGACATTGATCATGAGATAACTTAAAATGGTTTGCAAGTGGACAACTTACCTGCTCATCCTTGTCCATGTTGAATCTTTGCAACACCTTCTCAATGTAGCTTTCTTGTGATATCCACAACTTCCTCGCTTTCCTATCACGAGTGATCTCCATGCCAAGAATATGCTTTGTTGCACCCAAGTCTTTCATAGCAAAAGACTTGCTCAGATATGACTTCAACCTCTCAATCTTTTTCTTAGCTTTGCCAACAATAAGCATGTCATTAACATATAGCAAAAGAGTAAGAAAATCACCATCAGCAAATTTTTGAATGAATACACAATGATCTGAAGCTGTCCTCTTGTAACCATGTTCCTTAATGAACGATTCAAACTTCTTATACCATCTTCTTGGAGCTTGCTTCAAACCATATAGACTCTTCTTTATCTTTCACACCATGTGCTCTTTTCCTTTGACTTCAAAACCCTCGGGTTGTGCCATATACACATCTTCCTCCAACTCACCTTGAAGAAATGATGTCTTGACATCTAGTTGTTCTATCTCAAGATCCAAACTAGCGGCTATTGTCAAGATAACCCGAATAGAAGAAATCTCACCACCGGTGAGAAAATCTCGTCAAAGTCAACACCCATTCTCTGCTCATAACCCTTCATAACTAAGCGTGCTTTGTACCTTGGTTATGAGTTACCATCTACAGTCTTGATTCTGTACACCCACTTGTTCTTCAGAATTTTCTGGTTCTCAGGTTTGTCAACCAAGTCAAAAGTGTCATTCTCATCTAAAGAGCTAACCTCTTCTTTCATGGATTTCAGCCACTTCCGAATTTCAGGAACACTAAAAGCTTCTTCATAAGACTCTGGTTCACCTGCATCTGTGAGCATCATATACTCATGTGGTGTATACTTTGTTGAAGGTAATGTAGTCCTGCTGGATCTTCTTAACTCAGCTTCTGGTTGTTATTGTTGCACTTCTTGCTCAACATCACCTACAAGAACATCTTCATGAGCTTCATCTTCATTACCATTACCATCAACATCATCACCATGTTGTTCAAGAGAAGGAACAACTGGATTTGGATCCAAGGTCATATCATCTTGAAGCTTTGGCATCTCAATCTTCTCAAAGTCTTCAATAGTCTGGTCTTCAAGGAATACTGCATCCCTACTTCTGATAACCTTCTTCTCAACTGGATCCCAAAATCTGTAACCAAACTTCTCTGTTCCATAGCCTAGGAACACACACTTCTTTGCTTTGTCATCAAGCTTTGATCTCTGATATTTTGGGATATGAACAAATGACCTGCAACCAAACACTTTCAAGTGATCATAAGTAGGCTCTTTGTATCTCCATACCTTTTCTAATACTTCTCCATCTAGCGGTCTTGAAGGAGATAGATTGATCAAATACACAGTAGTATTCATTGCTTCACCCCAGAAATGCTTCTGCAACTTGGAATGAGATAACATGCACCTGATTCTCTCAAGAATAGTGCGGTTCATCCTCTCTGCAACACCATTATGTTGTGGCACTACAAGAAAAATGGGCATTGACAACGGACATATGACAACGTTTCGGGAAACGTTGTCTGCAAGTGAGCATACGACAACATTTTAGTCATAAAGCCGTTGTTGAATATCATGTGTTGTCTATTTAAGTTACAGGAGGTTAATGCCCAATAAGATGTACACGTAACATACACACGTATTTGAAATCACGACCCTAGATCTGGTTGATTTTTCCCCGAGATTCTAACTCAGATTATCTATACATTATCTATAGTTACGTAGATAGAGAAAGCATTATTCTCTCCGCCTCTCACTCTCTTCTTCTTCCTCTTCTCCCTGTTTTATCTTCTACACAATCCCTGATTTGGTTTTGATTTGAAACCCACTTCTTCCTATGTAGATATTCGACTCAACACACGCAACTCTTCCATCTCTATATTAACTCTTAACAAAACCATATACCGATTTTCCATTTTGATTTTGGTATTAGCTAGGGTTTTTGAATTGATTTTAGTTCGATATAATTGAATCGGTTTTCATTGAGGTGAAGCTTTTGGTAATTGATTTCTTCATTCTCGATTGAGTATTTCTGGTGATATTTAGGTAAAAAAGAAAATCCGAGTTTGGATATATCGGGTTTGGTTTCATCTGAAACTTTACTTATTCATATTTTGCTTTGCTTCTCTTGTAGAAAAATATGATAATGGGGAGTCTTAAGTGAAACGCCGTTCTTCTGATTCTATGAATCTTTTGAGTAAGTATTAAAATTTCAATGACAAACCCTAATTAAATCTTCTTTTTCTTTGGAATGAAATTATTAATGATATAATACAAATTTAAATCAAAATCTTACAAAGTTAAAAATTACATACTAGGCAAGCGAGCGACAAGCTGTGCCGCTAGCCCTTTTTGAATAGCAAAACCTATCCTATTAAAAATAAAATCTCGTGAGCCAGGGGTCATTACATTGCTGCGCATGACTTTCTGGACCCTCTTGAGTAGTCCAACTGCTTCGGAGCCAAATAGCCAAAAGTATCAAAAGCAAAGGGGACGAAAGCATGCCCATTGTCAACACATGCTTTCTCATGCTTCGATATCTTACATGAGGCAACCTTTAGCGCTGCTCGCCCGACTGTAAAGGTGCCATGTCCAATGCCTACCAAAGGAGATACCCCGGTGAGGTCAACACATGTGTGTTTCCCATTAGCCCATCCAAAAATAAGAACATCAGCTGGTCTTAGTGTCGATCTCCCTTCAAGTGGGTCTGTCAGGAAATGCACAAGTGCTTCTTTCTTTGCCGAAATGCCAGACCTCCACAGTACATCATACAAGATATCCCTCACATGATCATGTCTATATTTATAACCAGGGTCTACTTTACAATGAACTGCATGTTCACCATATGAATCCAAGCAACCTGTGATGCAAGCAGGGAAGCGAGAGTCAGAGGGATAAAGCGAGATCATTAACCTGTATTTGAGGATAGACCGGTACTCCAAAGGAGACATCTTCTGCCCCAGCCCCTCAATCGGAATAGCCAGAAGAAAATCTTGGGCATGTGCTGCTTGCAAACAACCAAAAACCGCTTTATGTATCTCCGTTAGCATGTAAACTCTATCAATGTCCTTAACCACTTTACCAAAAAGAGCACTCGCCAGGATGCTTTATGCTTTAGGGGGGGCGTTGTCTTTATTGGTGAAGTTGTTAAGATCAAAATCAGGAAGAGTCACTTGTAACGTTTCCAAAGCCTTATTAAAATTATCATCCATACCGTCCACACCACTACTCCTCAATATGTGATCCTGTAATCCCCAAGATTGCACACGTGAAGCCACAAAAACATACTCAGACGCCTCCCTAGAAGTGTAAAGTCCAAGACCTCCATATCTGATAGGTAGAGTAGATAGTCTCCACTGTAGCTCTCCAAAGAACGGTCCCCCACACACCACAATGCCTTCCACCACTTCTCGCAAGCCTCTATCAAATATATCTACCGCCTCCATAATATAGTCTGGGTGACAAATACGAAGTCCAAAAAGCAGCTTGGAGATACCCATACACGTTCGTAAAAGCAGCAATTCACTTTGAGGATCATGGAGCTTGGATAAAATCTGCATCAAATCCACTGCTTTTTCAGCCCTCTTAATGGCAAGGCCCTTCACAAAACCATCGTCGAGGATAACATTTTTAAATTTCAAATATGCATCAAATCTTCTTTAAATTTCAGTTTCAGTTTTAAACCTAACATTTTTTCCTTTTTCGATTTTAATTTCATACACCTCCAATTTCATATAGGGTTTCTGTTTAAGATATTCACGGAAACTGATAACTGGTTGTTTGTGATTTAATTTCAGTCAACTCTCAATTTCAGTTCCAATCCTTCTCTCAATTCTATCACCGTTTGTTGATTTTGAGTCTGTGTAATTGTTAATCTAATAACTGGTTGTTTGTGATTTTGTTGCATGTAAGGTTTACAGATCTTTAGCCCGTGGTAAAAAATTTACAGGACAAAATTCAAAGGTAGCTAAACAAGATAGGAAGAAGAAGCCTAGAAGTAGAACTAACAAGAGGATGTAATATAACAAAAGTTTGGTCACAGCCGGTAACATTTCTTCCCATACCTTAGTCAATCATTTAGATCTTTCTTTTGTTTCTTGGTATAAGAAGCATATATTTGAGTTTGTGTTGATGTTTATGTATTTGATAGGATGACTTGTATTTCTTAACTTAATCTAAGATGTTTTGTTGCTTGGAGAGCGAACTGAAGGAGCTTGAGCAAGCACTGGTGATGATGGTAACTATCTCGATGCTAGTGGTGGGGTTTTCAAGGTCTGAACCAGTGGCGGTAAGTTGGTGTTTGGAATGGGAGATGCTGATGAATATCAAAATTGAGAATTCTAATTATTTGATAATTGGCTTCTTATTGATATTATGTTCTTCCCTAGGTATGCAAAGATGCTGTGATTCGAACCTGTGTTGGCGGAATTCTTTTGCGATATCGTTCAAGGGAGGCAGAATTTGGGTAATGAGGGTGTGCAGAAGAAAGAAGAGTTTGAGGGAGGCAGAATTTGGGTAATGAGGGTGTGCAGAAGAAAGAAGAGGGTTGTCCTGTGACGGGGTCTTTTAAGGAAGACTGGATGCTCGATAGCAATAATTGTTCAGCTGATGCAGATGAGGACTGATGAATTATGGATGACAGGAAATGGATTCTCCAATCTCTGATGGAAGCTTAAAATGGATGTTAGCATGTTGCTACTACGTCTAGGAGGTAAAGTTCTTCCCGTTCTTTTAGAATTTTCTGATGTTGTGTTGTGGTTAATTGGTAGGCTTAGTTGAATAAGTAGATTTTTACACTTCATTTTTATTCCTCTCAGTGACTTTGTTTCCTTGGTTTATGATATCCCTCTTATTGCTCGTAAGCCATGGGATTTGTTTTTAAATATAATAAATCTACATTTTTTATAGAATTGATTGTCGTTGATTCAATTACTTTTCATTTTAACTTTCATGTTTACACAGTAGTAACTGAAAAGGTGTTTTAGTCAATAAACAAGAAAAATATGTTCTGTCTCTTGTTCCCCTCGAGCATTTGTGTTTTATTGGTAATAGACTGGACGCATTAAGGTGCCTACTCTTTACCTCATGTACACCATTATCTACCACCAGTGTGTAGTGGGATTTTTTTTTTTTTTTTTGGTCTATGGTTATATGTTGCTTTCTACGTCAAGGAGTTGGGTATTGTATTTTGAATCTGTTTAGCTGAAAAGAGAATTGCCTATTTGAGTTAGCTGCCTGCAGAGAGAATACTTTTGGTGCTCAGCTTGTGCCAAGTAGGTCATTTGAGTTAACTCCTCTATATAACTGGAAAACCGTGAATTATCATTAAAAATTCTCTCATTTCCATTAATTTTGCTTTTTCTTGATTTTAGATGTTCACTTAATTCTTGTGTATATGGCTCGACTTTAGGGTCTTGTTTGACTCGATACACAGAGTTAGCCTATGTGCTTATGTAACTAGGTAGAATTTAATGGCCACAATGTACACTAGGAACATTTTGATAATGGGGAACACTTGAAAAACGAATAATCTGGAACATAAAAAAGAGGGTTGTTGTATTCTTTCCTGCTGCATATAATTAAATAAGCTTACATAGGCGCACTTTCACATTGAAACAAAAATTGAACTGAGACAAGGGTTCTAGATGGTACTTGCAGTTGCTGGATCTGGGTACTACGAGTCATGTACTTTTTTTTTGTAAATCATAATAAGAATGAGTCGGTGGATTGCATTTTGTCCTTAGAGGTGCTAACTTTAGGCTTACATTGTGTTCATGAAAAAAGCATACTAGACGTTATTAGGTCAATCACATCTTAACTATCTTAATATTCCTCCATACTAAAGATAATGGTACGAACGAAGACAAAAGTTTACTGAACTCTGCCTCGGTAATAAACGAACAAAAACTTGTGACGTCGTTCCCAAATTTGACCGCGTGTTAAATGTTCATTATCCGTTTATTGTAAGTTTGTAATATGTAATAATGATGGCTTTGCTTCCCAAGTATTTATGCATACCTATTTTTTTCAGGTGTTCATACTTTGTAGCACCAGCACCGTCGATCGAAGAAGAATATCAACTTGTTTTTAGGCCCAACTACAACTCTGGCAAGGTACCAAACCTAACATTCTTGGAGATATTCATGCATGCAACAAAAGCAATTGCTTCATTTAAGATTCCCACTACAACTATGGCAAGGTACCAAGTTAACTTTCTTTAAAAAAAATTATGTGCGCAAAATCTATTTGTCATAGTCATTATCTGATATACTACATCTGCCATGTATTTTTGTTCTGTTGTATGTAGAGGTGCAATATTTCCATGATCATTTGGGTTTTGGTCATTCGGGTTATTGGATTATGGGAGTGTTTTACTCTGTAGCACTTTGCATTACCCTTTCTTTGGTTTTTATTTTTAGGTCTGATAAGGGACATACTATAACTGCCTCATATGTGCCGTCTTGTTGCTTTGAAGAGGACTTCTGGTGTGGCAGAGGTCTGCAGGAAGTTCTCCACTAATGAGAACACCATCACAGTAGGAGGTTTGTATGCAATTGATCCCTTAACATCTGCGAAATACAGGCTCAGCAACCGTGGGAAGTTTTCTGCTCTCATGCAACACGAGCTCAAACTCAAGTCCTAGACACTCTCTGGTGAGTTTGACGCCTAGGACTTGCATAAGGCGGCTCCCAGGTTCAGATTTTCCCTTGCTCTGAAACCTTGAGTGATCGTCTTCTGAATATTCATTGTCCGGAAGTCATCTTATGCTGTTGGGATTTGTTGACCTTGTCTATTGTATGTGATCTATTATGAATACTGATTTAATGTAAAGAAGTGAATTCCATTTTGAGGAAGTTAATTTATATATAAAAAATTTCATGTTTGATATATTGTGATTTTTTTTTAAATCGAAAATTATTTCGACAACGTTTTGTTAATGTTTTTGAGACAACATCTTACAATAGAAAAAATATGTTGTTGTTGGGTCATGTATGACAACGTTTCTTGCAATGGAGAATAGCTGTTGTCGAAGCCAAGAAACTTTTAACAACCCCCCCATTCAACAACGTCTGGAAAAACATTGTCGTACGGTTTCGACAACGGTTTTTCCGTGTTGTCAAAGGCCGATTTTCTTGTAGTGTGGGGTCTTCGGTACTGATTGTTCATGATGTATACCTATGCTCTTGCAATACACTTCAAGTGGCCCAATGTACTATCCCCCGTTGTCAGAACGAAGGCACTTCAAGGTTCTACTTGTTTCTCTTTCCACCATGATGTGAAACATCTTGAACACATGAACAACATCATCTTTGGTCTTGATTGCATATGACCAAACCTTCCTTGAAGCATCATCTATGAAAGTAACAAAATAAACAGCACCACCAAGTGTTTTGACCCTTAAAGGTCCACATACATCAGAATGAACAAGATCAATAATACTAGAATTGCGCTTGGGTAAAGCTTTATGAAAGGAAACTCTAGTTTGTTTACCAACTAAATAATGAGTACACTTACCCAATTGCATACCTTTGGAATTTGGCAAAATTTGTCTTTTGGTGAGGATTTGAATTCCCTTCTCACTAAGATGACCAAGTCTTCTATGCCACATCTCGGAGATTGAATCATTGTCAACAACATTCAACTCACCTTTCAACACCTTCAATTCTGTCTTGTACAATATGCCACACTTATTGCCTCTTGCAATAACCATGGATCCCTTGCTTAGTTTCCATTTTCCATCACCCAAGTGATTGTTATACCCTTCATCATGTAACACTCCAGGTGACATTAGATTCAAACGAAGATCCGGTACATGTCGCACATTTCTGAGAACCAACGTACATCCAACACTGGTCTCAACCTTCACATCACCCATTCCTACAATTTTCGCGACACCACTGTTGCCCATTCTGACTGACCCAAAGTCACCAGCCTTGTAGGAGGTAAATACATCTTCATGAGGAGTAGCATGATAAGATGCACCTAAATCAACTATCCATTCTGAATCAGAACCTGCAAAACTCACACAAACATCATTACAATCTGAGAATACAATGATATAATCATTTTTCACAGTAGCTGCAACACCATTTTCTTCGTTATCATTTCCTTTCCCCTTCTTGTGTTCTTGCTTCGGCTTTCTGCATTCATTTGAATAATGACCTCTCGTATGACAGTTCCAACATTCAACTTCCTTTCTGGACCTTGATTTACCCCTTGACTTGCTACGTCCAACTTGTTTTCTGTCTTTTCTTCTACCCCGATTTTCTGTCACAAGAGCTTCTGATGAGTGCCAAATAGTGCATATTTCTACACCTTTTTATTGGCATTTAACTCATCTTTTGCGCTTTAAAATCATATATTATCCCAGATTCTATGCTTTCTTTGTTTTCAAGAATAAATTCATATACTAATTAATTTTGTGTTTTTAGGTACCAAATAAATCTTGGATGAATTGAGGGCGAGAAGACAGAGACAATGGCGAAAGAACGGAGTCATTCGGAGTTCGTATGAAGAAGTTATGGGCAAAAAAAGAAAAGGGGCATCTCATGTTAAGAGGCACCCTTACTGTTCGCTAAGGGACACACTCATGCTAAGGGGCAAACTGTTTCTTAGCAATTTCTAAAGGCAGTCGAGTCATTTAATTGGGGGTGCCAAGATTCAAATACTGTTTAAGGCACAAGTCCAGTTTAATCGGGGCTGCCGCTGTCATCTTCTTCACCATTTAATCTCGACCATTTCAGAGGTTCAGCTGTGGAGTTCACAGGGAAGGCATGGCAGACATCACGTTATGGTGATACTCTGTTTGTCGAGCTCATGGCACACGATCACATGAAGGAAATGATGGCACTGAACGTGAACTAAATAAAAAATAAAACCAACGGGGGCGAAACATGGAGGCATGGGAAGAATACAAAGCAAGTGGGGGAGTGGAAGAAGACAAGGCGTAGGAAGACATCAGCACGTTGGGGGAAGAAAAGGGACATCAAGATGACATCAAGAAGACGGCGTGGTGTGGGGAAGAGAAAAAGTGGAAGAAAGAGGGGACAACACGTGGTAGGAGCTGACAACAGTCGTTGGAAGAAGACAACGAGCGTGAGGAGACAGCAGCAACAGAGCGTGGGGAGAAAAGAGTACTTGTGGAAGACAACGAGCGTGAGGAGACAGCAGCAGCAGAGCGTGGGGAGAAAAGAGTACTTGTGGAAGATAACGAGCGTGGGAAGACAGCACGTGAAGGCGTGGGAGAAGATGCACATGGGCGTGATGCTGCCATGAAGAAATGGTCGGGCGTTTTCTACCCTATAAATATGCTCGAACTCTTCTCCCAGAAACATACCCGGCTAGGGGTTCTCTCTACACCATAACACACACCATATTTTCTATCATTGAAATTCCATTTCCATTTTTATCATGTTCTAAAACTCTTTGCTAGAGTTTAGATGAAGCTCTAGCCTACTGATATGTCATTCATACTTTGTGAGTTGTTCTTGAATGTTTGAAATTGTTTAAGATATAATTTAATCCAAGTTTGTCAATATTTTGCCCTCACAATGTATGCCATGTATCCATTGTAGTTAGAATATCACTATGTTGATTATGCTGCAACTCATGCTTAAAAATATTATTGATCCTTAGATTAGTTGTGCTGTAACTAGACAGTTAATGCTTTGGAGAAATATTTTAGTTGTGATTAATTTATCTATTGGAGAAACACCTTAGATACAAGGTAAACTTGAATCTGCTACAAGGACAAGAATAACATCATAAATTAAATGCATATTGTAGGTTAGTAGTGGATTTGAAAGCTCTAGTATCCTCATTCTCAGTGTTTACACCCTGTGTTATTTTCTTCTATTTACTTTTATTATTTCAGTCACTTGAAAATCATTTCTTCGTATCGACACCAAAAATATTGTGTTACTCTTATTTGAATCAGTTTAGTAATATTTTGGAATCACTTCTACACCCACCAAGTCTCTGTGGTTCGACCTGTGCTTGCCCTGTGTTGCTTGTCGACACTGTGCACTTGCAGTTTATAAATAGTAGTATGTATCTTTCCGAGCCTACCAGCTTCTGAATGAGATGGGTCTGATGACCTTCTTCTAACTTCTTCATTCAGCAAAATACTAGTTGCAACAGTCATGTTCAACTTCTTGTATGGAGAAGAATAACTGAGATAATTCCTCAATGGCTCCCAACTATCTGGTAAAGTATTCAGCAACAAATAAGCTTGAACCTCTTCAGGAATTTTCAGATCCATAGATGTAAGATGATTCATAATACCCTTCATTTCATTTAAATGTTCCGCCATTGAACTCCCTTCCTTGTAACACAGCTTTCCAAGCTTTCTTAATAGAAGAGCTTTTGCACAAGGAGACTGCTGATCATATATCTCCTCTAACTTGGTCCACAAAGAATATGCTAGTGTCTCACTAGCCACATGATGAAAAATACCATCATTAATCCACTGACGAATAAAATCGACTGCTTTTCGATTAGTAACCTTCCAACCATATTCACTTGTCATCTCAGGCTTTACTCCTTTAGTCTCTATTGGACCATAGAGATCTTTACAATATAACCAGTCTTCCATCTTTTCCTTCCATATCACAAAGTTCTCACCGGTCAAATTGACCATTCTATTACTAGTGCTAGCTTTCCGCCATTGCACAAGATTAGCTCAACCCAAAAGCTCTGATACCACTTGTTGGGGGAGGCTTACGAAATCCGAACCGCTATGCGTAATACGAAACCTACACAAGCAACGATATACAAATACGGAAATAAAAACAACTACGCAATATAGAAGCAATCACACAACACCGGCAATTACGTGGAAAAACCCTCCAAGGTGAAGGGTAAAAAACCACGGGCAAATCTTCCACTATAACAATAATGGGTTACACACAATTCTCCAATTTGGGGATACACTCTACTTCAAGGTGCATATAGCACTTGGATACCAATTTGTCTAATTACACTCACCCCTAAGGATGGATCAACAATTCATTCACCAAATAGATAATAGACACTATCAGTTTGATAATAGGAAGTAATTGAGATACTTACTACTAGGGTTTGAACAAACCCTAGAATTTTCCCCTTTTGAAGAGATGTGGAAATTGATAGATCAATCTTCACCACAACAACCAAGAGATCCTTAGACAATAACCCTTTTTTCTTCTCTTCAAGATAACACCAAAATCATCACCAAAGATCAACTCTAATGGTAGTTTCTTCCTTTCTCTCTTTTCTTCTTCCTCTCTTTCTCTTTCTTCACAAAACAAATGAAGAGCTTGACTAAATGAGTCTCCTGATGCCTTTTGGTCTTTGTAACCAAAAACAAGGCAACCACTAACTTCCTCCTCCCATTGGTTAAGGGGACTCCACATGTTTGGGCCATAAGGAGTGATAGCCCAACAGATTTCACGGGTATCCTAAGAAGGATCCCAAGGTAGATCTCTTCGGGAACGCTTGATATTGCTTCTCCTTCCTCATTTTCTTCAGCTTTAGGTTTCTTGCGGGTACGGCTTGACATTGCTTCTCCTCCCACTTCTGCTCGGAGCAAGAGATTTTTTTATTTTTTATTTTTTTGGTAGGGAACTGCCGATCTCTTCAAGGAAGTGAGTATTTGGATAAGCTATGAGAGGACCACGTAACATGGCCCCTGTTGTGATTATATGGGCGACCTACGTGAGGTTATGGACCGGTCAGTCAAATGCGCTCCAGTCGATAAGAAGAAGATATTATCATACATAAATCAGGGGTCTGAGTCAAATGCGCACGTGCTTTTCAATCTCGCAAGGTCTTCACACTTTCCTCTTGATTAGGCTGATGTCACCTGCTACGTCACTCTTCAAGTAGTCTGCGATGGTCTTCGCATACAAAACTTTGCAGGGACATTGTTGTTGTGAGACTCGCTGAGCAAGGAAACTTGGAGTCACCGATTTGTATGAGCATAAAGCTTGGCAGGATCAGTTGTTGAATATCAAGAAGAAAAGACATGACAACTAGGAGGCCAAGAACTTGCGGCTATGCCGTAAAAAGATGAATTATGGTATGTATACAGCTGCATGATATCCATACCCTTACATCTAGTGGGGTTGCTCCTGCCAATGCAGGCACTTTGGAAGAACTAAGACGTAAGCATCCAAATGCTCCGTTACCAACGATCCAACTAAGCCTCCTACTCAAGCTGCGCTTGCAGCTTCTAAATAGTTGCTCTTGAGTAAAATCAAGAGTTTCCCTAAGGGACCCTCGTGCGGAAGATATGGACTATGAGCTCAACACTTGATCGACACAATAAGTGGCTCCGCAGCTGTTGTTTCATATGATTTGGTCACCTCCATCACTAGTCTTGTTAACATTTGGTTGGCTGGCTTATGCCCCTCAGAGCTGAGTGCTTTCATTGCTTATGCACCACTCACACCTCTAGTCAAACCAGGTGGGGGTTGTGACCTATTTATGTCGGCAAAATATGGAGGCAACTGGCGTCCAAAATTGTGGCTGCTCATGTTGGGAAGGAGATGAAATCCTATTTGGGAGACTATCAATTCGGTATGGGTGTGGCTTGTGGTGGCGAAGCTATTATCCACTCTGTCAATCGTATGCTGGAAGTTCATGGATGCTCCAATACACGTACCATGTTGCTTGTCGACTTCTCCAATGCTTTCAAATTGGTGAACCTAACTGCTATGTTGAATGAGATTAGAAAAAAATGTCCCTCTATCTCGTATTGGGTGAATTTATGTTATTCAGTTCCTGCGAAGCTGTATTACATGGACCAAACTTTATTTTCTGCTGATAGGATCCTAGGGATACCTATATATGATAACCACAATCGCACGGTATCTACAATGTAGACAAAGACAAGTACCGGTCGTTCCCACGAAGAGCGGTGGAAATACTGTAATCAATATCTCTAATAAAAATTAACCAGAAAAGATATTTTGGATTTTTGAAAGAATAATAAAATAAAAATAAACTAAAGTAACAAAACGAATCCAATGGAAGAGTCGGTAACCAGGATTTTATTGGTATCCACCACTATTTCTATTTAATTACTGAAATGAAACATAATTATGAATATATGTTTATTGTTCATTCTAACGACATCACCTATTATATATATTAGAGTCGCAAATATCACTGGTATACCCTAAGCATGGCACATCAAAAGAATAAATCCAAGCATGAACCATCAAATTGCATCAGCGAGAAAGTTATACGAAACTAAATATAGGTTCACAAAAATTATTAGGCTTTTCTAAGTATAACCCATCAAAGAAATTAACCAAGCATGAATCATCAAATAATAAGAAAAACATATTTGTAAAGCTATCGATTACACACAAAGATTTCTAGAACCAGCAATGCAACAACTCATTTTTCAATAAATCAAAATACAATTTTCAAAGATTAATTTATTCAAATCATCATGGTCTATATTGCTATATAATCAATTCAAATTGCTAGCCTAATACCCCAAGTGGTTTCAATCCATAACAAACCCTAGTTACAAAGAAAATCTATCAAAACATGAATATGGGTTTCTTAAAACCTATCAAAAATGATAATAAAATAGGAACGATCAAACCAAAGTCGTCTGCGTTGTCTCTTCTTCTTATGCTCCAAAATACCTATGTGGCCGCCTCCTTTTCTTCTCAAGTTCTGTCACCAACTGTTTGGACCATATATATTTGGAATGGGCTTAGTAGGGTCTTCATCCCATTAACCTTAAACAGAAATCTTGGTTCATGGGTTGAATCCTAAGCCCATAAAAGTTTGATAACCAAATCTGTTAGCTTTTATTAAAGGCAACTACATTCATTGTATCTTGAAAGGAGGATGAATCTGTTCAAGCCAAGAAGTTGGAATTAATCTAGATATGTATTTGGTCTAAATACATTATTAATCTAGTCACCCTGAAAGGAAGGAATGGATAAAGGTTAATAATTGGGCCAAATATATTTCCAAATGTCTAGATATATAATTCTGATTTAAATAATGATGAACCTGGACGGATTTTGTCCATATACGTCATCAAAATGAATGTAGACAAGTAATTGACTGGATGCATACCCTCTATTACCTATAAATAGAGGAGGGATTTCAACAGTAAAGGTACACATTTTCTAATCCTTTTCACTCCACTAAAACCTGCTTAGAGCTCCTTACTCATTGAGGCATCGGAGTGTCCTTGCAGGTACCCCCCTCATTTTCTTTATTCATCAAGAGTGTTAGAAAGCTAAGAGCATTGAAGAGCTGAGTAAGATCTTTTCCATCATCAAGAACGAATCACGAGCAAAAGTTGTGGATCATATCAACGGTCTATAAATCGTCCATTAGGTATTAATCTTACGCCATCCAACGGTTAAGATTATATCATTTTTGTACAAATCTCGAGGATGTTGCAGGAACATTTTTGCTACAACATATTTTGGCGCCGACTAAGGGGAGAAAAGGATTCTTCAAAAACAAACAGATCAAGGTTCATGGAAACATCACAGGAAAATCAAAATGATGATAATGATAACATCGACACCAGAGTCCGAGGGAATTATAGCGTCGTCGATCATCCATTTGAGGAAGGAGTTGAAATGTCGCCAACAACAACATCATCAAGGTGTCCTTCTGCAAGAACTTATCCCCAGGGGATCAGTAGAGGAAATCGATAGGTATGTATCTCAACTCCATACTGTCAATCTTAATGTATCTTCAAGGGGTGGTAACCAACCCCAAACAAATATGCTAAACTCGCGTCCGAAATCCCTCGCCAATAGGGGCATTCGTTTGTCCTCATGTATTGTTCAAGCGGATAGGACAGTAGAAATATCCGCGGATTTGACTCTACGAGAAAGATTGCAAGAGTTAGAAAAAGAAAACAGACTACTAAAAGCGTCCCTAGAAAAGAGACCACAAACTGGTAGCACCCAATATTCGGAAAGTGTCACTCCGCACCGACGTGCACGACCTTCACAGGAGGGTTGGCAAGCACGACAGGGGCGGAATGATCGCGATGGGAGATGTAGATCACCCGAAAGACATGATACTAAAGATCGTGAGCCGAATCACCACTATGAAAGAAATCGCTTCATCGAAGCATCTGGGCGACAATCTGGACCAAGCAATTGGCAGAACAACAGGCGCGAAATAGGGCAGTACCTCAAAGATCGAATAAGAAAGGATGACCTCGACGGGCGAAAAAGAAAGGAGTATTATGACGAAACCCGACGCTCGAAGAAACATAAACATGAGAAAGCAAAATCGAGGCGAGAGTTATTCAGAAACGAACGAATTCGTCGAGAAACTGAAGGAGATTCGTCACAAATAGAGGAACTCAAAAAAAGAAAGCTAAGAAAAATGATCGAGCAGGTGGTAGCTCAGAAACAATGCAGAGAAGAAAAGCTACAAGTCTTTGCGATGAAAAGGTCGATGGACTCACCTTTCGTCGATGAAATAAGGCGGTTCCGCCCACCAACGAACTTTGTGCAGCCCCGGTTCAAGGAGTTATTCGATGGAAATAGCGGCAATCCGGTGGAACATGTCCAGCATTTCCAAGCTTCAATGAGCCTCTGGGGATATAACGATGAGTTATTGTGCAGGACCTTTCCTGTGACACTGATAGGTAAAGCTTTGACTTGGTTCTCACAGTTGGAATCAAATTCAATTACGAACTTTGGAATGTTGTTAGACGCATTTTTCGAGCAGTATAAAATCAACCTAGGGAGCAGAAAGGGAAGTGGTCACTTATTTGGATTATGACAAGAGACGAATGAAAGTATGGCGGCTTTTAACCAGCGGTTTCGTCAAGAAGTTGGAGAATTCGACGTGGTTGATGCTGGACTCATCATTGAAGCATATAAGAATGCCTTGCCTTATGAAGAATTTGGGATATTCAATTCCTTAACCGTACAACCGGTAGGAAGCCTCAAAGAATGATAGCTACGCAAGGGCCGAAAAAGAAAAAAGAGCAAAGTTGTCATAGATGAAGGGGTCAGCAGGAATTCCGTCCAAAGTGAGACACCATCCAGATGAAAACACGCATAAAAAAAAAAAAAAAACCCATGCATCACGCACGTGTGAGGATGGAGGTTATCAACAATGACACGCTTAGCGACATGAACATCTACTATCGGCGTCAGTTGCAGTACAATCAATATATTCATACTCTCTTAACTTAGCATCGCAAATACGCTCAAGTTGTATACTCGTACGAAATCAGCGAAAAACATCACCAACATATCACTAGGCCAATTTTCGCGTTACTTGGTCGCCCTGTAACCGAGTTCTCCTAGATGCTCCCTTGGTCAGTCAATCACTCAAGAATCCCCCTATGGTAAAATAACTGGGGGCGTCTGGGGAAACACTGTACCTGGTAGATAAGCTAACAAGGGAGAAGTTATATTATGCGAGGAACATCAAAATGAAGACCAAAACTTGGAACTCCACCAACTTGGATCAATAGTTGACAATTGACTTCGGGATGTATATTGTCGATGTTGGACCCATTCGCGCCTCATAAGGTAAGCCTAAACGATTACTCAAGTTGATTATATTATTCGCATTTCCTAGTCATGCAACAAATGCACAATTCACATACAAATGCACAATTTATAAACAAATGCATGATCCACACACTTTGATACTATCCAGATTCATTTAACAATAACACTCGCATAACTAATATCGGACACAAACTTCGGGCATACTAGCCAGAGCAATTAAACAATAACCCTCGCATAGCTAGCACCGATCTCAACTTGGCTTTGATTAGAGGAATAAAAAGTATTCCTTGCACGGTCTTAGTCCATACTTACGCGAATTCGAGAGCAAGCTAAACCGGTTTAGCGCAAGCTCAAGAATAGTAAGGACCTTGTTCCATGGTTAATGGAACCCCATCTCAGGGTAGTGAGAACCAAACCAACTTGGATTTGATTAGAGGAAATATTTCATAAACTATTCCTTGCATGGTCTTAGTCAATACTTGCGCAAATTTGCGAGCAAGCTAAACCTATACCGGTTAGCGAAGGCTCAAGAATAGCAAGGACCTTGTATCATAGGCAATGGAACCCCATTCTCAGGGAAATGAGAGTTCATTATACGAGGAAATAAGTATTTTTTAATAAAGTTTTGCTGGACGATCTGGAGCTAGAGAAAAAATAAAAATATGTATACTTGCAACAAGAACCTTTATTGGAGCGGGAGCGAAAGGAGATAAAAAATCAAATCGATTTGCGAACTATCTTTGATGGAGTCAAAATTATTATATCATGAAGAGGATTTCTTGGAGCTGAAACAAGGAGAAAAAAATATGAAGAGGCTTTGTTGGACATGAAGGGAAAAAAAAAGTAAGATATATTGAAGTATCACTCGTAAAAGCCTCAGAAGAACATCACTTATCAAGCTCTGAATGTTTCAGTAGTTGTGATATTTTAAAACCATCTAAAAGTTGGAGATCACGTCTCGGCATCACCATCATGGTTGGAACATCAATTTGAGTATATTCATATATCATTTACCGATTTATGCACAAAGATCTATATTTCACAGAAGAAATATGCTAGCTTTTTCCGAAGAGTGAAGTTATACCGCAACCACAGTACGGGCAGAAAGTTTTCCATATGCAAGCATCTACAACTTTACCTCACAAGAAGAGAATTAAGTCTTACTCTCAGCAAGCAAAAAAATGCACCAAGTTTTGCGCTAGTGCAACCAGGAACTTTGGTCTCGAAAATGAGACCAACAACAATTGTCGATCCAAAAGATCCATACATTATCCAAGAAAAGTGCCAACATGTTATAGAATTCGATGCAGTAGCCTTGCCCCATTGCAAAGAAAATACCCTATCATAATGCAACAAAAAGACTTGTTACCGCAACAAGTACAATCATCAAGACTCATTCATATTAAACTCAGAAACTCAGCCCGCAACACCAACACTAAGTGCAACCTTGTTCGCAAGAAGACTACCATGTCACTTTAGCAAGTAGCTTGGGGGCGTCAGAGTACAACTATGAAACAACTGGTCCATGACACTTTTCTTAATCCACCAATTAATTGGGAATTAAGAGGGGGCGATGTTTAGACCATATATATTTGGAATGGGCTTAGTAGGGTCTTCATCCCATTAACCTTAAACAGAAATCTTGGTTCATGGGTTGAATCCTAAGCCCATAAAAGTTTGAGAACCAAATCTGTTAGCTTTTATTAAAGGCGACTACATTCATTGTATCTTGAAAGGAGGATGAATCTGTTCAAGCCAAGAAGTTGGAATTAATCTAGATATGTATTTGGTCTAAATACATTATTAATCTAGTCACCCTGAAAGGAAGGAATGTATAAAGGTTAATAATTGGGCCAAATACATTTCCAAATGTCTAGATATATAATTCTGATTTAAATAATGATGAACCTGGACGGATTTTGTCCATATACGTCATCAAAATGAATGCAGACAGGTAATTGACTGGATGCATACCCTCTATTACCTATAAATAGAGGAGGGATTTCAACAGTAAAGGTACACATTTTCTAATCCTTTTCACTCCACTAAAACCTGTTTAGAGCTCCTTACTCATTGAGGCATCGGAGTGTCCTTGCAGGTACCCCCCTCATTTTCTTTATTCATCAAGAGTGTTAGAAAGCTAAGAGCATTGAAGAGATGAGTAAGATCTTTTCCATTATCAAGAACGAATCACGAGCAAAAGTTGTGGATCATCTCAACGGTCTATAAATCATCCATCAGGTATTAATCTTACGCCATCCAACGGTTAAGATTATATCATTTTTGTACAAATCTCGAGGATGTTGCAGGAACATTTTTGCTACAACACCAACCCTCAAAGAAATCTCAGCCGCGCCTCCTCCTTCTCTTTCTGTTCGTTCCAATATATCATATGCTTCCAAGAAATTCAGTGAAAACCTAGCAGGGGGTTTCCAGGCCCAGTCCAACAATTGATATCCAAAATCAGACCAGCTTACCAGTCTCCATTTTGTCCGTTCCTAACCGCAGCACAAGCTTGCCAATTCTGGCCGTCCAAAACTTGCACCCTCCGGCTAGAGCTCCTTCCACTCGGATCCAGATCACCTTTCCACTAACCCTTGCATGCGATTCAAAACAATCACACGAACCATCTAAGTCACGTCCAAGCTTTCTCAAAACTCGAACTGCAGTCACCCACTTATCAAACTCAGTCCGTTAAATATCAGCAGTCTTCTTATCTCTGAACAACACCAAGAACCCAAGCATCGCCTGTCCTGCCATAGTTTCACTATCAATATGTATCCATTAACCAGTCATCTCCTCACCATCAACCAACTAGTCTCCGGCACAAGACCACCAATGCCAATCGATTCTACCTGAACTTCTAACCTCTACCAATGCGTGCAATTATTTCCCGTGTCTATTCTCACCATTACCTCCTGCACTGCTCAGACCACAACACCTATTCCAACTCTTTCACGTACAAATCAGTTCAGTTACAGTGCCTGAACTTTCTTGGTAAACCACATAGATCACCACAGTTCAGCTTCATCTGCTCGGGTTTCATTGACATCACCGATGACAGCAACCATAACCCCACTCCATCAACTTCCAGCAGATAATATCAGCAGCTCTCGTTAACAACAACAGCTTCCATTAACCGAGATGTTCTTGATCATCTCCGTGCATGTCTCCATCTCCATTGACTACAACCTCCACCAACTGTCTTCACAGCTCTGTTCATAGCCATGAACATGACTGACTGCAGCCATCTCCGCCAACTGACCTTCTTCTCCCAGTTTGATTTGCCGATACCATTTCATGCACTCTACTTCTCAAAAACAGCTGCCATTAAATCCATGCAAATCGTACCCCAGAAGCTCAATTGAACCTATTGATGTTGCCGTATCAATCCATTGAATCTCCATGGCTGCAGTAGAAACTATCAAGTTGGTTTTCTGACGTAAACCATCTTCTCCTCGTTGTTGTTGGCAGAGTACTATGAGTCAACGACAGCAGCACCATGTTACACCACCACTGCCTTGTGCATTTCTTCAAATTCAGATTACAGTTCCGCTTCGAATTTAAGCCATCTAACAACACACAGTCCATCGAGTTCCCATTGTGGTCGCAGCAGACCCCAGCTCCATAATACAACTCCATATCCCATTGCTTTTCATCAGTTCGAGCAGAAGTTCGATGCTATCTACATTTTCGTCTATGATCTGTGTACAACCACCGCTTCCAACTCCATCGCTTCATTATTGAGAACCACCGATTGCAACCCCAGCCAGCTAATGAAACTTCTCAACCCTCCGAGAATCCATTTTTATGTCTGCAAAACAGATCCCGGTTCCATCCTCTTCTCTGAAAATCATTACCACTAAGCTCTCTTCTCCGTCGATCCATCACTTATATTCTCTGTTACAGTGAACATCCTAACCAACTGCATTACTATCTCCTCATGTACTCTCCTTGAGAACTTCTCCTTCTCTTAAGCCCCATAGTGGATTTGACGTGGCTGCTTGTGAAAGGCAATTGCAAATTGGTTTACTTCATGAAATTATATATTCAGGCCTAGATATGAAGTAACCAAGCTAATGGCCGTGACAACACAAAGAGTCGCAGATGCTATTTGGCTCCAATATAACCATTTATCCTCCGGTTTATTGAAATTACTAGTACTTTCTACAAAAGCACTAAAATAATATTATTAGCCAAATAATGAGTCCTAGCTAATATAAATATGGGTATAAAATGTAGAACATACGTGCTTATTATCTGCGCAAGGAGTGCAACAAGGGGATCCACTCGGACCTCTCCTGTTTTCCTTAACACTCCACCCTCTTACTCATGGCATTGCTAGACAGTGCTAGTTGGAGCTTCAGTCATGGTACCTGGATGACGGGACCTTGATTGGATACACACTCATGGTGGATAAGGCCTTAGAGATAGTACAACATAAAGGTCCGTCCCTTGGTCTACATCTTAATGTGACTAAGACGAAGATTTATTGGCCTACAGTTGATGACAGAGGCTTGGTGTCGGGTGTTTTCCTAGATGATATCAACAGACCCTCTGACGGCGTAAAGTTTCTAGGTGGACCGGTGAGTATGAATGACAAGTTCTGTAGAGAGTTTGTGGTTAAAAGAGTTCAGAAAACCGTAGTCTTGATGGATGTTGTCAAGAAGCTTAAAGACCCACAATGTGAGCTACTTCTTTTACGTAATTGCACAAGGGTTTCTAGGATCTATTTCTCCATGCGTACGGCCAAACCTGCACATTTGAGTGAAGCTTAACCTTTGTTTGATAATTTTTTAATGGCATATCTTCAACACCTTGTCACCGGGGATGGCCCAGGATTTGGTAAGCTTCAACAAAGGTTAGTTACTTTACCTATTCAACATGGTGGCGCATGTGTTTATACTATGTATGATATTATGAAGTATGGCTTGCAAACTATTTTGCAACAACATAATATCTTGTATCATTCAGATGTGTCTGGTTTTATCCCTAGTCTGGAGCCTATAAGTGCTTACAATCGAGTATGTGGTATTGCTGAATCACCATTTAGTTTCCATTATACCGCCCCCCAATCTATGCGTGCATTGGCGGTTAGATACTTAAGTGTTGTGTTGAAAGAGTTACTCCTTAACTTCAATTTGTCTGCACGTGATGCTGCTCTTTGGCAATGCAACAGGATTAAACATGCACAAGACTACTTGCTGGTTGTTCCAATTGAGGGACTTAATCAGAATATAGGCCCTAGACAATTCAGTGCGGTTATGTGTTATAGATTGGGCATACCACTTTTTGAGGAGGGCAATACTTGTCCTTGTTGTGGCAGAGACATGGATATTTTTGGAGATCACGCTCTACGTTGTGTCAAGGAGGTTGGGCTTAAATTTCATCACGATATTGTTCGTGACATGTTCGCTGACATGTGTTACTGTGCTGGTGTTCCAGCCAGGAAAGAAGTCGACTTGGGTCTCCTCTCCAATAATGGTTCGGAATTAATTAAAACCTGCGGACATTCTAGTTCATAATTGAATTGATGGGCGTGATGTATGTATGGATGTGACAGGTGTCTCTCCCTTCACGGGTGATAGAGTACGAGCTTTTACCCTAGGGAAAGCTCTCGCCAATGCTATTGATCGTAAAAACGTTAAATATCTAAATAAATGCACAGAACGTGGACTTGGATTTGGCATCCTTGCCTTCACTACATTGGGTGAGTTCGGCGATGATACTATCAAATTCCTAAAGAGACTCCATAATTATATGGTTAGTAATGATGAAAATGTCAAAGTTGGAGATTTTCTTTTCCATAGATTATAGGTGTTGTCATTCAAAAAGCGGTCGGGGCTCATCTTGTTGCTAGACTCCCTTCCAATTTCTTGAAACTTGATAAATGTATCTTTTAGTTTTTATGATTAATATAAGCCTGTAATGGCCTCTAAAAATAAAAAAAAAAAGGTGGTGGAAAAAAGGAAACGCACCGGGAGCCAATGCAGTACTTTGCATTGCCCTGATTCTTGTTTGTACAAGCAAAGAAATATCCCCTCATTTTGTTAACCATTGTACAGCTAATATAGATGGCGACTGACCAACGCATCAAATGCAGGACCACCAGAGGATCCACAATATTTGTTAATACAATCATAGCCTACCAAACACATTTATCGCCTTTGAATGTAAGTAATACCTTCTACTAATCATAAATATCTAGGTCCAAAATCACAGTCACACATGCATTTATATAGTCTACGAGTATTACACAGAACAGAGTATGATTATGTCTTTGCAATTTCATCGAATCTTTACAAAACTTCCCCACAGCCACAATCTCAAAACATTCCTCCTCTGTAAAAATTTCAACATTTTTGCTTCAAGAATCATCCGGTATTTCTTCAACGACTGATAAATATCCGATTACATATCGGAAGGAAATATGGGTTTTGCACTGATTTTTATATTTGGTATGAGCCGAATCGGAAATAGATATCTGGAATTTAATTTTTTTTTTCTTCAACTTCCAAGTCAACCTCCCTTTTAGCCGCTAGCTAAAAGTATACAATAGAACAAATAGTTTATCTATTCAGTTATTGATCTTGCTTAGATTGTCAATTTTTGTATTTAGTAGAAACAACAATTTAATTTAATCGTTTGTTTGTTTGTTTATGTTCTTTTCATCAAAAGATTGTGAACAAATTGGTCAATGGGATTCGACAATGTGGAACTTCTAGGAACTGCTAACAATTTGTACGTTATGGTCAAAAGAACCATGCATTATCGACAAATCCTTCAACCATTCTAACGATTGGCACTCATCTCTGTAGAATAAAGTAGGACCTTTTTTTCTCAGGTTTGAATCATCATGTTACGTGAACTACTCCGGCCCCGTTTCAGTACTACTGTATTATCATTTTTTTCGTGATGGTATTAAAAGTACTAAGACCCGGTTTTGGATTTTCATAATTAAGGAGATTTTTGAAACTATCTTTTGTATTTAATTATTAATTGGGAGACTGTTTTTTCTTAGACAAGAGAGATATCATTACTAATGAAATTCAGAAATTACAAGGGATTGTCTTTGTCCGGATATATACCTAAACAGGAGGTTCAAACAGCCATAGACTCTGGCTTCCTTAGCCCTGGAATTTGCAACGGAGTTTTCATCTATTTTAACACGGGTGTAGGACCAAGAAATTTAAAAACAAAATAAAAGAAATTGACACTCCAAGAGGACGGAGCCAAGATTCGTAGGTTAGGGGTGCAAAAATTTGGTTTGAGATACAAATTGTTTTTTAAGGGGATACAAAAAAATAAAGGGGAAATTAGGCTAAGGCCCCAAAAAAAAAAATATTCTTGTTGCCAGGCCCACAATTAATTTTGGTTTTCGCCACACCAAAAATTATCCGAAATTATTAAGAATCGCTACATAACTCGTTATACATACTATTTTTTAAGGGTATCATTATATCTAAAAAACCGCGCCTTGTAATTTTTACAAATTTTATATCGTTGGAAATCTTTTAAAGAGAGCTACGCAATGAGTACAAACAAGAATATCAAAAAAAAAATCACGAAAAAATCGTAGGTGATCATCATTTTTGGATTTTTTTTCGAAAACTCGATACATAACCATTATGCAGCCACCAAAAAAGATGCATAACACATTCTGCAAACTCAAAACGAATTATGCAACCATTTTCTCCACTGCATAACAAAGTTATGCATCTTATGCATCTATAACAAGTTATGTAGCCATTGTATTAGTGCGTACATAAAAAATTGATGCATAATGCATTATGCATCTATTTTCTCGATACATAAAACATTGTGCAATGCATTATGCAGCATTTCCATTTTCGTGACTGCATAACATGTTATGAAGATATTATTATAGGTGCATGACAAGTTATACAATCTTTGTTTTTGTTGGTTTTAATAGTGACAAAAAAGTTGTTGCATAACATGTTATGCAACTGTTTTCTGGACTGCATAACAAGTTATGCATCCATTTTCACGACTGCATAACATGTTACACAGACATTTTCTCGACTGCATCACAGGTTATGCAGTCATAACAACATTATCATCATCTTTCATGTTTCAATATCTCACATACAAACAAAAAAAGCATAAACACCCAATTTCAGGTCATTGTTTTTGAACTTCCGGAATCTTTACCTAACTCCTTTGTGTTCAATCACATGACCAGCCACATATTACACACTTCATTGTATTGTATCATCTACTAATGCACCTATAATACCAACCACAGATTCAATTCTACATTCACCACCACTATACTGCAACTTATGTAAACTCACATGCCTAGCCATTCACCATTTCAGTCACAGTTTTCATATGAAAACATCAGTTCATTCTTCCCTGAAACTGTGAATTAGAGACAAACCCATTGTCCTAAACATCCGTATAATTCACCCATTCATTCAGACTCTTGCTTCAGTTTAGTCCAATCATTCTTCATAGTCTTTGCCTCAAGCACCTAACAACATCATCTTCTTGCAAAATCAATAGTTGCAGCAGAAACTCAAACCACTACTGCAACAACATATCACTAGACACAACCTCAACAACACATTCATCTAAATCTCAATACCACCATCTCATAATTCCATCTCTACCTGCAATCTATGAAGCACGGATACTGACACGGGGATACGGATACGGGGATACTAATACGGGGAATCGTCAATTTTCCAAATATAGGGATACGTTTGGATACGTATATTAATTAAAAAATATTTAATTTATTAATAGTGAAAAGAATCACATAAAGTAAGAAAATTCTAAAATACTATCTCAAATATTAAAAAAAAATAGATAAAAACTATCTAAACTCTCGCTCACCCATCACTCGGCGTCCGACACGGATACGTCACCGGTTTTGAGGTGTCCGTTCTTCATAGGCTGCAATCCCTCACAAATTCTTGCCGCTTCATACACCACTAGGATCTCAAACTCATCCATTACCTCTTCCTGCTCCGATCTTAACTTCAACAACATCAACCAAATCACCACCGATGATCAACCATTTTGCAGCTTTAGTCACTACCAGATTCTCTTTCTCTTCATCACATCAATTCTTGCTTGAAACCCTCATCAACCACTTTATTCTTCAGTAGCAATAACTCATGGCAGTAACATCTCCATTAACCTTCTCAGACCCTATAATCAACCAAACCCATTTGTTATTTTATCACATAACTTCAGTTTCTCCTTCTTTGTTCTCTGTTGCATCTCAACTTCATGTCTTCATTGTAAACTATAACACAACCACCGTAAATCCATTTTTCCATCTATGAATTCAAAAAATCATTTCCTGTAATTCAATTTTATACCTTCTGTAAACCCTAACCTTCTATATAATGACCTAATTAAACACATTGGAACACACTCCTCAATTGTCAACATCATCAGCGATTCAACTTCCAAATCCCACATCGATTTTCAACAGTAAAACCACTTCAAATAATATTTTTACTGGGAAAAAGAAGATAAAAACATCATCTACAGATCTAGAAGCATAGATCAATGAAGAAGATAATAATCCTTTTCCTCTTCTTCTCAATACAGCGGAAGCCATGGAAAACTCAGGTTCTTTCCTCGCTCTGTATGAAAAAAAAAAAAAAAAACTCAGGAAGGGTTTCAGCGGATTTTTTTCACCAAAAATGGGTGCACGCGTGAACTTCTCCACCCGTGAGTTTCACGATGAAGAAGAACTGAAAAATAGATCTCCTTGTAGTTTTCACAAAAATAAAAATAATTTATAATTTATTTTTTTATTTTTATTTTTTAGGAAGAGAAAATTATTATTAATATGGAATCACATTACAACACCTTTGGTTGGTAGCCGAGCAACAAGCTAAGCTCCAACCCCTTTCTGAATAACGACACCCAACCTATGGAAAATAAAGCTGCCTAAACCACTACCAGCGTCATTGCTAACTAAACAATTCTTTAGACGCTTGAAGAAAGAAATAAAATCATCGCTAAGCTCTCCTAGAGTAGTAAAAGCTAAGACGCCCAAACCATAACCATGAGAGTGCAACTAAAGGGTTTCAACCCAGCTGGTCAGGGAGTGCAACTAAAGGGTTTTTCTTCTTCTTCAAAATCGGATACCCCCTCCCCTATTAGTTAAATAAAAATATTTTAGCCCACATATATATTAAGTCTACTTCTTTTTTTTTTAAGCCCATTAACCAAGCCTGATTCAATATTTCATACTTTCTTCTAACCACTTACAGAATTCACTCTCTCATTTTTTCCTCTTCGTGTTACCATTATTCATCTTAATTGTTTCACAAAACCTTAGAGAAATTCTCAAATCAACGATGATTTGGTATGATTTGTTAAGCATGGAGATTTGGTATGATTTGTTGAATACTGTGAATTTTGTTAGTAAATCATTATAATTTAAAGATATACTTATAGACGATGATATACGTCAAGTGAAAGGAATTCTAAAATATTTTCAAAAGTATAGAGTAGATGAAGTTGATAAGGTCCTAACCACTGCCAAATATATTGCTAATCAATTGGGAGTTGAAGCTGATTTTCATGTGGATCGTATAATTCATAGAAAACAATTTTTTTGATGAGATTGGAAATTGTGAGGAAACAGTTCAATCAGCTGAAGAATATTTTTGCACTAAGTTTTTCTCCCAGATTGTTGATCAAGTTATTAATTCAGTTGAAAGGAGGTTTGAGCAATATAAAGCATGTGACGACATATTTGGGTTTTTGTTTATTTAAAATATTTTAAATTTGATGGATGATTATCAGTTGAAAGCTCGTTGTGATAATCTTGAAGATCATCTAAGACACGGTGAAGAGTCTGATATTGATGCAAACGATTTGTAAGACGAGTTGAAAGAATTGCGTGAAGTATTACCAAGGGAAATAACCAAAGGTATATTCATTTTTTTAAAACGTCGAGATAGCTTTGCAATTACATCTATTGCATACATAGTACTCTTAACAATTTCAGTTACGGTGGCATCGGCAGAAAGAAGCTTCTCAAAATTAAATATACTGAAATCATTTTTGCGTACTACCATGGCCTAAGAAAGATTCAATGGGATGGCTATGATATCGATTGAGTATAGTCTTCTTGACGAAGTTGATATCGATTCCTTGATTGATGATTTTGCAGCAGTAAATTCAAGATGACAAAATTTCCGCAGATGATATTCTGAATGCTATATATGCATGTCATACTCGAATTTGATATTGATCTTCTTAATTCTCCTGTTTGTATTTTTTCTTTTTTTTTTTTGATAAAAAATTTAGTTTTTATATGCCTTTTAGGTACAAAGATATTGGTTAACCAACTCAAAACTTGAAGAACTTGAAGTCATTTACAGGAATACGAACAACAAATACTAGAAAAACTAGTCGACAATCTTTCTTTTTTTGACCCTGTTTTGTGTTGAGCTAGACATTATGTATAATCAATGCTTATAACTGAACCTCTCTCTCTCTCTATATGTATATATACCGTCTTAGTCTTTTTTATTTCATTTTTTTTCTTCGAAATTGTCGGGGAAAAAAATGAATTGACCGTGAAATGGCCTTGTGATTAAGTTCGCACATGGCCATAATACGCACAAGATCGGCTCTAACTGGGCCGGCTCCGCCACTTATTCCAGGATAACATTATTCTTTGTCCAGTTAATAACATTCAACTCTCCATTTATAGCATTGACTACATTCTTATTATCTCCCTCCAGTTGCAAGTTGTTGATTCCCTACGAAATAACCCACTTGATCGCTTCCAATGTAGGAAGGGATAGCTTTACCTTGTTCTTCAACTACAACCTTTGTGGATTCCCTTTAAGATCCTTTAATTCCCTGTAACATATCTGAGTATCGGTCCTATTGCAACATGACAATTCTCATTTATAAAAGTTTTGAGGGTGTAAATCATAAAATTATCTCTTACCCGACATTAGAAGTATGAAATCCATATTTCAAATTCTGCAGGAGAACTGAAATAAAATTCTTGTTACAGGCATCTCTGACTTCTCATGTAACCTCTTCAAAGCATAAATATATACCGGCAATATTAGATCCTTGCCCATCCAAGCTTTCAACATTCAGTATATTTTATCATATATACTGTACAACTCAGTATTCTATTTTGTATCGAATAATAACTCTGTTGACACTTTATAAAATCACTTGTGATTGTTACAACACTTCCTAGATATTTCATAATTATAATGAATATAAATTCAGAACAGAGATGGTAATTCTGCCATCATGTACCTGGTTCTCGAATCAATGAAATGCTCCTAGATATATTTCCTACTAGTATAGAGCGACTTGTTAATTAATTCAAGTGTTATATTCGTCAATTGAATTCCTAGAAAATATTTCACTTTTCCCATAATATATTATTACTACTTGAATTTGCGGCTTTTTCGAGCAAAATTCAATGAACTAGCAGTGGATATTCACATTTCGGGCATATGGGCCACAACCAATTAGCCCCGAGATAATAACATTGGTGTACATATCAATAAGATCAATGCAAGAAAGATGAATAAATTTATAAAAAACAAAGAATATATTTTAGGAATGACCGGTCGTTTTTATCATTATTTATTTCCTTTGTCTAGGACTTCATGTTTCTAGCAAACTCGGTCTTTTGGTATCATACCATATCTTATCAAATTACACTTCAAAGAACATATAATACACAAATAAATGGTATGCCTACCATTTGATCTTTATGCCACATAATATATTTTAATATTTTCAAATCTTGGTCTTTACAACAAAAATGAGGTGTTTCGGTCAAGGTCAAACTCTTCTGAAAAGACCAATGAAAATGTGGGGTACCAAAATATACCACCAACTTTTTCTTAAGCAATATTTATGGACAAACTTAATACTCAATTCCGAGAGTTAAAATTAATGAAGCTCAACAAGAAATAATATCTATATTTATATCTCCAACTATCAAATCAGATTGTTTACAGACACAGTCTGTGAACCTGATTTACGGGTGAAAGTACTTAGATAATTCCAAAGATCAATTTCCCAAGTAACCAATCATGTCTTATCCAACTAACAAGGTTGTATGTATCTATGATTGATTTACGTACAACCTGTGATATTTCAATTATAAGGATAAAGAATATTACGGGGAAAAGAAATAACACACACACACACCAGAAGTCTTGTTAACGAGGAAACCGCAAATGCATAAAAATCCCGTGACCTAGTCCAGATTGAACACGAAACTATATTAAGAAGCTACATACACTAGCCTACTACCAATTAACTTCAAACCAGAATGTAGTTGAGACCAAATTAAACCCTTCCAGCAATTCATTTAAAGTCGCGTTCCTTACGCCTCTTGAATCCTAGCAGAACTCCGCATAATTGATTCCCTTAGATGATGTCACATAAACTAAGAGCTTTTTCAATTCAATTGAAGACTTTAAACCAATATGTCTCCCAGAGATAAAGCCTATATATGATTTCCTTTATGATCAAAAAGGTTTTTATCGAGGTGATCTGAAATCGATAGAAATTGAAAAAGTCTAGCTAACCTCAAAATCTGGACTTATGCAACCCGAACTGCATCCTAGATTATTATTCACCTCACAATTATAAAACTTGTGGAATCAAAAAAGTTTGAGACGAAGAAAAATTTGATGATTTCTATCTATCTTGTTGATGGAGTAAGACTCAACAATCAAACAAGATCAAGATACTCGAGCTATCAAGATAAAAAATAGATGGACATGGCTACATAGATCCCTATGAAGTATTTTTAGTCGTAAAAGGGTTTTAGAAAGAGGACGACTCTAGTTACAACTAGGACACACAAAAAAGTAGTCTCGGGATTCAAAGATCTTAATTGCTTGAAGTTCCCCTTATATAGACATCCAAACATAGGTTGATTTAGGTTTAATCTAAGATAGATTTGGAACCAAGCAATCAATGTTCATCATTAGATGGTTCTTTGAAATCTATTTCACATAAAAAAGATATACACTATGGTTAGGTAAAATCACAACTGAACCGTGTAGAAAGACTATGTTCAAGTGGTTAGCCGGAACTATCTGATTTGAACTTAAAAGCTTAATAATCATTTTCATAAATGCTAAAGATTTAACTAGAAACACAATCCAGTGATCCAATATATCTATGATGTTTAAAGAGATTAATCAAATGCAAATTATCCCAGAAAAATAATTCATTTGCATAAGAATTTAATCAACATGGCAAGTAGGTATACAAGATACAAATACTTAAAACATTCGTGAATCAGTTGAGTCACAATACGTATACTAGTTTGCATACTACAAACATTCTCGACTTTTGCAGTTAACACATAACAATTTGGGTACGTGTACCGATTTTCATACCATAACCACTTAACGAATTTTGGAGTTAACAAAAAAATTCAGGTACGCGTACCAGTTTGTATACATTAAGACTTTAACTGGTTAGGGAGTCCACGCAACTTTTCTAGTATATGTACCAAACCGGATCCATGACCATAGTTCCTCTACGGTTTTCCTATGGGTATGCATACCTATCCGGTTCACGAGTTGACAGATTTTATTCAAGGTATGAATAAGAATATGTGTACCGAAAATCCGTTTGTTGACATATAACTACTCCATTATGTGTATGAGTACATGTAATACGACTTCATATTTCTAGCAGTTTTCTTAGTTTGTAAGACTAATAAAACTGTCTTATATCTAAACATATTAGTTCAATATTTATCTCTAAACTAATTCGAAACATTCCAAAATAACATCAACAATACATATCATTGTTCCAGGATATTTTCGAATGATAAAAATTGTATCACGATTTTGATTCCGAACAACAAAATTATCCTTAATCGAAATTCATCAAGTATGAAAAAATATTTATTAAGATTATCCATTATATTTCAAGAATCTTTTAATTTGGAAATTATTGCTCATTTCAAATTCTTATCTAAGCATAATAGTCTAATTAGTTGTGCGACATCGTCTCATAGATAGAACGATGAATATAACTTGAGAAATAGGTGGTTCATTCTTCACTTACCTTTTGTTGAAAAAGTTCTCCAAAAGCTTCGGTTGATCTTCGCCTTCAAACAGTAGAACGCAATGATAACTTCCGTGATGTCCGTTTTTAAACTACACTTTTATCCTAATCCGAGACTTAACTAATTGTAGACTAGTAATCAAGATATAGTTTTGACAAGTAAATTTGACAACAAGCTTGAGATAGTAACATTTGTGATTCGACCGAGCAATGTGATGTGATTATAGACAGTGGTAAAAAGTGATTCGTTTATTGAACTTTTGAAGATTTGTTTTAAACTAGAAATAAAAGAAAAACTCAAATAAAGTCGATTTCAGGATTGTAGAGGGAACTGAGACTATGGATTCCACCATTAACTAATTTTAGTGATTTCTAATCAATAATTATGCAACTCAAGGCATTCAATTTGATTCTAACATATTGCTTAGACAAGTAGATTCTCAAAACAATAGTTGTAAATCGAAAGCATGGACCATCAAAAGACTTAACCTAAGCATGATCCATCAATTTAAACAACACTTAATCAGAATCATATATTCAATTTAAGTTCAGTGCAAATAATCATAAAAGAATTGCAAATATTAATTTATATAGATATTACCACGTAATAATTGAAAAAAACAGAAGCAAAAAGCCTTCTTGGGCTTTATCTCTAAACTATCTTGAGTGGTGATGGTATTCAAGTCAAGGTGGAGATTTGTTGTATTATGCCTTGAATATGGTTTGTATTCAGTTGGGCTTGTCCCCTTTAGAGCCCAGGTGAAAAACTTTGTTTTCACATAACCAAAAAGGTTAGATAAAAGGATAAGGTTATCTTCTTATCTTCAAGATAGAGAGACAAACTCATGTGAAGAGAGTGTGAGGCACCAAAAAGGGGATAGGGTTCTTGAGAGGGTGTTGATTCAATACCTTATAATCTTGTTGGATACATAGTAAAATCGTTATCGATTTCTTCGCAAGTGAATGTAGATCATCTTGATCGAAACACTATAAATCCTTGTGTTGTGTGTGCTTGATTTACTTTGATTTTATTTCTATTTCAATTCTTGATTGATTGTGATTGGAAGAGCCATTTGTTATAACAATAGCTAATACCTTTAAGCCTATCTCATTATTTTCTAGTTTGATTCCATGCATGAAAGAGTAGCTTGAGTTAAGTTATGTATCTAAAATTCCATGCTAGCATTGCATTTGCATAATACAATAGAGAGATAACTAAATTTGTGTGGGGATGGAAGTCTCTCTATTTTTGTTGGTTTTTAAATGCATTTAGTTATCCTCTTTAGGTACACGTATTTCAACCCATTGCACATTCAACAGTACTCGTCATGCTCCATCAGTGCCAAATTTCCTTGAGATCATTAGTTCTCATTTGATAAGATATAGATATATACAAGATTATTCTTACGTGGTCCTATAGTATTTAATAACGTGTACGTTAGGGAATTGGGGGAGCCAAGTATGGTGATGACGCATGGGAAAATCGTGGTCCAAAGAAAATAATATTAGTGCCTAACAAGCCAAATGAAGACAATAAGCAATATTTTGTTTTCATGTCTATTACATCTACTTTTTTTTCTTTTAGACACTGTTATTTCATAGTATATTTCCTATTTTTCCAAGAAAAAAATGGATTCCTATTATGCATTCGAAGTGGATGTACCGTGTGAGAGGGGATGGGGCACACCCATGTATCACACCCCATCCCAATGCAGAGAGGGTGACCTTTCTTCCGTTGGATCCCTCTCGATGCACCACTACGAAGTGGATGTAGCAAAGTTGTTATGCATTCCGTAGGGTTGGGTTTATCTTTATTAATTAAATTTGACCTCATTTTTGTGATTCCAAATTTTCCGGTATATGGTATTGAATATTTCTTTCTAATCCCATAACTCATATGAGAACCAAAGGCTTAATCAAAGTAAAAAAAGTCTCTATTATAACTTGGTCTTCGAATACCAAAACAAAATCAAACAACTTTGATGAAAGTTAATAGGAAGTAAATAAATAAGTAGATGTTTCCACCTGATTAGTAGTATTACACAAGTTTTCTTCTCTCCTCTCTCTCCTAAGAGAAAAAAAATTCTAGAATTTCTTCTTCTTACTGTTCATATTTATTCCTTTTGGACTAGATCTGAGCAAAGATTTTAGTTTTTTATAAATAAAAGTAGTCTAATTTGTGGTTTTAGGTTTTGTTTTTGGTGTTTAAGGATACTTTTTTTTCGCTATTTGGGCGATCTTTTTTTCTTCTTTAGGACGATTTTCTCTTCGCTCTAATAACGATTCTCTCAGATCTCCACGATGTTTCTTGGCTTGCTATTCAAGATTCGTCAAGAACATCAATGATTCTTCTCGGATTCGCTTTGGATTCATCTTCACCAAGAGGGATTTTGGGCATCCGGGTTCGTTATGATCTACAAGATAATTATTTCAAATGGTCGGAGTTGATTCCGGTTCACACCATCATTCATCAATACTACGGGTATAAAAATTGAATATCTTTGTGGTGCATAGCTCTTTCTCTTCGCGATGTATTTGCAATTGGTTTCATCATTTGTATTTGGGTTTTGATGTTCTTGTTAATCTTGTAAGTTATCATCTAACCACTATTTTGATCCGAATAAATTGAAATGTGATTTCCATCATTAGTATAAAACAGGGTTTGTACAAATTGGCCTTTGTTAGTGGTGGCCAGGATTTGTCCTGGAAAAACATAAATCTATGGTTGAAAGGTGATTTTTAGGAATGATTTAGAGTCGGCTCACACGCGTGGCTTGTGATGTTTCAGTTCCCCACTTTCATAGGCAAAAATTGGGAAGGAGAGGTAGAGATAGAACTAAGAGGAGAAACTATTTGGTTGTCTTCCAATCTTCTTCCCCGTCGATCACTCAGTCTTCTTCTCTGTTGTCGTTAAACATGGAACGCAGAGGTTCCTTTTATAGGATTATTTTGATCATCATGTTAATCTTGGTGATGTTCTACATGATTTTGATATCCGGATTGGTTATAAGGAAAATCAATCACAAATATTTGGGAAAAAAACCAAATTACAGGTATGATTTTGCGATTGAATCAAATATGTGTTCGTTTCAAGTAAAAATTTCTGATTAAATGTCCAGGATAAAAAGGAATGTCAGCGTCAGTGTTACTTCTCTGATTTGCATGAAGATTAGAATTTTGATTCATTAGAGGTGTAGATCTATCCTCACAAGAGATAAATCTACGGCTCACTGATCACATGAAATACAAATTTACATGCCTTTAATTGTTAGGCCCGCGATGGTTCATTTGAGTGGATGAAAGTATGAGGTATTGTATCATTTCATTTTCTATTTTTTAGTGAGAAATTTGAAGGGAAGAAAATCCTTTTTCAATGAAACCCAAAGCTCAAGTGAACCAGCAATATTCATAATTGTAACATCCAGTTCTCACCTTTAAGCTCTTCACTTTCTCAATTGATACTTCAAATGCAACTGAAAATTTTAAATTTTTTTTCCATAAAGGGAAGCATAAAACCTTTCTCAAGTTTACAGTGAATGCATGATTTTCTAATTGATTTGGGATTATAGAGTTCAGTGGTGATTTCGTCATAAAATGAAGGCGAATATGACAAGTTTATCATGGATTCCGGTTATAGTGTTCAATGGTGAGGTCGAAATTCAATGATTGAAGTGAAATATGAGAAGTTTGTATTTATTCCGTGGAAGGATGGAAGGTATACCACCAAATCGGGATCAGTTGAAAATGAATCTCAAAAATTATATTTGTTGAGGATTACCCGTGTAAAAGTGAATCACAAAACAGCTATGGAGAAATCAAAGGGTTGCATGTTTTTATGTGTTTAGGGTATTTGTTTGGGATTTTAAATCAGTACAGTTGAATGAATGCCGAATTTATTAATTGTATGTGTATGGGTCCTTCTTCATAGACATCATTAAGTCCTACTGGAAATTAGTTCTGGCATGGTGAGATCAAGGTAAGGTAAGTAAATAATTTACAAAGGCTGACTACAAAATGAAATGGCTAGAATTAAAAAAAAGGTTTTCCATTTCATTTACTTCTTGATTGCAAACTTCTATAACCTTGAAACTATGAGAAATTTGTAATTATTGAGAAATTCATGTGTTTGGTTATGTATGTTAGAAGCAAAGAACGGTTGGGCGGCCGTTATTAGTTTAGGAGTTGGCAGTGGTGATATTATAAATCAAATGATTGTCTCCCTGAGTTAGTTATGTCTAAAAATTAATATATGCATTTGGTTTTAAGTATAAAAAGGTTTTCTAATTAGCATAACATGAATCCTCTTATTATTTACAGGCTGCCAATGTCGTTTCATTTTTTACAGAGAGTTCAGGCATATACACCCAGGTCATGGTCATCCAGTTTAAGCTTGGTTTTAGATGATGAAATTTTGGCATCAAACAAAAGCAGCATCTTTGTGATTATCAGTTGGTCTTGCATTATTTTTAGCTTCACAAAATTGATTGGTACATGAATGATATACCGAGTGGAGCGCTAATCAATAAGTTATTGTTGATTCATGTGCAGGTTGTCGAAATCCCACTTTACTTTTCTACGGCATAATATTACTACTGAGAGCTTTTGAGCATCCAGGATAGTATGAACTATGAAACATATATTCCTATCCAACTTTCTGCGGTGGAAAATGACATAAACATATGGAATTTGCAGTCTAAGGTTAGTTTAGAATGGACATTGTCAATTAAGATCTATCGTGCATACAATTGTATTTCAGCTTTAATCTTTATATCTGAAATGAGATAGTTGTAATTTTGTTTGTTGGATTACTCATTCTTTCAGGCGAGAGTAGATCGGGACACTGTAATGGTGTATCTTATCCCTATCGATATCAGAACACACCAATGTGAGCTAAGTGAAAGTTTTTCCATGGGACATAAAGTGATTTGCTATCAGTACAAAGTCTTAACATCCTCCATGGTGTACTATTATTTCATATATAATGTTTGTTTTTTAATTTCTTTACTGATGTAATTAATTTGTTACAGGGTTCAATAAAATCTACCAAGGGAGTCATACTGAACAGTAGAAAAAACACAAAGTTGGGGTATTGAGATTATGAAATTCTTTTTTCAACTAATGTGATCACGATCAGTCTGGATTATGATATTTTAAGCTCTATATTTTTCAAGGTTTTTCAATCTCTAGATGCATAACAATAGCAAAACTTTGTCACTTTTGGCTTTCCCATTAACATGTCCAAATGGGTTAGGATTAAAAAAGAATTTCACTTTTCTTGAGCTATGTCCTATATACCATGGTGGACATTGGAATTTCGGGAACTTCCTGACATTTGTTTAGTCATTCTCAATTAATTTTTCTTATTTACATTTTTTTTATATGATGTTTATTCTTATTCATTACCCATGTGGGTTGTGTCGAGGCTCTGGTGAGCCGACGTAAAATCTGCTATATTTTTATGAGATAAAATCCCTAACCTACCCTGACTTGCTCGGGAAAAAAGGTTTCGTTTTTGGTTTATTCTTATTCATGAGATTGTGGTACGTGGAGTTATAGTTTCTTTTCTCCAAGGACTATTGCTGGGGAAAATTCTTATAAAACATGTTCTTTGCGCCACATTCGAAGTTCAAATAATAGTTTATCGTAGGACTTTGGTTTGGTGCCATAGTACTATATATACTCAGCATCAGTTTAGTTTCTATGATAACACCAGTTTAGCATGTTGAAGTGTGTATTATTTCAAGTAGTTAAAGACTTCAGATTATGTTATTATATTAGCTTGAATTCTTCTCAGATTTAATATGGTATATAAAATTGCTTAAGTTTTTTTTCCTCTCCCAGGAAGTCTACATCCCTCTCCCATATTCATGTAGTTTTAAATTGTTGCAATTATAATTTTAGATTTTCTTTTCCATTCTAGATGTATGTATTTAAAAATGTATTTATGCCAGTTTGGTGCTTTATCCCAGTTCCCAAAAGTTGTTTACATCGTAAAAAAAAATCACCAAAAATGTATTCATTGAATTTTCTTGAGCTTAAGATCATTTAGAAAAAGAAAAAAAAATGCGCGAAGCATCCAACAGTCTGCAAGGGCTTATAATCATTGAAAACTTTAAACTCACCGCGGGTTGGGATGTTGCAGTTTATACAACAAGAGACAGCGGATGGCCCCACCCCAACCCACCCTCGGGTTAGGGTGTGGCCTACCCGCTATATCTTGCGGTACACACTGGGAGATCTCAACCCGTGGTGAGTGTAGACTTTGTGTATAGTCAGTCTATCATGAAAAGTGAACCATCAATATTCAGAATTGTAACATCCAGTTCTCACCTTTAGGCTCTTCACTTTCTCAATTGATACTTCAAATGCAACTGAAAATTCTAAAACCCCAATTTTTTTTAATTTTTTTTTCCATAAAGGGAAGCATAAAACCTTTCTCAAGTTTACAGTGAATGCATGATTTTCTAATTGATTTGGGATTATAGAGTTCAGTGGTGATTTCGTCATAAAATGAAGGCGAATATGACAAGTTTATCATGGATTCCGGTTATAGTGTTCAATGGTGATGTCGAAATTCAATGATTGAAGTGAAATATGAGAAGTTTGTCTTTCTTCAGTGGAAGGATGGAAGGTATACCACCAAATCGGGATCAGTTGAAAATGAATCTCAAAAATTATATTTGTTGAGGATTACCCGTGTAAAAGTGAATCACAAAACAGCTATGGAGAAATCAAAGGGTTGCATGTTTTTATGTGTTTAGGGTTTTTGTTTGGGATTTTAAATCAGTACAGTTGAATGAATGCCGAATTTATTAATTGTATGTGTATGGGTCCTTCTTCACAGATATCATTAAGTCCTACTAGAAATTAGTTCTGGCATGGTGAGATCAAGGTAAGGTAAGTAAATAATTTACAAAGGCTCACTACAAAATGAAATGGCTAGCATTAGAAAAAAGGTTTTCCATTTCATTTACTTCTTGATTGCAAATTTCTATAACCTTGAAACTATGAGAAATTTGTAATTATTGAGAAATTCATGTGTTTGGTTATGTATGTTAGAAGCAAAGAACGGTTGGGAGGCCGTTATTAGTTTAGGAGTTGGCAGTGGTGATATTATAAATCAAATGATTATCGCCCTGAGTTAGTTATGTCTAAAAATTTATATATGCATTTGGTTTTAAGTATAAAAAGGTTTTCTAATTAGCATAACATGAATCCTCTTACTATTTACAGGCTGCCAATGTCGTTTCATTTTTGACAGAGAGTTCAGGCATATACACCCAGGTCATGGTCATCCAGTTCAAGCTTGGTTTTAGATGATGAAATTCTGGCATCAAACAAAAGCAGCATCTTTGTGATTATCAGTTGGTCTTGCATTATTTTTAGCTTCACAAAATTGATTAGTACATGAATGATATACCGAGTGGAGCGCTAATCAATAAGTTATTGTTGATTCATGTGCAGGTTGTCGAAATCCCACTTTACTTTGCTACGGCATAATATTACTACTGAGATCTTTTGAGAAGCCAGGATAGTATGAACTATGAACCACATATTCCTATGCAACTTTCTACGGCGGAAAATGACATAAACATATGGCATTTGAAGTCTAAGGTTAGTTTAGAATGGACATTGTCAATTAAGATCTATCGTGCATACAATTTTATTTCATCTTTAATCTTTATATCTAAAATGAGATATTTGTAATTTTGTTTGTTGGATTACTCATTCTTTCAGGTGAGAGTAGATCAGGACACTGTAATGGTGTATCTTATCCCTATCGATATCAGAACACACCAATGTGAGCTAAGTGAAAGTTTTTCCATGGGACATAAAGTGATTTGCTATCAGTACAAAGTCTTAACATCCTCCATGGTGTACTATTATGTCATATATAATGTTTGTTTTTTAATTTATTTACTGATGTAATTAATTTGTTACAAGGTTCAATAAAATCTACCAAGGGAGTCATACTGAATAGTAGAAAAAACACAAAGTTGGGGTATTGAGATTATGAAATTCTTTTTTCAACTAATGTGATCACGATCAGTCTGGATTATGATATTTTAAGCTCTATATTTTTCAAGGTGTTTCAATCTCTAGATGCATAACAATAGCTAAACTTTGTCACTTTTGGCTTTCCCATTAACATGTCCAAATGGGTTAGGATTAAAAAATAATTTCACTTTGCTCGAGCTATGTCCTATATACCATGGTGGACATTGGAATTTCGGGAACTTCCTGACATTTGTTTAGTCATTCTCAATTAATTTTTCTTATTTACATTTTTTGTATATGATGTTTATTCTTATTCATTACCCATGTGGGTTGTGTCGAGGCTCTGGCGAGCCGACGTAAAATCTGCTATATTTTTATGAGATAAAATCTCTAGCCTACCCTGACTTGCTCGGGAAAAAAGGTTTCGTTTTTGGTTTATTCTTATTCATGAGATTGTGGTACGTGGAGTTATAGTTTCTTTTCTTCAAGGACTATTGCTGGGGAAAATTCTTATAAAACATGTTCTTTGCGCCACATTCGAAGTTCAAATAATAGTTGATCGTAGGACTTTGGTTTGGTGCCATAGTACTATATATACTCAGCATCCGTTTAGTTTCTATGATAACACCAGTTTAGCATGTTGAAGTGTGTATTATTTCAAGTAGTTAAAGACTTCAGATTATGGTATTATATTAGCTTGAATTCTTCTCAGAGTTAATATGGTATATAAAATTGCTTAAGTTTTTTTTTCCTCTCCCAGGAAGTCTACATCCCTCTCCCATATTCATGTAGTTGTAAATTGTTGCAATTATAATTTTAGATTTTCTTTTCCATTCTAGCTGTCTGTATTTAAAAATGTATTTATGCCAGTTTGGTGCTTTATCCCAGTTCCCAAAAGTTGTTTACATCGTAAAAAAAAATCACCAAAAATATATTCATTGAATTTTCTTGAGCTTAAGATCATTTAGAAAAAGAAAAAAAAAATGCGCGAAGCATTCAACAGTCTGCAAGGGCTTATAATCATTGAAAATTTTAAACTCACCGCGGGTTGGGATGTTGCAGTTTATACAACAAGAGACAGCGGATGGCCCCACCCCAACCCACCCTCGGGTTAGGGTGTGTCCTACCCACTATATCTTGCGGTACACACTGGGAGATCTCAACCCGTGGTGAGTGTAGACTTTATGTATAATCAGTTTATCATGAAAAGTTTGATGACTATGAGTAGTTGAAAGTTGATACTAAAAGGGTACATTATTTATATGTCCCTACTTTTAACTCCCAATAAATATATACTTATGCAACAATAAATATGTCCCTCCTTTTTTATAACATTATCCATTTAATATTAGATTACCTTAATACCCTCACTCATATAATATTTTTCTTTATTTCAAAATACAACAAATTTCTTCCTCTACCACTTCACCACCACCACTAGCACCACCACCACCTACATTCAACTACCATTCCACCACCACCACCGTTCAACAACCACCACCTACCAACCGCCACCACCACCAATATTCCACCACCACTCCTTCACCGCCACCATTACACCACCACTAGTCCGCCACCACCACAAGTTCGCCGCCGCCACCACCGTCACCACCGCCGCCACCACCGTCACCACCGCCGCCGCCACTGGTTCAAATATTTTTGTATCAACAACAATAGTTGATCCAAATAAAAATAGAACCAACAGTAGAAGTTTATCTAGTTTATCCAAGAAAAAAGGATCAACAATAGAATTTTATCTAGTTTATCCAAGAAAAAAGGATCAACAGTAGAAGTTTATCCAATTTTAGTGGATCAACAATGGAAGTTGATCCATGTAAAATTGGATCAATAATGATAGTTGATCCATGTAAAATGGTGTGAACTTGGCGTGAGTCGAACACGCATCATCTGACATGGAGTCAGTCATGCTACCATTGCACCACAAGTTCAACATTGGGACAAATTTACATGATTTAAACTACAAAAGCATGAGTTCAAAGGATCAACAACAGTAGTTGATCCCATATAGATGGATCAACAACCATAGTTGATCCAATATGACTGCCTGCTTCAACCCAGATAACCACCATATTTCATTACCTGTAGCTTCATAAACACCAATAGCTCCAAGACCAGCTTCAAAACCAACCTCGACAACTACAAACAACCAGAACCACCATTCTACTACTATTTCCATGAATAATTTCTCATTCGTACCTCTCCACCATTATCGCCACCAAAAAATCACACATCTCCAGCACCACCACAACCACCAAAACAACCAAAACCAAAATCTTACACCAATTTCATCATTCCAACCAAAAACACCATAGTTGATCCAATAAAAAAATGGGTCAACAACAGTAGTTGATCCAAAATATATGGATCAACAACCATAGTTGATCTAACATATATAGATCAACAACCATAGTTGATCCAATATCACTGCCTACTTCAACCCAGATAACCACAACAACAGCTTCATAAACAACAACAGCTTCATCTCCTTCATTGTAGTAACCACCAACATCATCTTCTGCTTGTTATATTTCATCCGCAACAAACACCACAACAACACATAGATTTACAATACCATTCACCACACAATTTAGAGAAGATAAGTAATTGAGGATATAGATAGAAAGAGGAGTTGCAGAACCTAAAACCTAAAAATAAAGTCGAACCTTACCAGTTTCAGAATCAACAAATCTGGAGCTCTAATCAATGAGTTCAAATCTCTAACTCAAAATCCACTTTTAATTGAATCCAAAATCGAAATTACCAAAAATTGAAAACCAAAAACTCAAATCGATCTCTAAATCTGTATGAAATCAAAAGAAAATCGATCGTTAAATCTGTATGGAATCAGTTGAAATCAAAAAAGAAAATTGTGACAGATCTGTTGATACTAGTGGTCGTGCTAGTTGTAGTGGCGATCAAATCCTATTTTCTAGCTTCAATTTCTTCAAACTCACAGAATCATATCCTAATTTCACCAAATTCCCATTTATTCTTCATTCTCAACTTCAACACAAGGTCATGAAATCAAGTTGAATCGACACACAACAGCGACATCATCTTCATGACTCATCTTAGATCCACCATTACCTGTGTTCTTCCCAATTTAAATCAACACAAAATCAATTTTGAAAAAAATCTGAAACCTAAAATCGTCGTCACCGCCAGAGACACCGTCGTCATAATCATGGTTACTTCATCTCTCTCAATCTAAAATATTACTGGTGGTGTTGGTCTGGAACATCAGCATCTACTAAAATAGATCACAGAACACATATGGGTTAATGGTGACGGAGAAAAGATGAGAAGGAGAAGGAATTTTCGATCTGGAAAGTTGGAGATTTAGATGGTGATTAAGGAGGTGGTGGTGGTGGTGGTGGTGGTTATGGTGATAGTACTGGTGGTGTTGGTGTGGTGACGATGGAGATGGTAATGGTGTCGAAAATGATTTTGATGGTTCTGTTCTCAGAATTGAAGAAGATGATGAAATATTAACACATACGGGTTAAAAATGGAAATCATCTAAATAATTTTTTTTAATAAAATTTCAAATATGCCATCAGGGACATTTGTAAAGTCTGTCAGGGATATTTGTGAAGACCCATCAAAAGGAGGGACAAAAGTTCAATTACCACAAACTAAAACTGCTTGGGTATGTATGCAAGATAGTTTTGTTTTGTTCACATTGGACGACATGAATACCAAAAGATAAATAAACATGCCCGTGCCGTTACGGCATGGGTTAAGCTCTAGCTTGGATAAGTTTCCCTTCCTTAGTGGTGGTCAAGATTTGTCCACACAAAGATAAATCAAGGGATGTGGTTCCTAAGACCACCCCCTACATCTCGCATGTGTGGCGTTCATTACAATATTATGAATGAAAAATGAGCACTCAAGTCAAGATATGAAATTTCAAAAATTATAACGGGAGGTTCGAACTCTTGACCTATTGTGTCATAAGAGTGACCTCTAACCATTGTTCCACCTTGGTTGGAATTGATAAAAAAAAAAAACATCAACAGTGGTGGTTTGTTCAACTTAAATACCATAATTGCTTTATTAATTAGTGTTTCACTAATTGCACATAATAAATAATTTATTCATTATAAAGTGTTTTATTAATTAGTATTTCACTAATTTCTCATAATAAATGATTAATCTTTTTCTAATCATAAATGTTTTCATAATTAATTATAATATTTATTTCTATTAATAAGTAATTTTGATAAATAATATCAATACACATTTTCTGCGACAGTGAGCAGTAGAAGCGATGGAAGCCGAAAGATTGGTGGTGGTTAAGGACGGAGCCAAGCACAATTATATTTATTTTTGTTATTTTATCGTAAAATTATATACAAAGTCCATTTTTCACATGTATCCAACTTGCCAAGAATGTTTTCTCTGTCTCTCCTCAAAATCCTGGCTCCGCCCCTGGTTTGTGGTGGAAGAAGTAGTGACGGTGAATGCTGGTGAGTAGTGATGGACAATATTAATTTTATGTTTTCGTTACAACATCGATAACATCGTAGTGTGGAAGATGTGGTTGGTTGTTTTTAACACTTTTAATAAATGAAGGTACCATATATTTCAGGGATGATATCATACAAGACAATATTTTTCATGATCATAGTTGGATCACCCAAATGGTACCCCTGTTATCTTTGGTACTATATCGTATAAATCATGATTTTTTAATGTTAAAATAAAATTGATTGCAATACAAAAAAGAATATATACACGGAAAAAAATTTAATGAAACTAATCAATTAACGAAATTTTGCTCAATCTAAACCTCATACATGGCATTTGTGATTGAAAATTAGAATTGCGTCCAACAACCTACATGGGATAGGCGGCAGTGGTGGAGTCAAAAATTGACATTGAGGAGGCCTTTTTTTTTTTTAAAGAAACATGTAATCTTTGGTGGACTAAACCATAAATATATGTGGACAAAGTACTATTTATAAAATATAAACTAAAAAAATTATGTCGTTATTAAAAGTTTAAGGGGTTAGAGCCAGGGTAGTCAACCCTTGGCTCCGCCACTAGGTGGTGGTGGATAAATAAAGTGGATTCATATGGTTTTATGGTGGTGGAGGGTATTGGTGAACAAAAACATATTATGCTAATTTCATAACGCCACAAAATGTGTAATATATTATAAAGCATAAAATGTGGTTGATCATTCTAATGTTAAAATAAACTCGATAAAACACATGTCCATTTAAAAAAATTGGTGCAATCAATTGCCATGTTATGTAATAACTATACGAACAACACGAATCAAGATCAGAACATATGAAATTATTTATTATCGATTTATTTATGTAAAGAGTGGTCAGGATTTGTCCTTGGCAAAGATAAATTTACCACTGGGATTTGTTCAACTTAACCATTTTTAAACGTTTTATTAATTAGTGTCTCATTGATTGTTCATATTGATTAATTAAATTTCTATTATAAATGTCCATTTAATAATCTAACATAAATACATAATTTTATTAATTAATAATTTTACTAAAAACTATATTAATTCTAATGGTGGTAGTGCAAGTAGGGTTAGTATAAGCGGTGGAAGGTGTTTGTGAATGGTGGAGGCAGCACATTACTATTGGTGGAAGAAATAGTGGTAGTGGCGGTGGATGGTTTTTATGGTGGTAGGCGTTGGTAATAATAGTTACCAAAGCCTTCATTAAGACAAATTGCTGGGAACAATACTTTGTTGAAGATTTAATGGCAGGGGTTCGCATATATACAATCCCTTTGAAAAGGTAATGGGTACACATTTTAAACATTGTCATATAATGGGTGTTGAAAAATTACAGGAAAATCATGTCACATTGGATAGTTTGTATCATTCGTTCGATACAAAAAAATACTATTCTCTGCCTATTTGGAGGATCGACAACATGATCATGATAGATGAGTCAGCTGGAGCGAAATAAGAGCTTGTGGAGACTTTTATGGACGATATTGATTAGTTGATTTCACTTAGATGAGCGCTGATGACGATATATTTCCAAAAAATATTTAAACTTCCATGTTCATGTAGAGTATTATCTCATTATAAGCAATGAACCTAAATAAAAAAGTGTCTGGAAGTTAAGATTATATTTCTTTCGTTTGAACAAATCTCCGGCGGTAAAATATTAAAGGAAAAAATAAAGAAAAAAAGAGAGGAAAATCCCAACTCTATTTACGACAAACACATATTAAATCATAAGGAGTTGATAAGTATTCGGGACACAAATTATATGATATATTAAAAATGAACCAACATCATGGCCCATACCGTTACGTCATGGGTTAAGGGCTAGTAAAAAAATAAAATAAAGAAGATAGATTACACAAGTCTGGTGACTCTGCTCCATAACTGATATATTTACTTACTTCACGGTTATAATAAAAACTTCCCACCCACATACAATGACATTTGCAAATCTTAATATATTTATTCTTTTGTGAATATATTCAATGTATTGGAATTTAAAATATATTTTTTAGTTAAAGATGGTTGGTATTAGGTCAAACTTGCAGGTAATTATATTCATCATCTCAGGTACACTGTTTGAGCACTAGCTATCCTTCTCCCACTCCCTTCCCTTAATTATTTCCCCCATTACGTGTCATCGTTCTTAGCCCTTGATCTCTGGATTGAAATTAGCAGGGGTCCCATTATTTATTGAATTTAACCAACAGATGCGTGACACATAGTCGGGGAAAAACAATGATGATGGGAGCGGGGACGTTTAGCATTTTCGCTAATTAAACGAGTGTGTCAGTGACCACAAACTTCTGGTAGAAAAAAAAAACAAATCCACAGTATGAACCGATCAGAAACCAAATCCACCGTACTACGGAAATTAAGTCAAAAGAAGGAGGTTTCAAAGCTCTCTCTCTAAAGATACATCAACCGAATATAATTACCATTTTCCAAAAAAGAAAAACCAAAAATTGTATGATGGACTAAGTAGGAAAAAAATAATCCTATGTTGGATCATTAGTCTAAGAGCATAATACTTTATGATATCAACATAAGCAGCGCCGATACTGTATCATATAAGACGGCAAACTTGACTGTTAAATCACTGTAATGGTATCCGCCCCGTTAATGTTGGTACGTATCTTGTTTGCAGCAATCATGCCTTAGCTCTGCCTAGTCCAACCGAAGGTTGTTTCTGATTGTTGCCATGGTGAGGGTGTTCTGCTGGCAGGTAAACCTGCCTGGGAAACTCGTCATAGTTGTCGTCACTGGGCTGCTATCAAATGAAGCTCGAGTCCTGAACAATTGCACACCGATAGATGATAGCTAATACCTCTACAATTAGTGCTCCAGGGAGCATCCCATCTCAGTATTTTCCAGTTTGATTCCATGCATGAAAGAGTAGCTTGAGTTAAGTCATGTGTCGAAAATTCCATGCTAGCATTGCATTTGCATAATACAATAGAGAGACAACTAAATTTGTGTGGGGATGGAACTGTTGGATATTTTCAAAGAACCCTTTGAATGCAGTCATTTATCCTGTTGTCTGGGTTCGACTTGCCCGGTCAGGTCGCTGGGGGTCCTAGGGGCAAGGGGGCCCCTGGGCAGAGTGCGAGACGCTGTCTCGCAGGATTTTTTCTGTTGAAGGGTTTGTATTGAAAGTTACAAAACCTGAACAGAAACATTGGTTCTCGAATGGACGCATTGACGAAGAGACTTGCCTGTTCACTCTGAAAGGATTCCTGTAAAGATGAAAAGTCATCTTAAAAGGGTGTGATTCCTCTTTAAATATCAGACTTGTTTTCATCCAAAATATCATCTCTCAATCTTCTCTGTTTTCTTCTAACAAGCATCATCAGTTTCAAAACCAGTGTGTTCCTGGTTGGATCAAGGTTGTACAAGCTTTGAATCCAACATCTGTTGTGGGGCTTCAAGTATCCTGACGGCGATATTCTTTGACCTGTTTGTACACTTCTTCCTATTTGGGAAAGGGTCGAATAATTGTCGAAAAGAATCTTTACATAAGAGCCTTGAACATACAACAATTCTTTTCACCCTGTTTTAGTGTCTATTTTCCAACATGAACTCTCTCTGTTTTTGTTGGTTTTAAATGCATTTAGTTATCCTAGTTAGGTAAGCGTATCTCAACCCATTGCACATTCAATAGTACTCGTCATGCTTCATCGGTGCCAAATTTCCTTGAGATCACTAGATTATTGACGTTTTTCTTAATTAGTTCTCATTGATCAGATATAGATATATACAGGATTATTCTTACGTGGTCCTATAGTATTTAATAACGTGTACGTTAGGGAATTGGGGGAGCCAAGTATGATGATGGCGCATGGGAAAATCGTGGTCCAAAGAAAATAATATTAGTGCCTAACAAGCCAAAAGAAGACGATAAGCAATCTTTTATTTATACAAGCAGCAACTCATATATGACAACTATCAACTATCCAGGTTGGCCTTCAAAAAGTTTTACTATAAGATTGTACTAGAGTTATAAAGTGGTGTTGTCACATTACAACTTCGGACGGTCTACAGTGTACTGGTCTAGCAACGGGACTTTAGTGTCCACTGGTATCAAATGCACGGGGATTTCCCATCAATAAACTTACCTCATGCAAAGGATGGGGTAGTAAAAGCATTAGAGAAATGAAACTGTTAGAAAAAACAATGTTTTGTTTTAATCAAAAAATGCATGGACCATGTTTTGATCCCAAGACCTATTTCTCCCTAGATGTTTTTTCATGTGAATGAATAAAACATTAGTCCCATATAGACTAAAACACTAAGAGTTTTAGACTTAAATAGCATTGGTTTAGCCTTAAGGGTATGGCCCTTTGGGTCTTTAGACCTTTGTGTATGGGGAAAGCCCTAGACTATGGCAAGGTTGCCTAAACCTTATTGCATTTCTTATTGCCTTTCCCGTTCGCGCGGTGCTTCGCACAGAAGCACGCACGCTCGCTCGGGCTCGGGCGAGGACGTGGGCGTGGGCGTGGGCGTGGGCGTGGGCGTATCCGACCCATCCTTTTTTTTTGCTGAAATTTACCACACGCTTCTCCCACACATGTAAAGAATTTTATTCTTTGCCTTCTCGGTTTTGGATATCCGACATCCACTAGAAGCATCTTTAGTCACACACGGTTAATTCTCACGCGTGAATTCTCTTAACTGTTTTCATCGTAAAGAATCTTTAATCTCACGCGTGTGGACACCTGTGCATCTCACGCGTGTGGACAACTGTGCACAGAGATTTCTCGTCGAGAAGAATCTTACCCGACAGATGCGTTTTTTACTGTTATTTTAACGGATGCTTTTTGCTTTTACTCGTCCGACAAATTGAACGCGTGATTTACGGATCTGTGTCTCAAACGTTCGAATTCTTACCTATAAATACGAGTTAAGGCTTTCGGTTTAAAAACATACCATTCGAACTCTTATCTTCAATTTTTCCTTCTTCTCTAATAATTTTAAACTTAAGTTCTTATTAATATTTGTCTTAAAACTTAAAACGTTCAGTTCTTTTCTTCAAACAAGTTGTAGTTCTGAAACATAATTTTGTATAACTACCTCTTGATTTATTTAATTTTAGTTCACACGTAAATATAGTTTACAGAAACATAAAATTGTTTTTTACATTACTCGTAAAACAATTTGTATTTTCAATTTGTGTTTTTGTTTTTACTTTTTGCGCCAAGTTCTAAGGGTTCTCTCTGTGTATGCTACACATAGAGGAGAACTAATGATAGTTGTATCCCGGAGGTAATTTGTTAATTGCTATAGCATCTCAGAGGAGTAGCAGGCAATATTACCTTTAGCTCATCCGTATCTCATACGTGCCTCTACTAAGTTTATTGATTTGTTTGTTACTACTATCAGTGTAATCTAAGTATTATTTCCCATTTGCATTCGATTATTGTAATTAATTCCAACAATCTAAAGGTAATATTTGCCTTATTGTAATATTGTAATACTGTAATATTCTTTGTTGTAAGAACATGGGAAAGAATACTGTAGAAAAACCACCAAAGTTCAGTGGTAAGGACTTTAAGAGATGGCAGTCTAAAATGCTATTCTTCCTAAACGACCAAAGGTTAGATGGATATGCTTTAGAAAAACCCTCGAGAAAACTTCATCGCCGTGGTAATGAAGATAAATTGGACAGGTGGAATAGGAAGAATTATTTGTGCAAGAATCACATTCTTAACTGTCTTGATGACTCCTTGTATGACTTCTATAATGCAAAAGAAGATTTTAATGCTTTTGATTTATGGGAAGCTCTAGAAGAAAAATATCATCTGTCAAGTCATTTGGAAGTAAGAAGTTCTTGATGGCTAAGTTCTTAGAATACAACATGACCGATTTAAAAGCTCTGTGGTAGAAAAGTTCGTCGAACTTCAACTCCTCATCAGCCGAGATTCTTGTCAAGGCTTGACTTTTGATGAAGCTCTACAAGTATCTACTGTGATTGAAAAGCTTCCACCCTCATGGAGCGAATACAAGAGGAGGCTGCGACACAAGACTCGTGAAATCACCATGGTGGAGCTTGGAAAAAAGATCCAGGTTGAGGAGCTGATGTGCAGCAAGGACAAGAGCATGATGCTGAGCAAAAAAATGTCCAACAAAGCTCATGTTTTGGACGAAAAAGCCGCTTCAAAGAAAACTCCTGGAGAATCCAGCAAAATGGGTAATAGACGTAATGTACGTCGAAAACCCGAGGTAACAATTTTAAGCCTAGAGGTGGTGTCACTAAGCACACCATCAAAGGAGACTGTTTTAATTGTGGTAAACCCGGGACATATGGCTAAAGACCGTAAGGCCCCTAAAAGGATCAAATATGATCCAAAACAGAAAAATAAGGCAAACATAGTAGAGGACTCGGATATTTCACTCGGGCATGGTGTCCGAAGTCGACCTTGTCTCTAGTATGACTAATGTGAGAGACTGGTGGCTTGATTCTGGAGCCACCAAGCATGTCTGTAAATTCAGAATGCTTTCTCCTCCTATGCCATAGTAGGAGATGATGAGAAATTGTTCATGGGAAATTCTTCCACCGCGAAAGTGGTGGGGAAAGGCAAGGTCGAATCAAGCTAACTTCAGGAAAACTCTCGCATTGAATGACGTATTCTACGTCCCAGACATATGCAAAAATCTCATCTCTGAAACCATCCTGCTAGGAAAAGGTTTTAAAATTGTTGCCGAGTCCAATACTGTTGTGATTTCTAAGCATGGTGAATTCGTAGGAAAAGGTTATGTTACCGACAACATGATTAAGCTTAGTGTATCCGATTTGAAATTGAATGTTAATGCATCTTCTTCTGTTTATGTTTGTGACTCCTCACATGTTTGGCATGATATATTTGGGCATGTTAATTTCAAATCGCTAGAAAGACTTGCTAATTTAGGTTGCATACCAAAAATAAACTTTGATAAAAAACATAGATGTGAAATCTGTGTTGAATCTAAATATGCAAGAAAACCATTTAATAAAAGTGTTGAACGTAGAACAGTTCCTTTGGAATTAATACACTCGGATTTAGGAGACTTGAAATCAACACCAACAAGAGGTGGTAGAAAATGGTACATCACTTTTATAGATGATTACTCACGATATCACAAAGTTCATCTTCTTAGAAGTAAAGATGAGGCCTTAGAGGCTTTTAAGTTTTATAAACTTGAAGTAGAAAACCAAAAAGGAGTTAAGATTAAAACTCTTAGGTCTGACCGTGGCGGTGAGTATGTGATACCCATAGGAGATTTTTGTAAAAATAATGGAATAATTCATGAAACCACTGCACCATATTCACCTGAATCGAATGGTGTAGCCGAAAAAAAAAATAGAACACTCATAGATATGGTAAATGCTATGTTGACAAGTTCAGGGTTAACTTCGAACTTGTGGGGGGAAGCTATCCTCTCGGCATGCTATATTTTGAACCGAGTTCCATTAAAAAATCGATAAAACTCCCTACGAATTGTGGAATGGTAAACAACCTTCATATGCATACTTTAAAGTGTGGGGGTGTTTGGCCAAGGTGGCCATTCCTCATCCCAAGAAAACTAAAATAGGTCCCAAAACAGTCGACTGTGTTTTCTTAGGGTATCCTGAGCATACAATTGCACACAGGTTTATGGTCATCGATTCGACCATAATAACATTGGTCATAATACCATATTGGAATCTAGAGATCTTTGTGTTTTATGAACACATATTTCCTTTTAAGGTCCTGGACCTCGGAAAAGGGTCCATGATGACTTCCGGATGTTCCATCGACTAGTCAAACTCCAACTTTGGAGTATGAGACTGAACCAAGAAGAAGTAAGAGGGTTAGAATGAAACAAGTTTTGGCCCAGATTTTTTGACTCTTACGGTAGAGTCTGAACCCCAAACCTACAAGGAAGCTATGACTTCTCCAGAAGCTCTTTTTGGGAAGAAGCTTCATTAAATGAATGGGAGTCCATTCAAAAAACGAAACTTGGGAGCTTGTAGACTTGCCTCCTGGAAGTAAATCCATAGGTTGCAAATGGGTGTTCAAAAGGAAACTTAGAACAGATGGAACAATAGATAAATATAAAGCTAGGTTGGTAGCTAAAGGCTATAGACAACAGGAAGGAGTAGATTTCTTTGATACCTATTCACCAGTCTCTAGAATCACCTCGATTAGAATGTTGATTGCTATTGCTTCAATTTATGATTTGCATGTACATCGATGGATGTTAAAACGCTTTTCTATATGGTGAATTGAATGAAGAAATTTATATGGATCAACCTGAAGGCTTTATAGTAAAAGGTTATGAAAACAAAGTATGCAAGTTAAACAAATCTCTTTACGGTTTAAAACAAGCACCTAAACAGTGGCATGAAAAATTTGATCATGTTATGATATCTAATGGTTTCAAGGTTAATGAATCTGATAAATGTGTTTACATTAAATCTGTGTATGATTCTCATGTTATTGTTTGCCTATATGTTGATGATATGCTCATATTAGGCAAAGAACCTTGATATTATTAATACCATTAAAAGCATGCTTAGAGATAATTTTGACATGAAAGACTTAGGCCCTATTGATGTAATCTTAGGGATGAAAATCGAAAAGACGTCTGATGGATATAGTCTTAGTCAATCTCATTATCTTTGAAACCGTATTAAAGAGATTTAATTATGAAAATTCTAAACCTGCGTCTACTCCATTTGATCCCACTTGTAAATTGAAAAAGAACAAGGGTGAGGGTATTGATCAACTTGAGTATTCTCGCATTATTGGTAGTCTTATGTATCTTATGAACTGTACAAGACCTGATATTGCTTACTCTGTGAGTAGATTAAGCAGGTATACTTGCAACCTGCAAGGATCACCGGAATGCTCTCTTCAGAGTTTTACGTTACCTAAGAGGGACCTCAAACTATTGCTTAAGTTTTGGGAAGTATCCTGTTGACTGGAAGGGTATTGTGATGCCAATCGGATATCGACAGAAGAGTGCAAATCTACTAGTGGGTACATCTTCTTGCTTGGAGGTGCGTCTGTCTCATGGAAGTCTACCAAACAGACATGTATAGCTAAATCCACTATGGAGTCTGAGTTTATAGCCTTGGAAAAAGTCGGAGAGGAAGGTGAATGGATGCGATGTTTCCCGGGAGGAATTCCACTGCCCAAGCCTCGTGTTTTCAATTTCCATCCACTCGTGACAGTGAAGCTGCTCTTGGTTGCGCAAAGAACAATGTATACAACGGAAGTCTATACATATACGAAGAAGACATAAGACGGTGAAACAACTACTCTCTACTCGGTATTATCTCGATAGACTTTGTAAAATCCAAAGATAATCTTGCAGATCCTTTGACAAAAGGCTTAACCAGAGAGAAAGTTAAATTTACATCGAGGGGGATGGGACTTAAGCTCATTGAATAAATCACCATGAAGGATACTCAACCTTGTGATTGGATTTCCAAGATCAAGGTTCAATGAGACAACTAATTTATGGTGATATTGAGAAAGCACTATCTTTGTCCCTCCCTATGGTGTAATCGTGCGATAGTGCTGCCTGCAGAAATTAAGGATGATCTTTTGCGATCTTAATGGGTACCATGGCTTTGATTAAAGAGGGGTGTGGCAGGACACTCTTTATGGACCCACCTTTGTGGATGTTGGAAGTGTGGCCGCTTCCTATGAGAATATGAGCTGATTCTCTAGAGACATTCATTAAGTCCGGGATTTTAGCCCACGGCCAAAATGGGCACAACCGCAAGAGCTTGGCAACTGTTTTCTTCGGTTGAGGCATCAAGTGTGGTGTTATTTGAATTGCATTTTTGTTGGCGGTTCAAGACATTGCGTTCACCGTATCAACAAGCATTTCAGTAACCTCTCACTAAGTTAATGTTCAATCCTTGGGACACCTTAGCCTATTTTGTTGCCTTATGTTTTATCGTGTTTTATCGACATGTTTTATTATTCATGTGGGGGATTGTTAGAAAAAACAATGTTTTGTTTTAATCAAAAAATGCATGGACCATGTTTTGATCCCAAGACCTATTTCTCCCTAGATGTTTTTTCATGTGAATGAATAAAACATTAGTCCCATATAGACTAAAACACTAAGAGTTTTAGACTTAAATAGCATTGGTTTAGCCTTAAGGGTATGGCCCTTTGGGTCTTTAGACCTTTGTGTATGGGGAAAGCCCTAGACTATGACAAGGTTGCCTAAACCTTATTGCATTTCTTATTGCCTTTCCCGTTCGCGCGGTGCTTCGCACAGAAGCACGCACGCTCGCTCGGCTCGGCTCGGCTCGGCGTGGGCGTGGGCGTGGGCGAGGGCGAGGGCGAGGGAGTGGGAGTGGGTGTGGGTGTGGGTGTGGGTGTGGGTGTGGGTGTATCCGACCCATCCTTTCTTTTTTCTGAAATTTACCACACGCTTCTCCCACACATGTAAAGAATTTTATTCTTTGCCTTCTCGGTTTTGGATATCCGACAGCCACTAGAAGCATATTTAGTCACACACGGTTAATTCTCACGCGTGAATTCTCTTAACCGTTTTCATCGTAAAGAATCTTTAATCTCACGCGTGTGGCACACGCGTGTGGACACACTGCATCTCACGCGTGTGGACACTGTGCAGAGAGATTTCTCGTCGAGAAGAATCTTACCCGACATATGCGTTTTTTACTGTTATTTTAACGGATGCTTTTTTGCTTTTACTCGTCCGACAAATTGAACGCGTGATTTACGGATCTGTGTCTCAAACGTTCGAATTCTTACCTATAAATACGAGTTAAGGCTTTCAGTTTAAAAAACATACCATTCAGAACTCTTATCTTCTGAATTTTTCCTTCTTCTCTAATAATTTTCAGAAACTTAAGTTCTTATTAATATTTGTCTTAAAACTCAGTAAAACGTTTCAGTTCTTTTCTCAAACAAGTTGTAGTTTACAGAAACATAATTTTGTATAACTACCTCTTGATTTGTTTAATTTTAGTTCACGAAATATAGTTTAGAAACATAAAATTGTTTTTTACATTACTCGAAACAATTTGTATTTTCAATTTGTGTTTTTGTTTTTACTTTTGCCGCCAAGTTCTAAGGGTTCTCTCTGTGTATGCTACACATAGAGGAGAACTAACGATAGTTGTATCCTGGAGGTAATTTGTTAATTGCTATAGCATCTCAGAGGAGTAGCAGGCAATATTACCTTTAGCTCAGCGTATCTCATACGTGCCTCTACTAAGTTTATTGATTTGTTTGTTACTACTATCAGTGTAATCTAAGTATTATTTCCCATTTGCATTCGATTATTGTAATTAATTTCAACAGAAACAAGGATGAAACGAACATTATCGGAAACTTCAGAAAGCAATGAAATTACTTGAATTCAAGCTATGAAAAATTGAAATTGCCAGCCCTATGAAAATACAAATCATTAAATAGTAAAAGCTTTAAACATTAATTAAAGAATCATCTCAAATAAATGCCAAATTAGTTAAACCAGAAGTTCTGCATATGGGAAATATGTTAAAGCTTCAGTATAATTTCCCGTATTGTTAACTTAAAGCTTCAATGGAATATATCCATGTTGTTCTTCTTCATGTTCGGACCATTTTGTTTCTACCGGCATAAGTACCCGAATTAAGTGAAACTAGACTTTCCACATATATTACTGTTTCATGTAGCTGTAAACTACTAAATATCTTGGGTTCTCTACCCATCGAGTGCTTTGGGTCATATATGACTAACCTGCTGCCATTCTTCAGCAGAATATGATCATTTTTGAAAAACCGCACTAGTCCCTTAGTATAGCGGTTATAGCTGAAGTTGCTCTCCCTCGAACAACCTTCATGCTCAATGATATAACGTCGAGTCCAAGATTCTTGAACTCCATAATCTTCCATCATCCAAACTTCCGAACAAACCCCCTGAACCACAACAAGTAAACTGAGGCACCCTTCCAAAACTCCAATGGTCATCGGCGAATGCTTTGTCTCTAAAAGTTCTTTTGAAAGTTGCACTTCTTCAAATTTCTCGTGGCTGATATCCATAGAAATTATTAATTTGCGCGGGTTTCTCTCGCGCGCCTCGCCAAACCAGTGAAAGGCCCCATGAACGAGAATCCCAGTTTGTCGCCTAGGAAATTTGTAAGTCATGGTTTGACGGCTATTTACCCATGAATTTGATCCCAACGTGTACACATCGACCAACACATCAGTCCTACCATATTCTACAATGTTTATTAACTTGTAATCATCAACCTTGCGGTCATAACCAAACGCATTGATCATGTTGATACCATAATCATTCCAATAATCATGTCCTGAATTAGGTATCCCCTTGTACTCCTTAGTTGCTGGGTTATAAAAATAAATGGATGGCTCAACCCTAGCATCCCATAAGCATACCAGACCGTTACATGAACCTAAGAATCGAAAAGTCCAGCTGGAACAACTGAATGGGCAACCCACCATCTCAACAATTTCACTTTCACTTGCATTTATTGACGATAATGAATCATAACTTACACATTTAATTGTCCAATATTGTTTTTTACGGTCATAGCTTTCAAACATGAGATTACAGTTATTTTTATTCGTAGCGATATTGAGGTGCATCTTAGCAAAAATAGGGTTTGTAATTATTTGAAACCAAGATCTGCAAACACACTTACAAGCATATGTTGATTTCACGGGTAGCCTAAGAAGGATCTCAAGGTAGATCTCTTCGGGAACGCTTGATATTGCTTCTCCTCCCTCATCTTCTTCAGCTTTAGGTTTCTTGCGAGTACGGCTTGACATTGCTTCTCCTCCCACTTCTGCTCGGAGCAAGAGATTTTTTGTTTTTGTTTTTTTGGTAGGGAACTGCCGATCTCTTCAAAGAAGTGAGTATTTGGATAGCCTATGAGAGGACCACGTAACATGGCCCATGTTGTGATTATATATTTTTTTGATCGGTTGCCCATGTTGTGATTAAATGGGCGACCTACGGGAGGTTATGGACCGGTTTTGTAGAAGAAGAAAATATTATCAGACATAAACCGGGGGATCTGAGTCAGATCCAGAAGGAGAGTGGGCAAAAAGCAAACAGGTTGTTAAAGAGGTGCAACTGCAAACCATCCAATGATTTGGAGAGAAACTCATTCTGTAGGTTATTCTTTAAATGTCGTCGAACATAACATTTTCAAGAACTTTTAAAGCTGCGTGAGTTCCACAGAAGCGCACATTTACACAATACATGACTGCAATGTGGAGAGGAGTCGTCTTTCTTTAAGACATTGAATGCCCCATACTAGGTGTTGGTACGATGATGGAGGTATGTTAAGATACAAAAATGTCAACGCAACACTTTTTAACACCAAACACCGAAAGCGTGCAATCTTTAAAGCAAACAAAACTCCTCCTTTATTGTCCCTGTACTACAGTGGCGAAGTTACTAGATGATGAAACCAGTGACATGAGTGTGAAACTAACATGCACCAATTTCTTTACATATAAAAAGTCCACAACAACAAAAGCAAAAACATATAGACATAGTGAAACTTGTGTACGTAGACATGGAAATCGTTCTGTTTTTGTTGGATTTAAATGCATTTCGTTATTTTAGTTTGGTAAACATACAATCTCAATTCATTGCACATTCGATATATAGTGATGCTCATGCTCGATCCATCTCCATGGGACCATATCTTCGTCCCAAACTTGTTTAAGATCATCACCAGATTATTGATTTTTGGAAAAGATATTCATTCACAAAGAAGTGCTGAGATAGCACTTAAAAGGTCTAACAAACAACCATCCAAACATGATAGGTCAAACAAGATGAAACTAGTTACTGTTTAAACACCCTCCAATATCGTGCATGAAATCCACAAACTTAAAGTTTTTAAAGGATTCATGAACTGTCGCCCAACTAAATAAGGAAGCCTTCACTAGAATAATAACCCTCTCTACTGTTTTCTCTTTGTTGCGAAACACTCCAATCACTAGATTATTGATGGTTTTCTTAGTTCTCATTCACCGTGTAGAATAATAACCCTCCAATCACTAGACTATTGATGGTTTTCTTAGTTCTCATGGACCAAATATTTGCAGGATTATTCTTACGTGGTCCTATATAGTAAATTGCATGCGTGAAGGTACATTTAGAATCATGTACGTTAGGGAATTGGGAGAGCCAAGTATGATGATGGCGCATGGGGAAATCGTGGTCCAAAGAAAACAATTCTAGTGCCTAGCAAGCCAAGTGAAGACAATAACTAATGCTTTTATATATACGAGCAGCAGTCCGGAACTTACATATGAAAACTATTTAGGTTTGGCCTTTAAAGTTTTGTAAAGATTGTACTAGAGTTATCTAAACTGGACTAGTCCCTTTCTGATTTACATTGGAATTGGATAAATTAATATTCTAGTAGATTATTGCTCCTAAAGATGAGACAAACGTTATCCGGAACTTCAGAAATTACTTGACAAGTGAAAACTGAAATTTCCCTCTAAAAAAAATACTAGAAAGCATGTTTTCATTATAGGGACTACTCCGTGAGAGTTGAGAATCCCTAGTTCTGTATCAAAATATTGGAAATGGGAAGTAAAAATCACAGTGCCATAATATTTTACGGATCCAGATTGTCAGATGCGCAAGAGGGTTCAGTTTTAATAAGTACATTTATTTGCATGATCCAAATGTAGCATGACTACACGGTGAAAGAGTTGCAAGTAGGCGCCTTGCACTTCAGCATAGGGGTGCAATGACTTCCAATAATGAACACATTTCAGCTAATTCTCTCTTTCAGGTTTCTCTTCAAATGCAGCTTCCAACTCGAAGAGTTTTTGTTTTTTAATTGTTTGCTGCACCCCACAGTTCCGCTCACCATGCCAAAAGGAAATCCCTCGTCCATTTCCTATCTCTAGCTCCATTGTTCTGTAACATATATAGGCACACGTAGAGATTTCCACATTCTATTGCCGACAGAACCTCGATCATCAGCTGGACAAGCTAAAATGTTACCAGGAGCAATCTTTGTAATTGCTTCGCACTACATTGACCCACAAACTTTCACGTTTGGTCAAATTAAACAATAGTTGGCTATAAGATGTTCTGAATGCTGATCAATACTTGGGAAAAGGCATAACATAAATTAAAGTTACAGGCTTTGGATATTTCTAAACCTTTAAAGATAAATAAATAAATGACAAAAAAAGTGAAACCAGAATTCTGCATATAAAAAAAATAATGTTAAAGCCTCGGTGTAGTTTCCACTATTGCCAAAGCTAGCTTTAGCGAAATATGTTGTTCTTCTTCATGTTCCAACCATGTTATTTATACCGGCATAAGTACCCGAATTTAGTGAAACTAAGCTTTCCACGTAAATTATTGAATTACGTATCCTTAAACTACTAGTTTTTTTCAGTTTTCTACCCATTTTATGCTGTGGGTTACATATAACCACTCTTTCACCATACATTAGTAGAATCTGACCATTTTGAAAAGAATGCACAAGCCTCAAAGTATGGCCGGTATGTGGGATCCTCGAAATCCTTCCACGGCCAATTGTATAAACTTGAGTCCAAGATTCCAAAACTCCATAATCTTGCATCATCCAAACTCCAAAACGAACCATAGAATCCGTAACAACCAAGCAGAGGCACCCTTCCAAAACTCCAATCGTCATCCCCAAATGCTTTTTCTCCAAGAGTTCTTTTGAAAGCTGCACTTCGTCAAATTTCTCAAGGCTCATATTCATAGAAATTATTAACTTGTGAGGGTTTGTCTCACGCACCTGAACTAACCAGTGAAAGGCTCCATGAACAAGAATCCCAGTTTGATTCTCAGCAAATTTATAAGCCGCGGTTTGGAGGCTACTTTCCCATGAATTCGATCCTAACGTATAAACATCGAGTAACTGATTAGGACTCTTACGATACTGCACCACGTTTATTAACTTGTAATCATCAGCCTTGCAGTCATAACCGAACGCATTGATCATCTTGACATTAGAGTCATTCCAATAATCATATCGGGATTTAGAAATTTCCTTGTACTGTTGTGATTTAGGAATTTCCTTGTACTCTTTGGTTGCTGGGTTATAAATATAAGCGATTGTGTCATCCGTACCAGAAGAACATAAGCATACCAGACCATTACATGAACCTAAGAATCGAGAAGTCCAATAGGAACAACTGAATGGGCAACCCACCATCACAACAATTTCACTTTCACTTGCGTGTACCGACGATAATGAATCACAACTTATAGATTTAATTATCCAAATTTTTTTTTCTACTGTTGTCATAGCTTTCAAACATGAGATTTCAGTTATTTCTTTGCTTAGCGATATTAAGATGCATCTTAACAAAGCTAGGGTTTGTAATTATTTGAAACCAAGATATGCAAACACACTTACAGACACATGTTGATTTCACGGGTAACCTGAGAAGGATCTCAAAGTAGATCTCTTCGGGAACGCATGGCATTGCTTCTCCTCCCCCATCTTCAGATTTAGGTTTCTTGCGAGTACGGCTTGACATTGCTTCTCCTCCCACTTGTGCTCGGAGCAAGAGATTTTTTTGGTTTTGTTTTTGGTACTTCGGTAGAGAACTGCCAATTTATCCAACGGAGTGAGTATTTGGATAGGCAATGAGAGGGCCACGTAACATGGCCCATGTTGTGATTATATGGGAGACGTACGGAGGTTATGGACCAGTCTGTCAAATGCGCTCCAATCGGTCTTTTTTTCCTCATCAAGTCTTTTAGAGCAAGGGCTATGGGAACACCCATCCCTTTTTTACTCAAAAAAAAAAAAAAAAAAAAACACTCTATCTCTTGCAAAATGGTTGAGTGAATAGGTGATCGAGTGAGTTTGTAACTATAGTAAGGAGTGATATAGAGACTATGCGGCACATTTTTTGACGTTATAAAACACAATTTTTTTTGACGGCATTTGACTAGCCGTGCACACCAATTTTTTTTTTTTATTAAGTATTTTGAAAGATTTTATAAGATTCTTATTTATCTAAATATCTAATAATACCTAAAATATATTTATTTAATAATTTTATAGTGTTTTAACAATTTTAGACTCAAACGGCTCTCGATTTGCCGTTTTTTCTCTTCTTGTTTTTTAAAACGGCATTTGGTCAGCCGAGTAATGGAGACTATCACATACTCATTCAATCGAAGGAGTGTATGATTGAGTTTGGGCCGAAAGAGGGTTTCCCTCTACCCATAGTAACACCAAATTAGGTCTTTTTCGGTTAGACTCTTTCGTTTTGAATGAGACTCTCAACCCCATAGCCCTTGCTCTTAGAAGAAAAAGATATCATAAGACATAAACTAGGGGACTGACACTAGTGGAAAATGAATATAAAAAGTCTGCCAAAACAACACTTATAATCACTAAAAACGACTGCACCTGGGAGCCCTAGAATTGTAGTCTTACTTCTCAAAACGACTGGTCCTAAGACTAGTTGAATTTTTCAAATTATGTTTATCTTCAACAGTCATATTTATAATACTGATATACACAGTCCTTTTGCTGGATTATTATATTATAAAAAAATATGGAAATTTATTTAGCTGATCCAAAGCTAGTTTAGAATTGAATTAAATTTAACCAAAAAAATATTTGAATTGACTTTGCAATTGAATTTGAATTAAAAAGTGTATCCAGTTTACAACTTCAATTATCTAAAATACTTTGGGTAAAAGAAAAATGCTTTCATCTGCTGAGTGACAACGTACCTGAATTCAAAACTAATTTGAAAATGCTTAATGTATATTCCTATTACAAGAGTTGAAGGCATCTACACCTTCAATAACTCTAAGATGCAAACAAAAAGCATAATCCCTCTGAAAGTTGAGAGACTTTTTCTTTAGTACCAAGAACATTATAGCTTTGTCCAATCTTGACTTCAACACCTATGCACTACAATCAAATCAAAACTTGTTTCAGTATTTTAGTTATTTTGCATGCTCAGTTTACATTGGTTATGCATAAAGGAAATATAAAGATTTTGATTTACCATCACATCCTTTGCCAAAATTTGCGATGAAAGACCGAGTACACGGTGAGCAGCCACAGAAAATGCTTCTCCTCCCTTATACTTAAAGCCATCTGGAGTCTTTGATCATAGATGACCAAACACAAATTGGTAAGCAGGTTGGACAAGCTGATAAGAGCTGGATAAGCGCGTACAATTAGAATGATTGAAGTTCTGTCATTTGTAAGAGAAGTATAGCACAACACATACCTGATGCAAAAAAAAGATCACAGTCAAAGATAAACAGCAGTAGCATGCCAGTTTTATTTGTATATTCAAAAATAAAAGAAGTAGAGCAAAAAATGATGATACCTATTGTTTAAGAAAGCAATGCTAACAGCAGTCATGAAAGCAGCAATAATTGCAAGTGGCCTCCTAAGAAATCACATCCTTGCAGTAAAGAAAGGGATGCTAATGGCGGTCATTTGCAAGTTTAATCTTTTCAAGGATCTGCATTGGAAAATAATAGTATATAAAGGATGGCTACAACAACTAACAAACATGGTTGGAATCTAAACATTTCATAATCAACCAAGGAAAGCTCGATCAATAAAAAATTGGAATTGGAATTGGAATTGAATTGTAATGTATTTATGATCAATTTCTCCTGCAAACATGTTTATGCAGTGTTTGAATCTTAATACCGAAACTGGAAAAACAACGCATACTTGAAAATAGGTCTGGGACATGGAAGTTAAACATTTACCAAAACAGATAGGATGACCCACATCTTATCGTTGATGTAATTGTTGAACCATATAGGTGGGAGATACACAGCTAGAATTCTGCAAAATACGTAAGGTTTAGTTAGTCATTACCTCAGGCTTACAACCCTAACCTATCTAACATTACTTAAATTCTGCCTTCTCCCATTTGAAGTTTTTAGGGATTTCAGTAATAAATCAAGTATATAAAAGTAAAATACATTCTCAATTGGAACAGTTGTGAAAGCATACGAAGGTTCGGATTGAAGAATGCCACTAAAGCAAGTAAGACTATCAGTTGACTCCAATTCGTACACTTTGAATAAATGGAGCATGATAATCAAACAATGTCACACTAGAACCAAAATAACCAAGAGTAAAAAACAATGTTCAGGATTAGCCTCAGTTTTCTTGTAGTGAGCAAATTTATCATCAAGAATATCCAGAATTGACTCTGCAACGATATCCTCCATCTCAACTTTCTCTTCCTACAACAGACATTACAGAATTATCAATAGTGCTACTACCAAAAGAAACTAAGGTAGAAACTCTTAACACAAAAAAAAAGTCATCATACCATTAGGTCGAATTGCAATACCCTTGTAAATCAATGAAAGAACGAAACTGGAGGCGAAAAAAAAAAAAAAAAAACGAAACTTACATAACCTGTAATGTGGAAGCGAACCTGCAAGCTTGTAATACCCGATATCATATTTCAGATAAAAATAAAAAGTTAGGATTTTCAGGTTATCACTTGAACTTCAGCAGCTACAATGGGTCTTTTAGAAATCTAATAACTAAAAAAGTTCAAAATTATTCATATAGTTCAGAATTTTACCCGCAAAAGTTCACCATTTATGCCTCCATTCGCTAACTAACTAGCACAACTGAGAAGTAAAATTCTGCCAACAAGAAGGTAGACTGTGCATAAGTTTACACATAAGCATACTCGAATGCTTGTAGCTATACCGCAGTGTTCGACAGTAGGAGCAGATGTGACCCTGCATCAGAATGATCTTATAAGTAAAGTGATTATCTCAATACAAATATTAGGACATTTTAAAATTTCCAAAGCATAAGCAATATACCGTGCAACACGCTTTGGCAGATGCAGTTGTCGTATTATTCTCAAAGTGATAATACATTCTACATGATAAACTACAGAATTAAACTTGAAAGAATACAAAGAAGCATATTAACTTCATCGTCTTCGACTTATTCCTCATTGTCAGTATCCATGTGCCCCTTGGGCTTGTGATCACATTTCAAAGTTGTTTTGCAGTCTTAAGAAGACCAGATTCCCCAGCAGCGCCGACGATAATTTCCTGATATATATTAGATTCAAGGGTTATCATCCATCCAAACTGTGCCATCAATTGAATACAAATGGGAAAGCTTCACTACTTTATCAAAAGCAAAAACATTCCTTAGATATCTCATGAACTCTACCATCTTTGGAGTCACTTCCTATAACATACAAATACATAAAGACTAGTAAATAAGATTATTATACCACTAGAGATTATAAATCCATATATGCATAATGCATACCTCTCTTGGAGATTTAGGTGACGAAAAATATTTGGCCACCACCATATCTGGTACCTCCACCTTTTTATTAATACAATAAGTTACCAGCAGAATTGAATTTGAAGGACATATAAACTAAGTAATACCACATGTTTTCAATAGATATTCCATAACCAATAAAGCTGATGTCTCCCCCCTTGTTAAAACAACCAATCCACCAAAAACAATATATAAAACAACAAATCCACCAAGACAAAATCAAATTCACCAAACAGTGTCAAGGAATCGAGAAAAAACAAACCTGACCCAAATATGCTCAGCATACAATTTCTCGAGCAGCTTTTTGTCCCTTTTCTCCATGGCCACATATCACATGTCCATCCCTATATGTTTCAGCAGAAAAATTAACAAAATCAATGAGTATAAATCGGCTACAATAAAATTGAAATCCCTTGCACGTCCCACCATGCCATTGCCTCGGCCCCCCTGCCAAGCCATTCGCTCCATTGCCGCGGTCCCACCACGCCTAGCCATCCATGTACGTCTCGTCTTGCCAAGGCCACACTATTCCAAGCCCCCTGCTCCACTGTCGCGACCCGATCATCCACTCGTGTTTTCCTTACCAAGGCCACGCCACCTCTTGGCCCCTCGAGCCAAGCCGTCCACTTGCGTCGCCTTCCAAGACCGCGCCCCCTTTTCCTTGGAGATGTACGACCAGACCAGGCTAGTAACTTTCATCTAACCACTCCACAGTCTGCATTCCCAGTACAACTTACGCAGGGCTTCCAACAAGGGAAGCCAAAACTATCTTTACCACTCAAAAAGGTTAGTCGGATTCTCGTGACCATATTTGCAATGATTTACACCTCGATTCCGTCCTTGTCTGTCACCATCATATGCTTACCTAGCAACAAGGAACCTATTCCGAGCTAAGCAGGGGACTTAATGTTGATGGTGGTTTTTAGCCTAGGGTTAAAATCGTAAAACATTAAACCCTTGCAGACGGTGATGTCACAACATTTAAAGTAACAAGCATTTACTAGGCACATTTACTGAAACCTTTAATGTGTCTCTAAATAATTACCATGGTATCTTTTTCAAATTAGGGTTACGACAAGCCAAACCCTAATTCCCACGTGTGCCAATGGAAAATCATGCCAGCCATACCGATTGCGCCAAAGCATGCTAGCCACACCTCTGTGCCAATAGAAAATCATGCCAGCCACACCAACCACGCCAAAGCATGCCAAACCATGCTAGCCGCACCTCCGTGCCAATGGAAAATCATGCCAGCCACACCTACCGCACCATGCCAAACACACCTCGCCATGGCCCCATGCCGTGACACCATACCGGCCTTCACTACGCGCTATCAAAATGAAGGCGTGCAACAATCAACGGTTGCCCTTCAATCCCAGGAGAAAATCCTGGCCGTCTAAGGTTACCAAATGACCTTTGCCCCAAAACCCTAGCTTGGTCACGTACCTAGCCCAAGATAGCTATGCCATGCGCCTATGTAAAGCACTTGGCCCTACACGCCAACCCAAAACCGCACCTAGCCCAAGCTAGTCACGCCATGAGCCTATGGAAAACCCTTGGCCCCACATGCCAAGCCAAAACCGCACATAGCCCAATCTAGTCATGCCATACGCCTATGGCAAACCCTTGGCCCCACATGCCAAGCCAAAACCGCACCTAGTCCAAACTAGTCACCCCATGCGCCTATGGAAAATCCTTGGCCCTACATGCTAAGCCAAAACCGCACCTAGCCCAAGCTAGCCGCGCCATGCCAAACGCACTCTGCATTGGCGCTAGATATTCTAGTCCCACCATTCCAAGCCAAACGATTTTCCCTTGGCCCTAGACACACCATGTGCCCAAGGAGAACCCTTGGCCCCACATTCCAAGCCAAACCATACCTAGCCAAGCTAGCCGTGTCATTCCAAACGCACTTTGCCTTGGACTTAGCCATGCTAGTCTTGGCCCTAGCCACGCCATACTCCCATGGAAAACCCTTGGACCCACATGCAAAGCCTAACCACACCCTAGCCGTGCTACCCTGTTGTCCTTCCATACGCGGCCACCAAAACGAAGGCGTGCAATAATCAACGGTTGCCCTTCAATCCCAGTAGCAAATCCTAGCCATCCAAGGTTACTAGACGACACATGGTAACCTTTGGCCCGAAAACTTAAGTTTGGCCACGCCAAACCATGCCATGCCAACAACATGCCAACCTAGCCGCACCACCACGTTGGCCCTTACTACGCGGCTACCAAAATGAAGGCGTGCAACGATCAACGGTTGCCCCTCCTCTCAAGATGCAAAATCTCGACCGTCGAAGATCACTATGCTAGCAAGTTTCTCGAGCTTGACTTTCCAAGGCACAACAACATGCTGCATGTTTTCTAAAAATATTCGAGACATCAACACAAACTGGGGGATCCTCTTTGGGTATTGGTTAGGCGTTTTACAGCGTGCGGCGTACACTACGCCCATCATAAGAAAGTGTCATAAGGGTGAGGCGATTAGTAAATATGGGAAGTTATGTGTGAAACGTTCATGGGACATAAAGCACATGCGTTAACAATTTTATATGACATCAATTCCATAACGTTAGCAGTTTCACGAAAACCAGTTGAATGCGTTAACCACTTTATGGAACATCAATTCCATGCATACGGTTACCACCTCCTCCCATTTACTTCCCCACTCCTTAATGAGACCAGGGTACGTTTTTACTCCGACTTGTATAAATATGTCTTACCTATTTCGATTGAACAACAAGTTTATACGGGAGATACAACACTCAAAAATACTTACTTGCTAGCTCACCTTGCTAGCTCTCTCATTTTTCTGATAAAAAGTCGTATTAACCCAACTACTCTTCCAGAATCAACTATTCTGGTCTCACCACTTTCCTTTCTTTCCTTCCCAAAACCAACCCATTCTCCTCCACTTTGTGACCGAAGCAAGTCTGGAATGGCCATTTTTTGGTTTAGGCCGGACTTATACAGATTAATCTCTCGAATCTAAAGTACTCCCTTGCAGTATATTGTTTAGGGTTTAAATTGTTTCTTACCTGCACACCCGCAATTACCGAAATCAGCAAAATATACCACCAACATTTTCTTAAGCAATATTTATGGACAAACTTAATATTCAATTCCGAGAGTTCAAATAAATGAAGCTCAACAAGAAATAATGTCTATATTTATATCTCCAACTATAAAATCAGATTATTTACAGACACAGTCCGTGAACCTGATTTTCGAGTTAAAGTACTTGGGTGATTTCAAAGATCAATTTCCTAAGTAACCAATCATGTCTTATCCAACAAACAAGGTGATAAGTATCTATGATTGATTTTCGTTCAACCTGTGATATTTCAATTATAAGGATAAAGAATATTACGGGGAAAATAAATAACACACACACTAGAAGTTTTGTTAACAAGGAAACCGCAAATGCAGAAAAATCCCGGGACCTAGTCTAGAATGAACACGAAACTATATTAAGAAGCTACATACACTAGCCTACTATCAATTAACTTCGGACCGCAATGTAGTTGAGACCGAATTAAACCCTTCCAGTAATTCATTTACAGTCGCGTTCCTTACGCCTCTTGAATCCTAGCAGAACTCCACACAATTGATTCCCTTAGCTGACGTCACATAAGCTAAGAGTTTTTTCAACTCAATTGTAAACTTTAAACCAATCTGTCTCCCACGGATAAAGCCTATATATGATTTCCTTTACGATCAAAAATGTTTTTATCAAGGTGATCTGAAATCGATAGCAATAGACAAAGTCTAGCTAACCTCAAAATCTGGACTTATACAACCCGAACTGCATCCTAGATTATTATTCACCTCACAATTATAAAACTTATGGAATCAAAAAAGTTTGAGATGAAGAAAACTTTGATGATTTCTATCTATCTTTTTGATGGAGTAAGACTCAACAATTAAACAAGATCAAGATACTCGAGCTATCAAGATAAAAAATAGATGAACCTGGCTTCATAGATCCCTGTGAAGTATTTTTAGTCGCTGAAACCCTAAAAGGGTTTTGGAAAGAGTACGACTCTAGTTACAGCTAGGACAAACAAAAAAGTAGCCTCGGGATTCAAAGATCCTAGTTGCTTGCAGTTCCCCTTATATAAAAATCCAAAGCATAGGTTGATTTAGGTTTAAGCTGAGATAGATTTGGAAGAAAGCAATCAATGTTCATCATTAAATGGTTCTTTGAAATCTATTTCAACAAGATATATACTATGGTTAGGTAAAATCATAACTGAACCGTGTAGAAAGACTATGTTCAAATGGTTAGACGAAACTATCTGATTTGAACTTAAAAGCTTAATACTCATTTTCATAAACGCTTAAGACTTAACTCAAAACAAAATCCAGGGATCCAATATGTCTATGATGTTTAAAGAGATTATTCAAATGCAAATTATCCCAAAAAAATAATTCATGTGCATAAGAATTTAATCGACATGGCAAGTAGATATACAAGATACAAATACTAAAAACGTTCGTGAATCAGATGAGTCATAGTACGTGTACTGGTTTGCATACTTCAAACATTTTCGAGTTTTGCAGTTAACACAGAACAATTTGGGTATGTGTACCGGTTTGCATACCATAACCACTTATCGAATTCTGGAGTTAACAAAAAAATTAAGGTACGCGTACCAGTTTGTATACCTTAAGACTTTAACTGGTTAGGGAGTCCACGAAAATTTTCTGGTATATGTACCAAACCGGTTCCGTGACCACAGTTCTTCTACGGTTTGCCTATGGGTATGCATACCGATCCGGTTTACGAGTTGACAGATTTTATTTAAGGTATGAATAAGAATATATGTACCGAAAATCCGTTTGTTGACATATAGATACTTCATTACGTGTATGAGTACATGTAATACGACTTCAAACTTCTAGCATTTTTCTTAGTTTGTAAGACTAATAAAACTGTCTTATATCTAAATATATTAGTTCTATATTTATCTCTAAACTAATTCGAAACATTCCCAAATAACATCAACGATACGTATCATTGTTCCAGGCTATTTTCGAATGATAAAAATTGTATCACGATTTTGATTCCGAACAACAAAATTATCTTTAATCGAAATTCATCAAGTATGAAAAAATGTTCATTAAGCTTAGCCATTATATTTCGAGAATCTTTTAATTTGGAAATTATTGCTCATTTCAAATTATTGTCTAAGCATAATAGTCTAATTAGCTGTGCGACATCATATCATAGATAGAACGATGAATATAAATTGAGAAATAGGTGGTTCAGTCTCCACTTACCTTTTGTTGAAGAAGTTCTCCGAAAGCTTCGGTTGATTTTCGCCTTCAAATGGTAGAACGCAATGATAACTTCGGCGATGTACGTTTCTAAATTACACTTCTATGCTAATCCGAGACTTAACTAATTGTAGACTAGAAATCGAGATATAGTTTTGACAAGTAAATTTGACAACAAGCTTGAGATAGTAACATGTGCGATTCGACCGAGCAATGTGATGTGATGTGATTATAGATAGTGGTAAAAAGTGATTCGTTTATTGAACTTTTGAAGATTTATTTTAAACTAAAAATAAAAGAAAAACTCAAATAAAGTCGATTTCAAGATTGTAGAGGTAACTAAGACTATGGATTCCACCATTAACTAATTTTTGTGATTCAATCAAATCAATAATTATGCAACTCAAGACATTCAATTTGATTCTAACATATTGCTTAGACAAGTAGATTCTCAAAACAATAGTTGTAAATCAAAGCATGGACCATCAAAAGACTTAACCTAAGCATGACCCATCAATTTAAAAAAAAACCAGTTAATCAGAATCATATATTCAATTTAATTTCAGTGCAAATAATCATAAAAAAATTGCAAAAATTAATTTAAATTGAAATTACCACGTAATAATTGAAAAAAACAGAAGAAAAAAGCCTTCTGGGGCTTTATCTCTAAACTATCTTGAGTGGTGATGGTATTCAAGTCAAGGTGGAGGTTTGTTGTATCATGCCTTGAATACGGTTTGTATTCAGTTGGGCTTGTCTCCTTTAGAGACCAGGTGAAAAACTTTGTTTTCACATAACCAAAAAGGTTAGATAAAAAGGATAAGGTTATCTTCTTATCTTCAAGGTAGAGAGAGAAACTCATGTGAAGAGAGTGTGAGGCACCAAAAATGGGGCTAGGGTTCTTGAGAGGGGGTTGATTCAATACCTTGTAATATTGTTGGATACATAGTGAAATCGTTATCGTTGTCTTCGCAAGTGGATGTAGATCATCTTGATCGAACCACTATAAATCCTTGTGTTGTGTGTGCTTAATTTACTTTGGTTCATTTCTATTTCAATTTTTGATTAATTGTGCTTGGAAGAGCCATTTGTTATAACAATAGCTAATACCTCTGCAATTACTTCTCCAGGGAGCATCCCATCTTATTATTTTCCAGTTTGATTCCATGCATGAAAGAGTAGCTTGAGTTAAGTTATGTGTCGAAAATTCCATGCTAGCATTGCATTTTCATAATACAATAGAGAGACAACTAAATTTGTGTGGGGATGGAAGTCTCTCTATTTTTGTTGGCTTTAAATGCATTTAGTTATCCTAGTTAGGTAGACGTATCTCAACCCATTGCACATTCAACAGTATTCGTCATGCTCCATTGGTGCCAAATTTCCTTGAGATCACTAGATTATTGACGTTTTTCTTAATTTGTTCTCATTGATCAGATATAGATATATACAGGATTATTCTTATGTGGTCCTATAGACGTGAGTACGTTAGGGAATTGGGGGAGACAAGTATGATGATGACATGGGAAAATCGTGGTTCAAAGAAAATAATATTAGCGCCTAACAAGCCAAATGAAGACGATAAGCAATCTTTTGTTTTGATGTCTATTACATCTGCTTTTTATCCTTTGAGACACTGGTATTTCATAGTATCTCTCCTATTTTTCCAAGTAAAAAATGGATTCCTAGTATGCATTCCGTAGGGTCGGGTTTAGCTTTATTAATTAAAGTTTATTTATTTATTTATTTATTTTTATTTTTTTGAGAATAACGTTTTTAGTGTTACTAATTTATTGAAAACTCAAAACATAATATTCTTACATAGAAGGCAAGCGAGCAACAAGCTGCGCCGCAAGCCCTTTTTGAATTGCAAAGCCTATTCTTTTGAAAATAAACTCTCTTGAACCGGGGGTCATGACATTACTGTGCATGACTTTCTGAACTCTTTTGAGGAGTCCAACCGCCTCAGGATCCAAGAAACCAAAAGTATCAAAAGCAAAGGGAATAAAAGTGTGTCCATTATCAATACATGCTTTCTCATGCTTCGCTATCTTACCTGAGGCATCTCTCAGCGCTGCTTGGCCGACAGTAAAGGTACCATGTCCAATGCCTACTAACGGAGAAACCCCCGTGAGGTCAACACATGCATGTTTTCCATTTGTCCATCCAAAGATAATTAAAGTTGAAATTTTCCAGTATATAATATTCATTTTTTTTTGTTGTTGGTAAAATCACATTTCAATTCATTCAAACCAAAATGATGATTACAAGATTGCTTGCAAGATTATCAAAACCACCAAAATACAAGATATTCAAATCCCAAATACAAATGATGACATCAATTGCAAGTACATTGCGAAGACAAAGAGCCATGAATCGCAAAGACATCCAATTTTTATAGATGTAGTGATGAATGATGGTGTGAAATGGAAACAACTCCGACCATTTAAAATCAATATCTTCTTCAATAAGAGATGCTCCAAACAAAATGGAGTATTTTGTCCAAAATCTTGTAGATCCAAACGAATCTGGGTGCCCTAAATCCCTTTTGTTAAAGATGAATCCAAAGCGACTCCGAGCAGAATCGTTGATGTTCTTGATGAATCGAGAATAACAAGCCAAGAAACACCATGGAGATTTGAAAGAATCGCTATTAAAGCGAAGACAAAATCGTCCAAACGACGAAGAAAAGATCGCCCAAACAGCGAAGAAATGTGTCCATAGACACCAAAAACAACAAAAATAAAAACTAAAAACACGAATTAAATTATTCTTATTCATAAAAACTAAAAATCCTTTCTCAGATCTAGCCCAAAAGGAATAGATCTAAGCAAGAAGAAGGAAGAAGTTCTAGAGTTTTTTTTTTAGGAGAGAGGGAAGAGAGAGGAAAGAAAAAAATGAGAGAATATAACTTGGCTTTCGAATACCAAAACAAAATCAAACCACTTTGATGAAAGTTAAGAGGAAGTAAATAAATGAGCAGACGTTTCCACCTGATTAGTAGTATTACACAAGTCTTAAAAATAACACGTTATGAATCGAGGATTTTGGATTCATCTTCTCAAAGCGATGCCGAGCAGAATTGTTGATGTTCTTGATGAATCGAGAATAGCAAGCCAAGAAACACCATGGAGATTTGAAAGAATTGCTATTAAAGCGAAGAGAAAATCGTCCAAACGATGAAGAATAGATCGCCCAAACAGCGAAGAAATGTGTCCATAGACACCAAAAACAACAAAAATAAAAACACAAATTAAATTATTCTTATTCATAAAAACTAAAAATCCTTGCTCAGATCTATCCCAAAAGGAATAGATTTAAGCAAGAAGAAGGAAGAAGTTCTAGAGTTTTTTTTTTTAGGAGAGAGGGAAGAGAGAGGAAAGAAAAAAATGAGAGAATATAACTTGGCTTTCGAACACCAAAACAAAATCAAACCACTTTGATGAAAGTTAAGAGGAAGTAAATAAATGAGCAGACGTTTCCACCTGATTAGTAGTATTACACAAGTCTTGAGAATAACACGTTATGAATCGAGGATTTTGGATTCATCTTCTCAAAGCGACGCCGAGCAAAATTGTTGATGTTCTTGATGAATCGAGAATAGCAAGCCAAGAAACACCATGGAGATTTGAAAGAATCGCTATTAAAGCGAAGAGAAAATCGTCCAAACGGCGAATAAAAGATTTCCCAAACAGCAAAGAAATGTGTCCATAGACACCAAAAACAACAAAAATAAAAACTAAAAATACAAATTAAATTATTCTTATTCATAAAAACTAAAAATCCTTGCTCAGATCTAGCCCAAAAGGACTAGATCTGAGCAAGAAGAATGAAGAACTTCTAGAGTTTTTTTATTTTTTAGGAGAGAGGAAAGAAAAAAATGAGAGAATATAACTTGGCTTTCGAATACCAAAATAAAATCAAACAACTTTGATGAAAGTTAAGAGGAAGTAAATAAATGAGCAGATGTTTCCACCTGATTAGTAGTATTACACAAGTCTTCTTCTCTCCTCTCTCTCCTAAGAAAAAAAAAATAGAAAAAAAAACTCTAGAACTTCTTCTTCTTCCTGTTCAGATTTAGTCCTTTTAGGCTAGATCTGAGAAAAGATTTTTAGTTTTTTATGAATAAAAGTAGTCTAATTTGTGGTTTTAGGTTTTGTTTTTGGTGTTTAAGGACACATTTTTTTCGCTATTTGGGCGATCTTTCTTTCGTCTTTAGGACTATTTTCTCTTCGCTCTAATAACGATTCTCTCAAATCTCCACGATGTTTCTTGGCTTGCTATTCAAGATTCGTCAAGAACATCAATGATTATGCTCGGATTCGCTTTGGATTCATCTTCACCAAGAGGAATTTTGGGCATCCGGGTTCGTTATGATCTACAAGATTTTGGGAAAATTACTTCATTTTATTTGAAGCATCTCTTATTGAAGAAGATAATTATTTCAAATGGTCGGAGTTGATTCCGGTTCACACCATCATTCGTTAATAGTACTAGTACTAAAATTGGATATCTTTGTGGTGCGTAGCTCTTTTTCTTTGCGATGTATTTACAATTGGTGTCATCATTTGTATTTGGGTTTTGATTATCTTGTATTTTGATGTTCTTGTAAGTTATCGTGTAATTACTATTTTGTTCCGAATAAATGGGAATGTGATTTCCATAAAAAAAAAAAAGAGAGAGATTACACAAGTCTGCTGACTCTGCTCCATATCTGATATATTTACTTTACGGTTCTAATAAAAACTTCCCACCCACATTCAATCACATTTGCAAATCTTAATATATTTATTCTTTTGTGAATATATTCAATGTATTGGCCTTTAAAATACATTTTTTAATTAAAGCTGGTTGGTATTAGGTAAAACTTGAAGGTAATTTATATTCATCATGTCAGGTACACTGTTTGAGCACTAGCTAATTAAACAAGTGAGTCAGTGACCACAAACTTCTGGTAGAAAAAAAAACAAATCCACAGTATGAACTGATCAGAAAACAAATCCACTGTACCACAGAAATTAAGTCAAAAGAAGGAGGATTCAAAGCTCTCTCTCTAAAGCTATTAACCGAATATAATTACCATTTTCCAAAAAAGAAAAACCAAAAAATGTATGATGGACTAAGTACCAAAAAAAAAATCCTATATCATATAAGACGGCAAAATTATAACCGATCTTGACTGTTAAATCACTGGAATGGTATCCTCCCCGTTAATGTTGGTACGTATCCTATTTCCAGCAATCATGCCTTATACAGCTCTGCCTAGTCCAACCGAAGGTTGATTCTGATTGTTGCCATGGTGAGGGTGTTCTGCTGGTAGGTAAACCTACCTGGGAAACTCGTCATAGTTGTCATCACTGGGCTGCTATCAAATGAAGCTCGAGTCCTGAACAATTGCACACCGATAGCTGATAGCTAATACCTCTATAATTACTGCTCCAGGGAGCAGCCCATCTCAGTATTTTCCAGTTTGATTCCTTGCATGAAAGAGTAGCTTGAGTTAAGTTATGTGTCGAAAATTCCATGCTAGCATGGCATTTGCATAATACAATAGAGAGACAACTAAATGTGTGTGGGGATGAAACTCTTTCTGTTTTTGTTGGTTTTAAATGCATTTAGTTATCCTAGTTAGGTAAACGTATCTCAACCCATTGCACATTCTATTGGAAAACAATTACTAAAAAAGGATTTTTAAGGTTTTAATAAAATTATAGTTTATTGTTTTCTTTTATGAATGAAAAAACTTATTAGTCCCACATTGTGGAGTTTCAACTTTTTAGTTGTTTTAAGAGACTATATAAGTTTTTTAGTCCCACATCAGGGAGTTTTTCTTCTTAAGTTGTTTTGTTCCATTATATAAACAAATTCACTACTTTTGTAAAATCATGGGAAAGGGGTTGCTCTATATTTAGAGGGACCCCCAAGGGAAAAAATATTTTATATTGTTTTCTTAAGCGTTCGCGATTTTCCTTTATGTTTTTTTCGGAGTTGCCAAGCTCAAGTTGAGCATCTACTACATATGCTAGTAGTAGGTGTAGTAGGGTGTTTTATCCTAGAGATATTCATCATGTGAGGGCTTTAGCATCACTCTTGAGTGTAGCCGGGCACTAATGTCTTAAGGGCAACGTGTTGAACACGTGAGTCACTCTGTTTTTCCAAAGTTTTGCCTTGTTGCTGTTGCGGAGATCTGGGGAGCTCGTCCGTTTCGTCAAATCGATCACTTCCAATATAAATGAGCTAAGTATCAATAACTTTTTCTTATTGGAAATAAATTACAAAGTTAAAAATTACATACTATTTGATTTTTCCTTGTTTTTGATTATTGCACCCAACACATTCAACAGTACTCGTCATGCTCCATCGGTGCCAAATTTCCTTGAGATCACTAGATTATTGACGTTTTTCTTAATTAGTTCTCATTGATCAGATATAGATATATATAGGATTATTCTTACATGGTCCTATAGTATTTAATAACGTGTACGTTAGGGAATTGGGGGAGACAAGTATGATGATGGCGCATGGGAAAATCGTGGTCCAAAGAAAATAATATTAGTGCCTAACAAACCAAATGAAGAAATAAGCTCTACTTTTATTTATACGAGCAGCAGGCCGCAACTAATATATGACAACTATCAACCATCCAGGTGGCCTTCAAAAAGTTTTATAAAGATTGTACTAGTAGAGTTATAAAGTGGTGTTGTCTACTGGTCTAATAACGGAACTTTAGCGCCCACTGGTATCAAATGCATGGGGATTTTCATTCAATTAACTTACCTCATGCAAAGGATGGGGTAGTAAAAGCATTAGAGAAATGAAACAAGGATGAGACGAACATTATCAGAAACTTCATAAAGCAATGAAATTACTTGAATTCAAGCTATGAAAAATTGAAATTGCCAGCCCTATGAAAATACAAAGCTTTAAATTAGTAAAAGCTTTAAACATTAATTAAAGAATCATTTCAAATAAATGCCAAATTAGTTAAACCAGAAGTTCTGGATATGGAAAATATGTTAAAGCTTCAATATTGTTAACTTAAAGCTTCAATGGAATATATCCATGTTCTTCTTCTTCATGTTCGGACCATTTTGTTTCTACCGGCATAAGTACCCGAATTAAGTGAAACTAGACTTTCCACATATATTACCGTCTCATGTAACTGTAAACTACTAAATATCTTGGGTTCTCTACCAATCGAGTGCTTTGGGTCATATATGACTAACCTCCTGCCATTCTTCAATAGAATATGATCTTTTTTGAAAAACCGCACTAGTCCCTTAGTATAGCGATTATAGCTGAAGTTGCTCTCCCTCGAACAACCTTCATGCTCAATGATATAATGTCGAGTCCAAGATTCTTGAACTCCATAATCTTCCATCATCCAAACTTCCGAACAAACACCCTGAACCAGAACCAAAACAAGTAAACAGAGACACCCTTCCAAAACTTCAATGGTCATCGGCGAATGCTTTGTCTCTAAAAGATCTTTTGAAAGTTGCACTTCTTCAAATTTCTCGTTGCTGATATCCATAAAATTATTAACTTAGGCGGGTTTCTCTCTCCTGCCTCGCCAAACCAGTGAAAGGCCCCATGAACGAGAATCCCAGTTTGTGGCTTATCAGGAAATTTGTAAGTCATGGTTTGGCGGCTACTTTTCCATGAATTTGATCCCAATGTGTACACGTCGAGCAACACATCAGTCCCACCATATTCTACAATGTTTATTAACTTGTAATCATCAACCTTGCGGTCATAACCAAAATTGATCATCTTGATACCATAATCATCCCAATAATCATGTCGTGATTTAGGTATCCCCTTGTACTCCTTAGTTGCTGGGTTATAAAAATAAATTAATGGCTCAACCCTAGCATCCCATATGCATACCAGACCGTTACATGAACCTAAGAATCGAAAAGTCCAACTGGAACAACTGAGTGGGCAACCCACCAGCTCAACAATTTCACTTTCACTTGCATCTTCTAACGATAATGAATCATAACTTACATATTTAATTGTCCATTTTTGTTTTTTACTGTCATGGCTTTCAAACATGAGATTAGAGTTATTTCTATTCGTAGCGATATTGAGGTGCATCTTAGCAAAACTAGGTTCTGTAATTATTTGAAACCAAGATTTGCAAACACACTTACAAGCATATGTTGATTTCACGGGTAGCCTAAGAAGGATCTCAAGGTAGATCTCTCCGGGAACTCTTGATATTGCTTCTCCTCCCTCATCTTCTTCATCTTTAGGTTTCTTGCGAGTACGGCTTGACATGCTTCTCCTCCCAGTTGTGCTCGGAGCAAGATATATATATATATATATATATTTTTGTACTTCGGTAGAGAACTGCCAATTTATTCAACGGAGTGAGTATTTGGATAGGCTATGAGAGGGCAACGTAACATGTCCCATGTTGTGATTAATGGGAGAAGTACGGAGGTTATGGACCGGTAAGTCAAATGCGCTCCAAACGATTTTTTTTCTCATCAAGTCTTTTAGAAGAAAAAGATACCATAACGTCGACTCCAAGATTCTTGAACTCCATAATCTTGCATCATCCAGAATTCAAAACAAACCTCATGAACCACAACAAGGACACAGAGGCAGCCTTCCAAAACTCCAATGATCATTCGCAGATGCTTTTTCTCCAAGAGTTGTAATTGCAGGTTTCCCCACAATCACACCCTAATGAGATTTCACAAAAATCTACCCAAATTCCAAGAACAATCACCAAGTTTTATTAATTTCTTTTATGAATTTTTTACAAGAATGTTAAGAATACAAGTAAATAAAAGTTATTCTAGACTTTCTCTCTCCTCTTTGCTTTCTTACTTTCACCACAAATATCCCCCCTTTCTCAAATATGATTGGTCCTTTATATAGGGTAATATATGGTGGATGGCAGCTAAGTCAACCTTTATTTTCGGATCTGGCTTGGGTCGTTCTCGCAAGCTTACAAGGGTTTTTTTCGCACGTGTTCTTCAATCTCGCAAGGTCTTCACACTTTCCTCGTGATTAGGTTGGCAACATCTGCTACGTCACTCTTCGAATATCTTATGATGATCTTCGCATACACTTGTTGGTTAAACTTCGCCGGGACATTGCTGTTGCGAGATTCTGCTCCTACATCTTGCCTCTTCTCATGTCTTATCTGCGAAGAAGAGAATGAGATGAGAAGTTTTTACTTCAAAATACCGCACCCACTCATTTTCCAATGTTCTTATCTACCGACAAGATTCCATAATTTACGCAGAATGAACTACACGTGTCTCTTCAACCATCTACTTCTTGACACGTCTTTTATAACCGTCATTTCTCAACCGTTCATGTCCAGTCTTCGCATTAATGAGTTTATCTTTTTGAGATCTCCTTCTCTCTATGTATATCCTTCTTAATCTTTATTTTCTTTCTTTTTAATTTCCTTCCATTTTCTATGCAATTTTTCTTCAACATTCTTTCGCAAGTTCCGGTTCTGCTACTGTACTTTTTATTTCCTTCCATTTTCTATGTATATCCTTCTCTCTATGTATATCCTTCTTAATCTTTATTTTCTTTCTTTTTAATTTCCTTCCATTTTCTATGCAATTTTTCTTCAACATTCTTCCGCAAGTTCCGGTTCTGCTACTGTACTTTTTATTTCCTTCTTCTTCTTCTTCTTCTTCTTCTTCACCTCTCCTTCATTCCCATACTCAAAGATGCCTCCAAGCGGCCGCAAATATGAAAACTCTTTTGAAGAAATTCAAAAAGATTTCAAGGAAAGAGGTTTCACGTTATCCACTATTCCTGAACATGACTCTAAGTCCATTTTTTCTTCCAAATTATTTTCTAATCATCATTGTAACAGTGAGGAAATCATTGTCTCACTTGGTCAGCTTCTCGTTGGTCACCCATACCTCTTTATAACCCTAATCTCCTTTTATTTTATGAAATTCTTTCTCATGCGAACCTTTCGCGAGCTGTTTACCAATTGTATGGACACTGTATTCGCCTTATACTTGATTTTTCCCATCGTGGTGCAGGTTGGGGGTCTCTTTATTCTCAAGAACTTAGAAACCCTAATTTCTCCGATTTAGAAATCATCCCTGAGCAGTACACCGTGGAGAGTTTCTTCGAGAATTACGAAGTAATCACTATGAAGAAGGAAAGTACTCGCTAGGGCGTTCGCTCGAAGAAAAAAGTGAATATTGCTAGCGATAAATTACTCATGCAAGATATTGACTGGCATTCTAGTACTAATAAGACCCCACGTCACTCAAAAGATGATAAATGGTACGCATTTCCTTTGCTTTGGAAGGGGCCTTATATCTCTGGCTCTAATGCTTTACCCGAAAATATCTATGCATATCAACCATGGGTATTCAATTGGCTCGAAAAGGAGATAGAGGTATGCTTCCAAATTTCGCTCAGCTTATAATCCTCCATATATCTCTATTCCATTATTTTCTAATTCTTGCGAAATTTTTAGATTGCAAAGTTGAGAAAGAGCTACAACAAAACTAAGAAGGAAAGCGACTTAACAGCACTGCGTTCGATCACGTATAAAGTAACAAATACTCTTTTTTATTATTTTTAACAATATTGTTTCCTCCATTTCTTATCTTCATTCGTGTGCGAAGGTTGATGTTAGAATTGATGAAGAAGAGGAAATTGATGATCCTAGCAAGATTGAGAAGACTAAAGTCAAGAGTAAGGATATTCTTCGCAAGGAGAAATCAACTGCCTCACCTTCTTCTAAGAATCCCTCCAAGAGGCGAAGAGTTCGCTCTCCCTCTCCTTCGAATACTAGTGAAAGCACTGATGATAATGATGATACTTCTCTCGCAAAGGAAGGCTCTTCACCTGAATCTTCCATGGCGCAGTTATATAGCGTATTTTCTGATTCCCTACAAGGTGTGGACAATGTTTCTTTTGACAGAACGTGTAGAGCTATTGTGAATATTTGTGACTCCTCCATTTTAGATGATGATGAATCCCTTCGCCGAGTTTCTAGATCGGCGACGCCAAGTTTTTTAAATTCACTCAGCATTTTGGAAAATCTTCATATCTCTTCTTCTTTTTAATTTTAATCCGAAATTATAATTTGTTTTGACAATTTTTATATCTTTTCGCAGGATGGAAAAGCATCCTATGCAGTTGCTTTTGATCTAGTAAAGAGATATGAAAGCTTTGAGAAGAAGAATTCCCAACTTAATAATCAACTCAATTCTTGTAATGAAAATGAAGAGGAATTTCGCAAGAAGAGCGAGGAATTGGAAGCTGAAGCTGTTGATCTTCGCAAGAAGAACAAACAGTTGGGACTCAACGCTTTTTATTAACAAAAAAAAATATCTAGTCTTCAGAAGGCGAATGACCAACTTTACGGTAAGTAACTTTTCTTCTCTCCCTATACTCGTTTTTCCCATTGTTTTCCCTTATTTGATTAACCATTTTTGCAGACATTTATGGTCTTTCTGATGAAGCCACACTTTTTCGCTCCTTTTCCAATTCAATGGATGATGATACCCTTCACGAACACCTTAATACTTCTTTAAACAGTTATACAAATGACAAAACAAAATCTCTTTCCTTAAATGAGCTCAGATCTAAATTCCACCTTTTAGAAATTGACCATAGAAGCAGTTTGAAATCATCCAATAGTTTTAAGTGCCGCTATCTTGATTCTAAAGATGAAATTAATGGGTTAAGAGTCAATATTAACAATCTTATAGATGATAAAGACCGCATCACTAGTCAAGGTGCTTAAGCTTTAGAAAAATTCCACAAAACCCTTCTTGATACCCAACTTGAGCGAGGAAAAGCTAACCGAGAAAATGCCATTCTTATTGAAAGAGAGAATCAAGTTCGCTCCCGTCTCCTCATAAATAATGATGATGAGTTCGCTTGGGCTGTGAAAGTCTTAGATGATGCCAAAAATAACTTAAGTGTAAATGTAAGCCTCCAAGTTGATCATTCGGCCTTGGTTAGAGATATGATTTCTAACATAGAAGGTTGTTAACTTTGCTTCCTTATTAACTTTGCTTCCTTATTAACTGTTCTTTTTTATAAACTTCGATCGAGTTATTGGTTTGCTTTTATTCGTTAGCAAAAGCTGAGAATGAACTTCACAAGAGGATTGAAGAGTTGGAGACTCAAACTAAAGATCTTGAAACTGAAAAAGTGCAGCTCGCAGAGGACCTCTCTGTTCGCAAGGATAAGTGTCGCAGGCTCAAGAATCAATTGAACCTCACTGTCGCTAACTTTGTGAATGACACTCTTCATTTTCGCAATCAGACAATTTTTAAGGTTTGCGATGATAACAACATTCCTCATTCTACATATCCCTGTCTCTCAAATAATATATCCCTTCCAATCATTTCGGATAGTGACAATAGTGAAGAAGAAAAAGTAAGAAGAAATGAAAGAAGAGATGGAAGAAGAAGGTCAGAAAGATGAAAAATATGAAGAATAAAGAGAAGAATAAGATCATGGATAAGAGGAGGAAGAATCCAGCGAGAAATAGTTTTTCTCTCTTCATTGAATTCCCCCCTTTTTGTAGTATTTTTATATGTGCTCTTTTATCTTTTGTTCTTTATGTCTTTGTAGTCTATTGTTGCAAACTCCTTAAACTTCCAAAATATCTCAATATAAGATCTATCTCTTTTATTTTACCTGCAAGTGTTAGAAAAGCAATTCTTTCCCGCAATATCATACAATTGATCAATATACAATTTACACATAATTTCCAGTCTATGCGTAAATATGTCAGGTGGAGGCAAATAACACATACTTTCCTCTGTCATTTCGCATACCATACTTGCCTCTGTTATTTGTTTCCAATAAAAGATTAAGTATGTCAACTCTTAGTAATAATATCATTTGTTACCACATATTTACTGTTGCAACATTGTATTGCCTGTTTGTGCGTCAATTTCACAGTCGTGTTTGCATTTACCTGCATAATTTCGCTATCATTAATGTTAGCAGGTATATCTTGTAATTTTTCAAGATTCCATTCATTACTATTCTCTTATGTGGTCTTATTTTTCCTTCCTAAGTAAAGGTCTTATTTTTCCACCCCTTGTCTTTGTGACAAAATCGCAGGCCATCTTTACACTTTCATGTAATGACCCATTGATCTTATCTTATCATTTTATTGTATTATTTCCTCAACAGGATATTTTTCATGCGTCAATATGATAGGACTAAATATTCTTGTGAACATAAAGCCCCATGACTTTGCCTTCTTGCGATGAAATGGAAGGACGTCTTTACACTTTCATGTACCGACCCATTGATCTCGTATTATCTTTTTCTAGTATTATTGCCTCTGCAGGATCATTGCACAAATATGACTAGTCTTAATACTCCCATGATTAAGAAGCCTCATGACATTTGCGTCTTTGACACTTATCATCTCCCTAATAGAGGGTGTCGTCCTTATCATCCCCTGGTTGCCCCTTCAAGGGGTGTTACTCTACCATACAAGGTTAGCTCCTCCGATCCGGTCTTAGCAACAACTAGTTGTTTTCGCGGCCTCTTGTCCCTTCGCCGATATGGCTCATGGTTACGAGACCGCACCTTAAGTGGGGTTTTCTATGGACCTAGTGCATCATAGCCAAGAGTTTCCAAGAATGGCCAGGTATGCTCCTAACGCCCCAGAAACTCTTGGCTTAACCGTGTACCTCGGCGCCTTGATCTAGTTTTGCACTCCTTAGGAGAGACCTTCTCACCTTAGTCGTCCAACCTAAGTCATAAGCTTAGGTTGAAAATCCAATAAGCCTCTCCTGGATGGGCTTTATTGACCGCAAATCTCCATGACCTAGGTTCCAGTGGCGGTATATCCTTCCTCTGATCCATGCAATATGTTCTCCCCTTCTATGACGCACTTTAGGTCTTACATTTGCCTCTTACGAAAAAAAATCGCGAACTAGGGTATACGCCATAGTTGGGTGCGTCTTTCATTTTTTGTTGATTATGTTTCCTTTTGTAAGGATTTGTTGCAATTTCTCATTTTTGCTTTCTTAAATTAATAAAAGATATTTTCAAATTTATTTTTACAAATCTTCTTTCTTTCTTTCTTTCTCTTCTCAACTTCGTCAATTTCATTCTCATCTCACATTTTAAGTTTTTTACCTTTGTTACCTTGTGCTGGTGCTTCTTTGAGTTCTCGCACACTATTGATCACATCGTTTTGCAGAATACTATTTTCTTGCTCTGTGCTGTCATTACCACTTACACCATACTTTCACAGATATTTCTCATTTTACACTGCAGTTTTCACAACCTCTAACTCATATTTTCTTTTCCCGAGCACATTTGTTACTGTGTAAGGGACTTCCCACTTGTTCGCAGAATCATCTTCGCTATCCCTCTGATAAGTTGGTTGTATACATAACACCAGATCTCCTTTGTGAAGTATTCTCCGGTTCTCATTTTCATCAGACATAGCTTTCGCAGCGCTCCCTTTTCCTCCATATTCTATTGTGTCTACCATTAGTCTTTCACATCTTTGCTTTTGTCTAATATTATGCTTCCAATTGTTCTTCTTAGTTGCTCTTTCTTCACATTTCTCTACATCAATTTCATGACACTTTCTCCCCTCAACCCAATCTCCTCTTATGATTCCAACATCACTAGTATGAGGAAACTTGATGCATTGATGGAAGGTTGATGCTACTCCCAGAATTCCATGCAACCAGGGTCGGCCAATTAGAGAATTGTACGGCGACTCTACATCAACAACATTAAACAGAATTTCGGAAGATAATCACTTCAAAGGAATTTGCATATCAATCACTCCCTTAGGTTTATTCGCAGTTCCATTAAAGTCGTAGATCTTGTAAGTCGAAGGTATCAAGTCCTCATCCTTTCCTCCCATAGTCTTATAAGTATGGTAGAATAAAATATCTACAGAACTTCCAGTATCAATCAATATTTTGCTTATCGCCCACGAATTCTCAGCTTCATCATCTTCATCATCAAGAGGTTTCTGGTTGATCTCTAGCTTTACCACCAAGGGATTATCATGCATTTGTCCACCTTCAGGAATATTTTCTGATGTAAAGGAAATAGGCTGTTTCTGCCATTCTTTTAGTACCGATACCTTCGCAATGTTCATAATTTATCTATCATCAGCATCTCTTGCGAAAACTCTGCTCAGAACGTTGTCATGAAAATCTTCAATTGTTTTGTACGAATGTACAATAGAATGAAAAAATAAGTTATTTGCTTTCGCTCTAACGTCAATTAGAAACGTGTCTCCTCCCTTGGATGCATTGTCTCTGCGATCTTCTGGTGGTGACGGTAGTGGTAAAGGTTGTGGTTGTCTTATCATAAAATGGTTCATCTTGCCTTGGTCTATCATTTTAAGAATAATTCTCTTAATCATTTGTCGAATGTCCATGGAAGTGGTGATATGAGCAGAACTCATGACTTTTATGGGTCTAGGGTAGCTCATTCCCCATGTTCTAAGGTACTGGGATGTTTTCCATCAAGATTATGGCTTCCCATACCTTTTCCACACTAGCATTTAGAGGAGGCATTTTTATTTCTTCCCATACTACCTTGTTAGTTTCTTGTCCCATAGGATAGTTGTCCTTCTGACCTCCATAAGTTTCTTGTGGATGGCCAAATCTCTAAATCTTGTTATTTCCACCACCGCTATAGAATCTTCTTTCTCTCTCAAGCTCTTTTTGATCATGACTTCCCATTGCTACTAGTTTCTGTTGACTTTCGACTATCACCTTTCCCAGTTGTTCTTGCGAAATATTCGTCACTGTGTTTGTTAACTTGGGAAATAAGCTTGCATTCGCTTCCTTTGAACTTGTGTTCGCGACTGGGTATGACTCTATCTCACCTTGGTTTTCCTCAAGAGCAATATATTCCTCTTGGTACTCTCACAACTCAGTCATTGTGATAGTATTCTTGATTATAAAGATTTGAACATATATCAAATTTGTTGCTAACATTGCATTGATGAATGACAAAATAAGGTATCTTTCATCCACACGGCCATCCATATTGCTACACATTGTCTTCCACCTCTGATTTAGGTGGTTCAAACTTTCGCCAACTCTTTGTTTCAATCTAAATACATCTTCAATGCCCGGACGCGATGAGTTGTTACTTATGTAAGCTCATAAGAACACCATTTGTAAGTGATTGAAAGAAGCTATGGTATCCTTTGGAAGACCTTCAAACCACTTTAACGATTTTCCTATCAAGCTTGATGCAAAGTATTTGCACAACACAACGTCATGGTTTTCCCATTGTAACATGCATCTCATGTAAGCTTAGATATGTTGGACCGCGCAAGTTGTTCCATCGAAGATGCTAGTTAACGCAGGCAGATTACATTTTGGTGGTATTCCCCTCAGCCGCACCTCCTGTGTAAATAGTGTTTTCGCAGCTTCTTCTATTGCTTCGTCCAACTGTATTCTGCCTCCTTCTCTTCTGTTGTTGAGCATCCCTCTCATCTCTTCCAATTCTCTTAGAATTTGTTCATTCATACCCGACCCTTGGTCCATTGGTCTCTTTATCCATGCTCCTCTTCTCCTACGTTCATGCCTGTTTTGCCTTGCGAATTCTTGTATTTTGTCTTCATCATCCTCTTCTCGTATTCCCCTGCGATTTTGTCTTTCATCCCTTACGTGTGTTCACACATGATTGTGCCTCTCATTTTCTCTTCTGCGACCTTGCTCATTCCTCATTACTTCTCTTTCTTTCCTTTCAATCCTTCCTTGTGTTCTATCAGTTTCTTCATTAATATTATCATTATTGCGGTTACATCCATGCCTTCTCTCTCGGTTATCATGATTGTTCTGGTGTATAGCCTCCTTGAACTCTTGTTCTTGACCTTTCGCCCTCATCCTTATCCGTTATCTTTCGCAAGCTATACGTGCTTATGCGGCATTTTGACTCTCAATTTCATCTTCAATTGCTTGTTGATTTCTTTGTACTTCTCTCCCATATAGTATCCTCCTTACTTCCTCCCGATTTTCTTCGCCACCTTGATTATTTTGTTCGCGACGTTGTTCATTCCCCTGATCTCTATTGTTTTGCTCATTATGGTAATTTTCTCCATGTTGAACGTAATAATCTTCATCTATTTCTCTTTCTTCACGATATCCTTCACTAGGATTCTGTACATCTTATTGAATATCCTCAGCAATATCCTCCACATGAGAATCTCGTGTCGCTTCTCTTTAACTGATCTTGAATTTGATCTTGTGGTACTCCTCGACCTTGTATTTTGTAGCCTTATATTTTCCATTCTTAATTCATGATTTTATCGTGTTAAATTAGAACGTTCTTCTGCCTCTAATGTCCTTTCTTCGAATAACCTTTGTCTTAATGCCTCTAGCGTTTTATTCTCCTCATCTCCACATATTATTCCCTCTTCCACTTCTCTGTCCCTCTCTATTTGTCACAATTGTTGTCTTTCTTCTATTTCCTCTGTTGAGTCCGTCTGTGAAGTGTGTACACTGACTCTATCATAATCGATGATTCTATCTTGTACTATTGTACACTGAATTGGTGGTTGAATTCGTTCTTCTCCATTGTTTCTTGCTCCCATCCTAGAAGATTCTCCAATTTCATTTCTCCTCCTTCCAGCGATTCTTGTACTTCTCCTTACCATCTTTTCAATTTTAATAATTGATAGGTGTCTAAAACACCTAATTTTATACCTAGTATTTATGCTTTATTTGCGAGTTTTATTGTAATTTTTGTATCTTATGTTTACTTTTGAGTATTTAGGTATTGTGGAGTCATATGGATCAAAAGAAGGAGAAAACGTTCATTTGGAACAAGAACGTAGAAAACGTCATTTCATGTGAAACTGTTATTGGAGTGCAACCGAGCTAAGCCAACGATAGGGGATAACCACTACATCTTAGCCTAAAGAAACAAAGAGGAAGACATCCTTAGTTGTCCCTTCTCCATTTCACCAGGGTGGATATATCCACATTCATTCCCTACACCAACCCTGGAATTCAGAGAATAATCATATTTCTCTTCTTCCCACTCACCTGAATGTTAGAGAATCCATGGAGGCTATCAGAGTTCGAGAATTCATGAGATAATTGACTGGGAATTTGAGAGATAATCCTGCTGATGCTTGAGTGAATAAACAGAGAGATGGAGATGATGATGGGGTTGAATCAGATCTAGAAAACGAATCTATTGATGTTATGAAGAAGGAAGTTAGGGTTTTGGGTCTGGTGAATTTGAGAAGAACTGAAGAAAAAAAAGATGAAATTGGAGATGTGTTTTTATCTAATAGAGGAGAACTTAGGGTTTGAGTTTGATTTGTGTGGTTGAATATCACTGATTGAAGACATGGGTTTGTACTGATACTGTTTCTGGAATAGAGATAAGATTGCAATGAAAAATTGAGATTTGTAGTGAATCTGCGTTTTAGATTTGATTGAGAAGCTGAGTAGAGAATAAAGATATGGGTACTTTTGATTTGGTGGAAGTGGAGATTTAGAAATAAAATTGGTTGAATTTGTGTAGTTGAATTTCTAGGTCTCTGAAGTTGAGCTGATATTGGTGGTGTTTCTGGAATGGAGTTGCTGGTCTGTGAGTTGATGCCATGGAAGATTGCAAGGCTGAGATGATGATTTAAGATTCGAGTTTGCCTTGGAATGTTTTATGACAGGATGGGTTTGTTCTGAGAATTACAGGGAATGTGCTGCAATGCATTGAAGGATGGAATTAAAGAGTATGTTGCAGTTGGTCCTACAGTGATATGCTGATGGAATTGGTGGTTCTGGTAACAGCTAATGGCCTTGAATGGATTTTATTATGTTGAATGAACGGTATACAATGTTGCTAGTGGATGTGGTTACGAAGAAGATGATTCTGGTGCCATTTCAGAGGAGAAGCTATTGGTGATAATATTGTGTTGATCTGAAGAGGAATAACTCAGGTTGTGGAGCTGTGAAAGCTACAAAATGGGTATGAACTGCGGGTACAGGTCAGATTGAAGCAATGGAAGCTGTGCCTGAAATGAAGTTGGATAGTATAGGATATACATGGGAGTTGCAGTGTGTTTGAAGCAGCTGGGACTTAATAAGTTTGTAATAGAAGCTGCAATGGAATGGTTGTGGCTGTATTTTAAAATGGGGTTGCAGTTGTGTGAAGACATGAAATGGTAATGGCAGAGTTGTGCAGGGCTCAGTGTAGATATAAAGAATGGAAGGTGTTGGTTCTAATTTGTAGTTGCAGCTGGAGCTGAAATGAGTCAGAGAACTTAATTTCTACGGAAGAAGGCAAAGTTTGGTTTGTAATGAATTGCATCTGGTGGAAGTTGAGCGGGATGTAGAATTTAGACGGAGGCAGTGGTGAATTTAGTTGCAGGTGTTGCTGCCAATAATGCAAATGAATGAATTTGATTGCCGTAATTTGACTGGAGTATGCCATGGTGCGGAGATTGGAACTCAGGTAAATAAAAGATTGCAGCTGATATTACAATGATTGTGTTGAAGAAGCAATGAGTTGTGGCTGACTGAGAGATTACAGGTAGAAGTTGTGGTTAGGATATGGAATTAGGACCAACAGTGAAGGAAAGTTGGTATTTGGGTCTTTGGGATGAACCGACTCATGGTGCTATAAGGCAGTGATGCAGTTGAATGAGTAATGGCATATTGAGTGAATGGGTTGAGCTTAAATGATAGGTGTATGCTAGGAATGTGATTGTGCATGGATGGAGTTATGGAATGTCCTGAATTTGGCTGGGATAACATGCCAGAACAGTCAAAACTCGGCAGGAATCGTCCATCGCTGAGTTGACTCAGTGAGTTATCCCGAGTTAGGATTTGGACCTGTTTTGAACGGGTTATGGCTGCTAATGGGCTGGAATTTGGTGAGGCCTTTGTCGAGAGTTTGGAAACCTACTCACCCAACATGAGCAACTATATTAGTTCTTTAATTCTATATTATCGAGATTTCTCCATTAGGGAGAATAACTTTACTTCAACTTTTTTTTTAGGGTTTGTGAACATGATAGATTTATTTCTTCTTTGGATGAACCCCATTAACATGAGTAGTTAATCTTATTATTGGTGATAGATTAATTTGATTTCACAAAGCATGCTTCTTTGATTCAATATATTAATTTTGTCTCATAATTATCGATATTGATTCACTATATACATCGCCATTTATGATTTGAATATTTGTTTAGTAGAGTGGCCAATTGATTGAACTTGTATTCACATCTAATGCTAGTTTAGGGTGTTTCATACGTAAAAGTGATACATCTTGAATACAAGTAGCACAAATATGGTTATTGCTTATAGTGATATATCCTAGTAACCATATGTGAACCATGACTTTTGTTAAATTGAATTAGTGTGCTTTCCACGTTCGATTGCTTTGATTGGCCTGATTTCATAGTTTTAAATGCATCTAGGGAATTAAACTTGATTAGTTCTTTTACACATTAGGTTGTTCTCTTAGATAGAACTCATACTCGCATCTTTTAATGTGTTTCTTGATGACAAGAGGAAATTAGCGGGATATTCTTGCGATCAAGGTATCCTAGGGCCTTTGATAATGAGAGATTAAATACTAATTCTAGTTATTAAGACAAGAACATGTTAGTGAATGAAAGAAAAATCCTTAACCAATATCTCTTCATCTTTGAATTTATTTGTTTACTTTTCTTTGTTTGCTTTTATTTTACTTTTAGTTTATAAAAATCAGAAAACCCCCCTCGTCACCTTTAGAAAACCAAAACATATTGACAACCTGAGTCCTCTCTGTGGGAACGATCCTTTCTTGCCCTTGCTATATTTATATTTAGAATAGTGAGAAAGTGTAATTTATTTTTGACGCATACGACAACGATCAAATTTTGGAGTCGTTGCTGGGGAGGCAGCGGTTGTCACTTGTTTTTGGTTTCTGATTTTTGTTTCTTATTTTTATTTTGTTTTATTTTCTGGTTTTTAAACTTTTTTTGAGAATCGTGTTTCAGGTACTTATTTCTCATGGATGGAGCATATTGGAACAATGGATACGATTTTCAACAACCCCAACAACATGAAAACTTCCAACCATTCCATGGGTATAATCAAAACCAATTTATTGACTATGATCAATATCCTACGGAATATTGTGGTCCTCATACGTATCAACAACCTTATGGCGGGTATGTGTGTGATCAACCACAAGGAGTGGAGGATTTTTATGCTCGTGAACAACAAGCCTCTAATTTGTTAGAAAACTTTTCCAACTTTATACGACAAGAGTTTAAAAAAGATAAAGAGGCTATAAAAGAGCAACTCCTAGAACTTCATGAAGGTATGGATATCTTACGAAGAAGCATTGATGATTACAAGGAAGAAAGGTATGAAGAAGAATTTTGTTTTCAAAGAAATAACTATTCTAATGTGCTTGTGGTTTGCAATGAATATTTGATTGATGCTAATGTTGAAAAAGGCCAACCTTTGGGGTCTTTCGTTGATAATTGTGTAGTTAACTCAACTCTTGATCTTAATAATGATCATTCACCTATTCAAAAGGATGATTTTGAGACTAGCAACACTAAATTCAGTGAGAACCAATCTTATGTTAACTATGAAAGTGATGATGATTATGAAGATACATCGCTTGAACCAACTCATGGTGACATTTCCCAAAGTTGTACCGCAGAATCTTTTTGGGATCAAGATGAAGATGAAGAGGACTATGATGACACTTCTGTAGATAACTCAAGCATTGATCTTAATAATGATCAAGAGCCTATTCAAAGGATGGAGCTTGAGGATGATGCATTTTTGAGTGTTCTAAAAAAATTCCTCATAGTGAAATTTGGATCCGCAAAAGAGTATGTGCCTTGCAACAAAGAGGAGTATGTTGAAAATGAAACCAATTTGACCAATATTGTGGAAGACCCAATTGAGCATGCAAAAGATTGTAACGAAGATGTTGATGTCGAGACTTTGGTTAAGGAAGAAACTAAAGAAGAATTGTTGCAAGTTTCAATAGAGGACCACGATGTGCAAGAGGTAAGTAATTCACTTGAAGTTTCTAAGGATGAAGAGGATACAATAATACAAGAGTTGCAAGGTTTTTCTAACCCTTTGCCTATTAATTCTTCTCTTTTATCTCTTATTGGTTTGAATGTATGTTCTTCAAGAATATTGTTGAATGACTTTGTTTCTCGATTTCTGCCATTAGAGACCTTTGATTCTCATACTATGCAGGTTTGCAAAGAAGAAACCATAGAATTCCTGAATTTTATGTTCTTTATACACTTCCAAGTGTAAACAAGAATAAGTGTGGGGGAAACTTGTATTGGTTGATAGCTTCTCTTCTATTTTCTTGTATTAATATTTGTGCGAAGCGATTGTTCGCAAAAAAGGTTACATGGAAGGATCCCCAACTTTTTAGATTATTGGTGTATGGGGAATGAATCTTGCAAGGATATAGTCGGGATGATGACTTTAAACCAAGCGCTACATGGGAGGCCACCAATTGGATGAGTATTTCTTGTCTTGTTTTTAGATTTTTCTTGTTTTGCATTTACTTTTTCTGATTTCTTGTCACATTATCATTGAATGATTTCCCACCTTGACTTTCTTTGGACGATTCAATTTACATTGAGGACAATGTAAAGTTTAAGTGTGGAGGAGTGATTAAGCATTTGCATTGTTAAAATTTTAACTTTTTTGTAAATTAGTGAATAAAAAAATCCAACTTATAGTTAGTTTAGAGTCACATAGTATACATGTCGCTAAGATTACATCGATATTCTCATAAGAGTGACAGAACTTAGAGATGACAGAGAACGTGATCGGGTTTCTTAATTGTATGAGAGTTAAAGTTGGATTTAACCATGCCAGTGGAAAATAAGGTGCATACTGAATTCGGTAGTAGAGCTGTGGTCCCCTATAGTGGAGACTACCCATGTTACATCATGAGAGGCACCGACCTTCAATTTTTGTACCTGTCTAAATATGTTCTTTTAGAGAGTGTGTCACCGTACATAAACTCCGGGTAGAATGGTATGCTACCCAACCTCCCACCAGTAGAAGCACTATTTTGATCTCTTGAGTGCTATTTTATCAATCATGATGGTGACATCGAATTTCTAACTTACATACCACTTGTAATCTTGTTTGTAGTTAGCACCATCCACTTTATCTCTCTCTACACCAACAGATCCATAGAAACACCATCATCATCAACAAGCGGAGCATCAAAAATTCGAAGAAATTTTGAAAACGTTCAAGGTTTACAAGCAACGGTATAGAAATGAACAAATTTCAGATTCAAGTATAGCAACAAGACAAGGAGCAAAATTTTACAAGTTGAAGACTTATATACAAAAGCGAAGATTATCAAGATGAGAATTCAAGAAGTTTATGATATCGAGACATACAAGTTGTGAAGAATTAAGTGGTAAAGTACTTACACCATGGCCTTTGTACTTGCATTTTTAGTTTTATTTTGTTAGTTTGTATTTATTTTCTCTTGTTCCAAAAAAAAAAAAAAAAAAAAAAAAGAGAAAAGTTCATTAGGTTCATCTTTAGTTTTAGTTTTTTTTTTATTTTCATTCTGTATTTACTTTAATTATCTTGCATGTTATTGTTTATGGGAGAAAATCTCCTCTGCCGAATTTGGTAAATTCGATGGTGGAGAGACTGGTTTAAACCCTTAAACAAATGTGCTTCACGTGAGCACTTTTGATTCGAGATATCAATCTGTACAACTCTGGCATAAACCAAGAAAATGACCTTTCCATATTTGCTTCGGTCACAAAGTGGAGGAGAAGGGTTGATTTGGGGAGGATAGCGAAGAAGGGTGATGAGACCAGAGAGTTATGGCTAGGTAGTATCTCGACTTGTATCAGAAGTGTAGACTTGCAAAGTTGAGAGAAATTGCAAAGTTGCTATCTGATAGTATTGTATTTTTGCCTGACCAAGACTTGTATGTTTTGGCAGAATAGGTGAAACTTATTTATACAAGTGAGATTGAACGTACCCTAGCCTCATTAAGGAATTGAGTAAATGTGCCAATTAAAATAGAGGAGGTGGAAACCGTTGGCTTTATGGTGAAAACGTTTTCACCATAAATTTCCTTATTTAATTAATTGACCGTATTCATTCCTTGCACGCCTTGGTTTATTGCGAGCGTAGTGTACGCGGTATGCTGTGACCACCAAACCAAAACCCCAAGAAAGCATCCCCCAGTTTGTGTTGATGTCTCAAGAGTGGGCGCAAGTGGCAATGCCAAAGTTGCTAGTGAAGCGTTGCGGCATGTGCCAATGGCATCTGCGGGATATCTCGACCGCAAGTTGTACTTTGAGCGCGGATGGAAATGCCAAAGTCGCTATGTGGAGCATTTTGCATGTGCCAATGGCATGTGCGGAATGCCTTGGACGCGATTTGTACTGTGAGTGCGGATGGCAATGACAAAGTCGCTTGGTGGAGTATTTGGCATGTGCCAATGGCATGTGTGGAATGACTTGGCCGCAAGTTGCACTTTGAGTGTGAATGGAAATGACAAAGTCGCTAGTGGAGCATGTGTGGCATGTGCTAATGGCATGTGCGGAATGCCTTGGAAATTGGCTATCAGGTTGGAGATAAAAGTGGCTAGTGGTTCCGTGTTGGCATGTGCCAATGGCACGCACGGCCACTTTGGCCAAGTCGCGGGCGCTATAATTGGATAGCGGCTTGGTATAGAAAGTGGCTAGTAGTAACGTGTTGGCATGTTCCAATGACACGTACGGCCGCCTTGGCCAAGTCGCGGGCGCTACAATTGGATATCGGCTTGGAATAGATAGTGGCTAGTGGTAACGTGTTGGCATGTGCCAATGGCACGCATGGCCACTTTGGCCAAGTCACGGGAACTACAATTAGGTAGCGGCTTGGAATAGAAAGTGGCTAGTGGTAACGAGTTGGCATGTGCCAATGGCACGCATGGCCACTTTGGCCAAGTTGCGGGCGCTACAATTGGATAGAGGCTTGGAATAGAAAGTGGATAGTGGTAACGTGTTGGCATGTGCAAATAGCAAGCACGGCCACTTTGCCCAAGTCGCGGGCGCTACAATTGGGTAGCGGCCTGGAATAGAAAGTGGCTAGTGGTAACGTGTTGGTCATGTGCCAATATCACGCACGGCCACTTTGGCCAAGTTGCGGGCGCTACAATTGGATAGCGGCTTGGAATAGAAAGTGGAAAGTGGTAACGTGTTGGCATGTGCCAATAGCTCGCACGGCCACTTTGGCCAAGTCGCGGGCGCTACAATTGGGTAGCGGCTGGGGATAGAAAGTGGCTAGTGGTAACGTGTTCGCATGTGCCAATGGCACGTACGGCCACCTTGGCTAATTCGTGGGCGCTACAATTGGATAGCAGCTTGGGATAGAAAGTGGCTAGTGGTAACGTGTTGGCATGTGCCAATGGCACGCACTGCCATTTTAACCTAGTTGCACGGTTTGCAAGCCTAGGGCGCTATTTTTGGCATGTGCCAAACGGTATAGCGGCTTAGAAATTGGCTAGTGATGCGTGTTGGCATGTGCCAATGGAACGCACGGCCAAGTTGACCTAGTTGCACGGTTTGCAAGCCTATGGCGCTATTTTTGGCTTGTGCCAAACGGTATAGCGGCTTAGAAATTGGCTAGTGATGCGTGTTGGCATGTGCCAATGGCACGCACGACTAAGTTGACCTAGTTGCACGGTTTGCAAGCCTAGGTTGCTATTTTTGGCATGTGCCAAACTGATTAGCGGCTTAGAAATTGGCTAGTGATGCGTGTTGGCATGTGCCAATGGCACGCACGGCCAAGTTGACCTAGTTTCACAGTTTGCAAGCCTAGGGCGCTATTTTTGCCATGTGCCAAACGGTATAGCTGCTTAGATTTGCATGGTTGCCTGTGGGTGCAATATGTGGTTTGGTTTTTGCGTCGTTGCCATGGTGCGTAGTATGCGACTTGGTTTTAGCGTCGTTGCCATGGTGAGTAGTATGCGGCTTGGTTTTGGCGTCGTTGCCATGGTGCGCAGTATGAGGCTTGGTTTTGGCGTCGTTTCCATGGTGCGCAGTATGCGGCTTGGTTTTGGCATCGTTGCCATGGTGCGCAGTATACGGCTTGGTTTTGGAATTAGGGTTACGTGTCGAAAACCCTAATGGGTATTTTGAAAAAATACCCCCATTAATTATTGACACCTGAATTAAATGCTCGTAGTTAATGTGTTGCTAGTAACACTTGGTCATGGGGTTTTACGATTTTACCCCTTATCTAAAATCCACCATCGACATTAAGTCCCCTACTTAGCTCAGAACAAGAGCTTTGTTGCGAGGTAAGCATAAGATGGTTCCAAGACAAGATCTGAATGAGAAACGGGAGATTTATCTGATCTTTTTTTTTTTTAGATGCGGACTGGATTCAGAATCCTCGTCCTTGGCAGTTTTGCATGGAGCGGGAGGTTAGCACAATTTGGCGGAAATGGACGGCTGGGAAGCATTGAGCTGCTGGCGTGAGTTGAGAAACTGAGCGTGCGCTAGCTGGTGGGGCCGATGGGAGATAGACGTGATAGCTGATAGGTCGGCGCGATTGGTGGGACCGGAACAAAAGGAGTGTGCTAGCTAGGGCGGTACTGGCGCAAGGTTGAGAGGCTGGTGTGGTGAGACCGGATTAAATGGAGCATGCTTGGGAGGTATTGGCGCTGTTGATGGGGCTTGAGCGGCTGTTGGGAATTTGGGCTCCCTTGTAGGCACAAACTTCCTTTACACGCGCGGCTTTGGGAGAAAAGGAATCCTTCCATATTGTGGAAACCGCACGTAAATATATACACGAAGTATTTTCTCTTATCTTGCGCTTTTGTTCCTTCCTTCTTCCTTGCCAGCGGTAAAGCGATAAAGGAGAAACCGGCTATCCAGGTGTGTCTTCTAATACTTCTCTTGTTTCCCTTTGTAGGTGTAAACTCTAGCAGTAAGTGCTTTTTCTTTTATAAATCTTGCATTGATATCGCGCGCACGATTGGTTGGCATGCTTCTTGTAGAGAATATTGTATATGTATGATTTGATTCCATAGAAAATACTGCATAATTTTGAACCCGAAGAAAGATTTTGTATATGTATTTGAATCCGAGAAATATACTGCTCATGTAATTTCGAACCTGAAGTAGGATACTGTCTATGCACTTGAACACGAGAAATATACTACGCATGAATTCCGAAGAACAATACTGTATTCGTGCTTCATATGAACCCGAAATAATTACTATATATGAATCCCGAAGAAGAATACTATATATGTGCTTCATATGAACCCTAAAGAATTACTGTATATGAATCCCGAAGAAGAATATTGTATATGTGCTTCATATGAACCCGAAAGAATTATTGTATATGAATCCCGAAGAAGAATACAGTATATGCTCTTGAACCCAGAAAATATACTGCACACATAATTTTGAACCCGAAGTAGGATACTGCATATGTATTTCGAAACCATAGAAAATACTATTCTCCCATGTGTCAGGGATTTTCCTCTTGTCGAGCGCGGTTATGTGTTTGGGATATAATTTCATAATTTCCATTTTTTTTTGTGTGCAGATATCTTGTTACTAAGTGAGGAAAACCGATAACATGTTACCTGAACAAGGCTCCGTTTCGTCGAAAAATGTTGATAGTTCGAAACCAAACATAGATGATGATTTCTTTACCAAACCCTTTGCTCCTGCTCGGAGGAATCTTCCAGACTTCGAGCCAACTTTATTGACGGATGGTGAAAATGAAAAGAAGACCCGCACAGTTCGGCCGGAGCATACCATACGGTTTTGTCTTCATAAAGGAGTGTATGCTTCTTCCAGTATTGATTTCAGGATGTGTCAAATCATCTTGCGTTCCTTTGATGTGTAGGTCGAATTTATGGTGAGTAGGGAGAATATAAATTTCAACTTGACTCGAGCAAGGATTATTAATGCCGTCAGAGCTTCAGTAAGTCTCCAGATTAGGAAAGATGTCCCGGGCTTGGTTGCCTTTCTCTCTAGGTGGTGCTCGGACACTCACATAATTATCTATAGATGGGGCGAAATAGCTTTCACCTTGGAGAGCGTGGCTCTCTTGTTGAATCTTCCGATAACCGGGGATCTTAATATCTAATTATCAAGAGATGAGAAGAAGATGCGAAATGACCTTGCTGCTAAGTTGGGAGATTTTTCCCGAAAAGACTCTACTGAGAAGTCGAAGAATTCTGTCCGGAAAGAGTATGAAAGGTACGTTTACAGATGGTGGATATCTCAGTGGTTTCCGGAAGAGTTGGAGGCTAGACATAAAAGCAACGATCTCCACGTTGCAGCATTTTTGTCCCTCTGGTTGTCTAGAGATATCCTTGACGACGGTTCCGGCAAGAAGGAGATAAGGTCAGAGCTTTTACCAATTGCTGCTGTGAAGTTGGCGAGAGGTGAAGTTCTCCCCCTTGGCAAGCTATTCCTTGGATCCTTATATGCGCATCTGGATCACTTAGTCGCGAATATGCGAGTTTCGAACGGTTTCATGAAAGTGGATTCGTATGTGCACGTCGTTTTTATGTAAGCGTGGCTATGGGAGCATTTTGAAAAGTATGCTCCAAAGCCGTTGCCTACGATTCCTGCGAGTTGGGGTGGTTCTCGAATTCTTCGATGGGCGAATAAGCGTCCAAGAGTTGGTGTGAGATTGGTTAGCCTTATTGATAAATCACACGAGATCAATTTTCTCCCGTGGGAGCCAATTTATGGGTCCGTGACTCAAATTGATACTTTTGCTTCTGCTCCGGATGTGATTTTGTCTTCATAGGACGACTTGAGCGTTGGTGAAAACTTGTTTATTCAAAGTTGCATCCCCGGTCACATGTCGTCTTTCTTTAGAGGGGCTTTCCAGATTGCTGAGTACAACATTGATCGCATGGCTCATCACATGGGTTTCGATCAGGGGGTGCCCCTTGCTTGTCGGCTGGAGCTTCCTGAGGATTCATTACGTGTTTCCCTCGATTCCAGTGCCCTTGGGCCAGGTATCCATCTTACCTTCTTTCAATCGGTGAGAGAACCCTTGATGACCTTTAGTTATAACGAGTTCTGGTGCCATGAGCGTCTTATGATTCACAAGTTTGTGGATGACGCGGTGGAGAATATTCGTGGTAAGCCTCCCCTGGAAGTCTTGAAGACGTATCCAATGTTGAGAGATTTCAAGCGAAAGTCGTCTGGGAATTCTGAAAGTCCCCAAGTGAAAGAGGAGAGGACGAAAAACCGTGCTGGTGGGTTTCGCCTCTTTGCTGGTCTATTTCCAAATATGTAAATTTCTGCTGAAAGTATGTGTCTCGTTTCTTCCAGGGTTTTGGTAGTGTTAATGTTTTTACTGCTCTTACTCGCTATCGGGAGACGATAATTCCTTTGAGTAATTCTGGCGGTATCGAGACTTCTCACAACGGTAATGCGCTGGAAGAAGAAGAAAGTTTGGCAGAAAAAGAAGAAAGTTCGGAAAGTGAAGGTGATTGTTCCGATAGAAGCGATGGATCTATTTCGGAAAGTGGCTCGGTAGGTTTTGCCCCTCTTTTTCTTTCTCCTCCCTTTTAAAATGTCTAACTTAAATCTTGCAGGAGAAATCTGACTAAGGAGATGGATCTGAGGTGGATACACATGAAGGATTGCCCTTGGTGACAACAACCGTCAGTGAAGACCTAGAGATGGAAGTTGAAAATACACCTATAGCGACTGTGACCGCTGATGATGTCTTGAATATGGAAGTTGATCAATCACAAAGCATGAATGCATCTCGACCGGGAAATAATTCTCTGGTCGCTGGCGCAGGTGCAGAAGGGAGCCCTTCGCAGATTGCGGGTCTGGTTGCAGGCTCCATTTTTGATCCTCCGTACTTGGTTCCTTACCCAGGTCACGTGTTGGTCGGCGGTTTTAGCGTGCTGGCCCAATATGAGGCGTTGTATACCAAAATCTGGAAGAAGTATGGACACATGGATAAAACCAGGAAGGTCACTAGTCGTATTGCGTTGGTTAAACGTGTGGAAGAATCTTTACCTTCTATTGAGGACATGTGCGGGGTGACTGGCCACACCGTTTATGAATACGTCATTGCTAACTGAGAATACCACCGCGATGTGTGTGTGGAGAAGGAATTCAATGCTTCATGGTTCGTCGAAAATCTTGCTGAGATTCGGAAATTGAAGGATACAGTAGTCGAAATCCCTTCTGCGGAGGAGATCACACGGCAAGAAGCGGAAGCTGAGGAGTTGTCCAAGGTGTTAGCTATGAAGAGAGAAGATATTAAAGATGCGAAGGACCGTTTTTCTAAGAAGAGTAAACCGTTGCTGGATAATTTACCTTGAATGTTTCTCCTTTAGATTCCTTTTTGTTTATTTCGAGGAACACTTTGGGTGCTTGATTTCGGAGTCTGACTGATTTTGGTAGTTGGTTGATGTTTTTGAGATGTTGGATTATTTTCTGGGATGAATGGTTTTAATATATAACTTTGACCATGCCTTGTGACGGGAATATTGTTTTTATGAAAGTGTGTGTTTATAGGTTTTGCCATGAGCAATCCTCTTTTCCACGTAAAAGGCGGTTTTGCTGGTAGGGTTGCCAGCAAGTCTTCAATCGCTGGTAGCAGTGGCTTTGTAGGTAGGACTGATAGCAAGTCCCCAAATCACTGGTAGTAGTTATTTGCTGAAAAAGCCGCCAGCCAGTCCCAAAATCGGAGTCCCTAGTTTCCCGTGTAGTTTTTACGGATGGCAACTGGGTTATCTGGTATTTCAGTCGCAGATCTCCAAATCGATTGGCTGCTTCTGCTGTTGGTTCTTGTATCGAGACGCGAGATCGATTTCTAGGAGTAGATATTGTAACCGAGAGATTGAAACTCCCGATGTGGACACCAATTGTTTATGGGAGAAAATCGCCTCTGCCGAATTTGGTAAATTCGATGGTGGAGAGACTGGTTTAAACCATTAAACAAATGTGTTGCACGTGATCACTTTTGATTCGAGATATCAATCTGTACAACTCTGGCGTAACCCAAGAAAATGGCCGTTCCATATTTGCTTCGGTCACAAAGTGGAGGAGAAGGGTTGATTTGGGGAGGATAGCGAAGAAGGGTGATGAGACCAGAGAGTTCTGGATAGGTAGCATCTCGACTTGTATCAGAAGTGTAGAAGCTTGCGGAAGCTTGCTAGTGATGGAATTTTTTGAGAGATCTTGCAAAGTTGTTATCTGATAGTGTTTTATTTTTTCCTGACCAAGACTTGTGTGTTTTGGCAGAATAGGTGAAACCTATTTATACAAGTGAGATTGAACGTACCCTGGCCTCATTAAGGAATTGAGTAAATGTGCCAATTAAAACAAAGGAGGTGGAAACCGTTGGGTTTATGGTGAAAACGTTTTCACCATAAATTTCCTTATTTAATTAACCGTATTCATTCCTTGCACGCCTTGCTTTATTTCGAGTGTAGTGTACGCTGGACGCTGTGACGGCCAAACCAAAACCCCAAGAAAGCATCCACTAGTTTGTGTTGATGTCTCGAGAGTAGGCACAAGTGGCAATGCCAAAGTTGCTAGTGAAGCATTGCGGCATGTGCCAATGGCATATGCGGGATATCTCGACCGCAAGTTGTACTTTGAGCGCGAATGGCAATGGCAAAGTCACTTGGTGGAGAATTTAGCATGTGCCAATGGCATGTACAAAACCCCTTCGCCGTGATTTTTACTTTGAGTGTGGATGGAAATGCCAAAGTCGGTTGGTGGAGTATTTGGCATGTGTGGAATGCCTTGGCCGCAAGTTGCACTTTGAGTGCGAATGGAAATGCCAAAGTCGCTAGTGGAGCATGTGTGGAATGTGCCAGTGACATGTGCGGAATGCCTCGGAAATTGGCTTGCAGGTTGCGGATAAAAGTGTCTAGTGGTTGCGTGTTGGCATGTGCCAATGGAACGCATGGCCACTTTGGCCAAGTCGCGGGCGATATAATTGGATAGCGGCTTGGGATAAAATGTGGCTAGTGGTAACGTGTTTGCATGTGCCAATGGAACGTACGGCCACCTTGGCCAAGTCGCGGGCGCTACAATTGGATAGCGGCTTGGAATATAAAGTGGCTAGTGGTAACGTGTTGGCATGTGCCAATGGCACGCACGACCATTTTGGCCAAGTCGCGGGCGCTACAATTGGGTAGCAGCTTGGAATAGAAAGTGCCTAGTGGTAACGCGTTGGCATGTGCCAATGGCTCGCACGTCCACTTTGTCCAAGTCGCGGGAGCTAAAATTGGGTAGTGGCTTGGAATAGAAAGTGGCTAATGATAACGTGTTGGCATGTGCCAATGGCACGCACGGCCACTTTGGCCAAGTGCGCTACAATTGGATAGCGGCTTGGAATAGAAAGTGGCTAGTGGTAACGTGTTGGCATGTGCCAATAGCACGCACGGCCACTTTGGACAAGTCGCGGGCACTACAATTAGGTAGCGGCTTGGGATAGAAAGTGGCTAGTGGTAACATGTTGGCATGTGCCAATGGCACGTACGGCCACCTTGGCCAAGTCGCGGGCGCTACAATTGGATAGCGGCTTGGGATAAAATGTGGCTAGTGGTAACGTGTTGGCATGTGCCAATGGAACGTACGTCCACCTTGGCCAAGTCGCGGGCGCTACAATTGGATAGCGGCTTGGAATATAAAGTGGCTAGTGGTAACGTATTGGCATGTACCAATGGCACGCATGGTCACTTTTGCCAAGTCGCGGGCGTTACAATTGGGTAGCGGCTTAGAAAAAAAAGTGGCTAGTGGTAACGTGTTGGCATGTGCCAATGGCACGCACGTCCACTTTGGCCAAGTTGCGGGCGCTACATTTGGGTAGAGGCTTGGAATAGAAAGTGGCTAGTGGTAACGTGTTGGCATATGCCAATGGCACGCACGGCCACTTTGGCCAAGTTGCGTGCGCTAAAATTGGATAGCGGCTTGGAATAGAAAGTGGCTAGTGGTAACGTGTTGGCATGTGCCAATAGTACGCACGGCCACATTGGACAAGTCGCGGGCGCTATAATTGGGTAGCGGCTTGGGATAGAAAGTGGCTAGTGGTAACGTGTTGGCATGTGCCAATGGCACGTACGTCCACCTTGGCCAAGTCGCGGGTGCTACAATTGGATAGAGGATTGGGATAGAAATTGGTTAGTGGTAACATGTTGGCATGTGCCAATGGCACGCACGACCACTTTGACATAGTTGCACTTTTTGCAAGCCTAGGGCGCTATTTTTGGCATGTGCCAAACGGTATAGCGGCTTAGAAATTGGCTAGTGATGCGTGTTGTCATGTGCCAATGGCACGCACGGCGAAGTTGACTTAGTTGCACGGTTTGCAAGCCTAGGGCGCTATTTTTGGCATGTGCCAAACGGTATAGCGGCTTAGAAATTGGCTAGTGATGCGTGTTGGCATGTGCCAATGGCACGCATGGCCAAGTTGACCTATTTGCACGGTTTGCAAGCCTAGGGGGCTATTTTTTACATATGCTAAATGGTATAGCGTCTTAGAAATTGGCTAGTGATGTGTGTTGGCATGTGCCAATGGCACGCACGGCCAAGTTGACCTAGTTGCACGGTTTGGAAGCCTAGGGCGCTATTTTTGGCATGTGCCAAACTGTATAGTGGCTTAGATTGGCATGTTCGCCTGTGGGTGCAATATGTGGTTTTTATTTGGCGTCGTTACCATGGTGCGCAATTTGCGACTTGGTTTTTGCGTCGTTTCCATGGTGCGCAGTATGCGGCTTGGTTTTGGCGTCGTTGCCATGGTGCGCAGTATGCGGCTTGGTTTTGGCGTCGTTGCCATGGTGTGCAATATGCGGCTTGGTTTTGGCGTCGTTGCCATGGTGTGCAATATGCGGCTTGGTTTTGGCGTCGTTGCCATGGTGCGCAGTATGCGGCTTGGTTTTGGCGTCGTTGTCCTGGTGCGCAGTATGCGGCTTGGTTTTGGAATTAGGGTTCTGTGTCGAAAATCCTAATCTGGAATTTTGAAAATATACCCCCATTAATTATTGACACCTGAATTAAATGCTCGTAGTTAATGTGTTTCTGGTAACACTAGGTCATGGGGTTTTACGATTTTACCCCTTATCTAAAATCCACCAGCGACAGTTACAAATGAAAAAAAAAAAATTCATTGCATCATATTTTGGTTTGTTCAGTTCATATTTAGTTTTGTATTCTTTCAATAAAGCCAATGGAAGAATAAATATCTATAATGAAGTTTCTAGCAACAAGGAGTTAGATGAAAGAATCACATTGTCAAGATTCTACGAAGTTCAAGATTTCATCATCAAGAGTTGAAGACCGAAGACGAAGACAAGGATTGAAGAACGAAGACGTTTCTGTGGATGCTGTGAGAGTGGTGCTAACTGCACGCCGAACGAATAACTTGGTAAGTAAGCATATTCCCACCCTTGTTAAGTGGTTGATTTCCTTTCTTAGAGATCGTCAGAAAAAAAAAAGGTTTTCAAAATGAATAAAAGATGTGGGTTTTCAAAACAATTCGGAGGGTTTTTCCTTCCTACCATTCAAATTTTCACAGGATTCTCTCTTCATTCCTACCTGGACACATGTGTGACCCATAAAAAGATTTTTATTATTGAGTGCAATTTCATAAAACCCTTTCTTGTGAGGCAGATTCGATACTTTCAATCACTCCGAACCCGAATTTCTTTCGATAAGAGATGGTTATTTCTCTCTCAACTTTTAAGAATGAGATTGTGTTCATATTTTTGCCTAACTTCTTATGACTAGTGTGCAAAATCTTTATGTCTTCTTAGCGCGTTGGATGCTATCATTTCGGAGAACTAGTAAGTTGGAAAAGTAAGTTTTATGGGTACATCTCTAGTAAACCCTCACGAGAGTTGTTTATATATTTTAGAATAAGTTTTGTTTCATTTGCTCGAGGACTAGCAAAGTATAAGTGTGGGGGAATTTTGATAGGTGTCTAGAACACCTAATTTTATATCTAGTATTTATGCTTTCTTTGCGAGTTTTATTGTAATTTTTGTATCTTATGTTTACTTTAGAGTATTTAGGTACTGTGGAGTCATATGGATTAAAAGAAGGAGAAAACGTTCATTTGGAGCAAGAAGGGAGAAAACGTCATTTTATGTGCAACTGTTATTGGAGTGAAACTGAGCCAAGCCAACGATAGGGGACAACCACTACAACGTAGCCTAGAAAAGCAAAGGGGAAGACATACTTAGTTGTCCCTTATCTATTTCACCAGGGTGGATATATCCATATTCATTTCCTACACCAACCATGGAATTCAGAGAATAATAATATTTCTCTTCTTCCCACTCACTTGAATGTTAGAGAATCCATGGCAGCTGTCAGAGTTCGAGAATTCATGAGATAATCGACTGGGGAATTTGAGAGATAATCCTGCTGATGCTTGAGTAAATAAACAGAAAGATGGATATGATGATGGGGTTGAATCAGATCTAGAAAATAAATCTGTTGATGTTATGAAGAAGGAAGTTAGGGTTTTGGATCTGATGAATTTGAGAAGAACTGAAAAAGAAAAGATAAAATTGGAGATGGGTTTTTTTCTAATAGAGGAGAACTTAGGGTTTGAGTTTGATTTGTGTGGTTGAATATCACTGATTGAAGACATGGGTTTGTACTGATGATGTGTTTGGAATGGAGAGAAAATTGCAGTGAAAAATTGAGATTTGTAGTGAATCTGCGTTTGAGATTTGATTGAGAAGCTGAGCAGGGAATGAAGATCTGGGTACTGTTGATTTGGTGGAAGTGGAGATTTAGAAATAAAATTGGTTGAATCTGTGTAGTTGAATGTCTAGGTCTCTGAAGTTGAGCTTCTATTGGTGGTGTTTCTGTAATGGAGTTGCTGGTCTGTGAGTTGATGCCATGGAAGATTGCAAGGATGAGATGATGATTTGAGGTTCGGGTTTGCCTTGGAATTGTGTATGACACGATGGGTTTGTTCTGAGAATTACAGGGAATGTGCTGCAATGCATTTAAGGATGTAATTAGAGAGTATGTTGCAGTTGATCCTGCAGTGATGTGCTGATGGAATTGGTGGTACTTGAAGCATCTAATGGCCTTGAATGGATTTTATTGTATTGAATGAATAGTATACAATATTGCTGGTGGATGTGGTTACAAAGAAGATGATTCTGGTGCCATTTCATAGGAGAAGTTGTTGGTGATAATATTGTGTTTATCTGAAGAGGAATGACTCAGGTTGTGGATCTGTGAAAGCTATAGAATGGGTATGAACTGCGGGTACAGGTCAGATTTAAGCAATGAAAGTTGTGCCTGAAATGAAGTTGGATAGTATAGGAAATACAAGGGATTTGCAGTGTGTTTGAAGCATCTGGAACTTAAGAAGTTTGCAAGGGAAGCTGCAATGGAATGGTTGTGGCTGTAGTTTAAAATGGGGTTGCAGTTGTGTGAAGACATGAAATGGTAATGGGAGAGTTGTGCAGGGATCAAGTTCAGATAGAAAGAATGGCAGGTGTTGGTTCTGATTTGTAGTTGCAGCTAGAGCTGAAATGAGTCAGAGAACTGAATTTCTACGGAAGAAGGCTAAGTTTGGTTTGTAATGAATTGCATCTGGTGGAAGTTGAGCTGGATCTGAAATTTAGACGGAGGCAGTGGTGAATTTAGTTGCAGATGTTGCTGCCAGTAATGCAAATGAATTAATGTGATTGCCGCTGTTTGACTGGAGCATGCCAAGGTGTGGAGATTGGAACTTAGGGAAATAAATGATTGCAGCTGATATTACAATGGATGTGTTGCATAAGCAATGAGTTGTGGATGGATGAGAGATTGCAGGGAGAAGTTGTGGTTAGGAAATGCAGTTAGAACCTTTGGTGAAGGAAGGTTGGTATTTGGGTCTCTGGGATGAACCGACTCATGGTGCTACAAGGCAATGATGCAGTTGAATGAGTATTGGCATATTGAGTGAATAGGTTGAGCTGAAATGATAGGTGTATGCTAGGAATGTGATTGTGCAGGGATGGAGTTATGGAATGGCCTGAATTTGGCTAGGAAAACATGACAGAACAGTCAAAACTCGGCAGGAATCGGCCATCGCTGAGTTGACTCAGTGAGTTATCCCGAGTTAGGATTTGGACCTATTTTGAACGGGTTATGGCTGCTAATGGGCTGGAATGTGGTGAGGCCTTGGTCGAGAGTTTGGAAACCTACTCACCCAACATGAGCAACTATATAAGTTCTCTAATTCTATATTATCGAGATTTCTCCATTAGGGAGAATAACTTTACTTCAACTTTTTGTTTTAGGATTTGTGAACATGATATATTTATTTCTTCTTTGGATGAACCCCATTAACATGAGTAGTTAATCTTATTATTGGTGATAGATTAATTTGATTTCACAAAGCATGCTTCTTTGATTCAATATATTAGTTTTGTCTCATATTATCGATATTGATTCACTATATACATCGCCATATATTATTTGAATATTTGTTTAGTTGAGTGGCCAATTGATTGAACTCATATTCACATCTAATGCTAGTTTAGGGTGTTTCATACGTAAAAGTGATGCATCTTTAATACAAGTAGCACAAATATGGTTATTGCTTGTAGTGATATATCCTAGTAACCATATGTGAACCATGACCTTTGTTAAATTGAATTAGTGCGCTTTCCACATTCGATTGCTTTGATTGGCGTCATTTCATAGAACTTAATGCATCTAGGGAATTAAACTTGATTAGTGCTTTTACACGTTAGATTGTTCTCTTAGATAGAACTCATACTCGCATCTTTTAATGTGTTTGTTGATGACAAGAGGAAATTAACGGGATATTCTTGCGAACAAGGTATCCTAGGGCCTTTGATAATGAGAGATTAAATACCAATTCTAGTTATTAAGACAAGAACATGTTAGTGAATGAAAGCAAAATCCTTAACCAATATCTCTTTATCTTTGAATTTATTTTTTTACTTTTCTTTGTTTTCTTTTATTTTACTTTTCTTTGTTTGCTTTTATTTTACTTTTAGTTTATGAAAATCAGAAAACCCCCCCTCGTTACCTTTAGGAAACCAAAACCTAAGTCCTCTCTGTGGGAACGATCCTTTATTTCCCTTACTATATTTATATTTAGAGTAGTGAGAAAGTGTAATTTATTTTTGACGCATACGACGGCGATCAATAATCTGTTAAAAATGACACCAATTCTTCACTATTTATTCCAAACTTTTTCAAATCACAATAACAATTCCCTGTTTCTAGTGCCAATATGTAATTGCAGGTTTCCCCACAATCATACTCTAATGATATTTCACAAAGATCTACCCAAACTCCAAGTACAATCACCAAGTTTTATTAATTTCTTTTATGATTTTTTTACAAGAATGTTAAGAATACAAGGAAATAAAAGTTATTCTACAGTTTCTCTCTCCTATTTGCTTTCTTACTTTCACCAAAAAGATCCCCCCCCCTTCTCAAATCTGCTTGGTCCTTTATATAGGGTAATACATGGTGGATGACTGCTAAGTCAACCTTTATTTCCGGATCTGGTTTGCGTCGTTCTCGCAAGCTTACGAGGGTTTTCTTCGCACGTGTTCTTCAATCTTGCAAGGTCTTCACACTTTCCTCGTGATTAGGCTGACGTCACCTGCTACGTCACTCTTCAAATATCTTGTGATGATCTTCGCATACACTTGTTGGTTAAACTTCGCCGGGACATTGCTTTTGTGAGATTCTGCTCCTACAAGAGTTCTTTCGGAAGTTGCAATGCATCGAATTTCTGGTTGCTGATATTCATGGAAATTATTAACTTGGGTGGGTTTCTCTCACGCGCCTCGCTAAACCAGTGAAAGAATCCATCGACAATAATCCCAGTTTGTCGCTTATCAGGAAATTTATAAGCCACTGTTTGTCCGCTACTTTTCAATGAATTCGATCCTAACGTATACACGTCCAACAATTGATCACTACTCCCACGATATTGGACCACGTTTATTAACTTGTAATCATCATCATTGCAAGCATAACCATACGCATTGATCATGTTGATATTATAGTCATCCCAATAATCATGTCCTTATTTTGATATTTCCTTGTATTCTCTAGTTGTTGGGTTATAAAAATAAATGAATGTCGCAACCCTAATATCACTCCATAAGCATACCAGACCATTACATGAACCTAAGAATCGAAAAGTCGAGAATAATGTCAAGAATAATGATGAACGTAGCTAAGACAGAAAGCTATCAATACATATTTCGAGAAAAATATTAGCAAGTGAAACTCAGCTCGATATCTCAAATGTGTATGATACGAAAGACTTTATCGTATACAACTTTTGTCTCAATAGGAGATAAGAAAGAATAAAATAGACTTATGAGTGATAGATAAGTTTTAGTCTCCTCATACCTTTTATTGATGAAGTTTCTCAGAGTTCTTCAGTAGATCTTCGTCTTCAGTATAAAGCTCAATTATACAATCTATCGTAGTCCGAAACTCTTATAGGTAGACTAGAAATCAAGACTAAAATTTTGATCAACTAAACTTGACAAACAAGATTGAGATAGAAACTCTTGCGAGTTCGACCGAGCAATGCTCTAAAACTTGGGTTACACCAAGTGTGGTAGTATAAGTAGTAGCCTCTTGATGTAATAATTTAGTGTTTGATAATAATACAGTGTGATAATTCCATCATGGTATCAGGAAGGTTCGATCCCCTCATTCTTCCGCTGTAACTATGGATACATATAGAAATTATTTTTTGGTTAAAGGGTGTTTGTTGTGTAAGTAGGATGTTGAATCAAATCAACATATTTTCCTACATTGTAAGACTACTACAACAATTTGGAACTTCTTCATGGAAGGATACAAGCTGCAGTGAGTGTTTCAAGGCTCAGTCAGATAGGCTTTATGGGAATGTAATCGAAAGAAATGATCTCACTACGCCAAATAAGGGTAATTTTGACAGGGCCCATTTAAGAAATTTGATAAGGAAAGCCTACCAATTCATTTTTGAGAACCGTATTTTAGGGACCATGATATATTTGGGGGACCTTTGTTTTTCAAGGTACCCATCCTACAATGATAAGGGCTATCCTAAAGTCATATGAGTTTACCAATTTGCCCCTTATACTATTTAACATTATCCCTAATTAATATTAGTCCACCACCGCCCATTAACACCACCACCACCTCCGATTATCACCACCACCAACCACCGATTACCACCACCACCTCATCCCACCATTGTCACCCACCACCACCACCACCACCGTCGATTACCACTACCGCCGCCGCAGATTACCACCACCACCACCAATCACCGATTACCACCACCACCAACCACCACCACCTATATATATTTAGATTAATTTAAATCATTAACAAAGATATTCTCACAAACTCATTGCTTGTCATTAATTTTTGGTTGAAAAAATGCGAAGCAATCATCAAAATGAGTTGAAAATGGAAATTGCAGAGAGGTTTAATGGAGGTTTTTTTTTTCCGGAGACAGGTTCAGTTACATCGCAAAAAAAAGTCTCAACCGAACTTTTAATTCGGTTACAACTCAAAATGTTCGGTTTCGTCGCATTAAGTTTGGTTATCACGAATTAATATTTTCTGAACCGAACTCTTAGTTCAGTTCATTCGCAAAAAATAATTTTAACCGAACTATGGGATAATTCCATATATTCATTTGCAAGTGCAGTTCGGTTGGATCGCAAAAATTGTTAAGTTTTTACTTTAACCGAACGTTTGCCTAATTGCATATATGCATACATAAGATCAGTTCGGTTGATTCGAAAAATATGTTGGAGTTTGCGAACTAACCGAACTTCATTAAACTAGTTTAATTTTAACCTGAAGTTCGGTTGGAAACTTGGTTGCGTTGAAGTTTGTGAAACAACTGAACATACCTCTGTAAATGAGTTCGGTTAACTCGTAAAAATAATTTCAAAACCGAACTCTTCTCTATATAGCCAAATGTTGAGTTCGGTTTAATCGCAAAAAACAAAATTCTGCGAACTTACCGAACTCTGTTGTTTAAAGTTCAGTTACAACGTGGTCTAGTTGACTGAACCGAACAAAACTCTGTAAACTCAAGCATAGTAGTTCGGTTACATTTGATTTTTCATCAGCTAGCCGAACAAACAAAAACTCCATTAAAGCTCTGGTTTGGTTACATGTGATTTTGGATTTATTAACCGAACTGCATTAGGACAGCCTTATCATTGTAGGATGGGTGCCTTAAAAAACAAAGATCCCACAAATATCTCATGGTCCCAAAATACGGTTCTAATGTAATATAGACAGGGCCATACTAGGCTTCATTTTTGACAGGCCTTACTAATATTTTTTCTAGAACATTATTTTAGGGACCACCCTTTTTTTTTGGGGACCATTGATTTTAAGGCACCCTAACCTAAATTGTTAAGGGCTGTCCTAAAAAATCATGAGATTACTAATTTGCCCTTAACAATTTAATTAACCCTATCCTAATAATTGAAATTAACCCTAACCTAATAATTTTAATTAACTTAATCTAATATAAAAACAAAAGCATCTAACCTAGCCGCCACCTCCGATTATCACCACCGCCCACCACCACCACCACCACCACCTCCGATTATTGAGTGACTAAAGTGATAGAAGAAGATGAAGATGAAGAAAAAATTTATTTTGAGATGGGTGAATATGGATAAAAAACATCATCTAGGTGCTAAGGTATGCTTGTAACTTAGTGAATGTTGCTATGAACGGCCTAAAATATCTTGAAAATCAAAATTGTAACAAACAAATTTCAACCATGTCAACAAAGTTCGGTTATATTATATGAAGAACATGTAACCGAACTTTCTGCAAATGCAGTTCGGTTAATAAATCCAAAATCACAGGCAACAGAACCAGAGCTTTAATGGAGTTTTTGTTTTTTCGGCTAGCTGATGAAAAATCAAATGTAACCGAACTACTATGCTTGAGTTTACAGAGTTTAGTTCGGTTCAGTCGACTAGACCACGTTGTAACCGAACTTTAAACAACAAAGTTCGGTAAGTTCACAAAATTTTGTTTTTGGCGATTAAACCGAACTCAACATTTGGCTATATAGGGAAGAGTTCGGTTTTGAAATTATTTTTTCGAGTTAACCGAACTCATTTACCTATGTTCGGTTGGTTCGCAAACTTCAATGCAATCAAGTTCCCAACATAACTGCAGGTTAAAAGTAACCTAGTGTTAGAAGTTCGGTTGGTTCGCAAACTTCAACATATTCTGCGAATCAACCGAACTGATCTTGTATATGCATATATGCAATTAGGCAAACGTTCGGTTAAAGTAAAAACTTAACAATTTTTGTGATCCAACCGAACTGCACTTGCAAATGCATAAATGGAATTAACCCATAGTTCGGTTAAAAGTATTTTTTGCGAATGAACCGAACTCTCAGTTCGGTTCAGAAAAAATTAATCCGTGATAACCGAACTCTTAGTTCGGCTAAGAATTGTTTTTGCGATGTAACCGAACATGTCTCTGGAGAAAAAAAGCCTCCATTAAACCTCTCTGCAACTTTTTTCCATTTTCAACTCATTTTGATACTTCTCATTTTTTCAACCAAAAACGAATGACAAGCAATGAGTTTGTGAGAATATCTTTGTTAATTATTTAAATGAAGCTACATATATGGAGGTGGTGGCGGTGGTAATCGGAGGTGGTGGTGGTAATAGATGGTTGGTGGTGGTGCTAATAACGTTCTTTTTCTACGCGAATTCATTTCATTTATCTGATTAATTTTTCTGTTTCTTCTTTCGGATTTTCCAAAGAAACGAAAAAAATGAAACCCTATGTTTTGATGTCAATCTTCTCTCATGGAGGATTTGATTCAGTCGTAGAATTTTATTTGAATCTTCATCTCGATTTCTTTCGCCTGATTCTCATCTCGATTGAAATCTTTACTTTCCGAAGTTCTTCTTCTGATTTATTCAATTCGCCGATCAGGATACCGAGTCCCCTCTCCTCTTTCAGCCACCACCGTTTGGTCCATTTCGGATAATTATCAATTACATATTTCAGTAACCGTTATGTACTAGGGTTAACTCTTACTGCTGGTATCGGTGGATTTCTCTTCGGATACAGGTAACTGGAAACACTATTTCTTAATTTTCTCTATTTTTTGCTTGAAATGTTAATGGTAGGGGTTAGGAATTGTTGAATTACTTAATTCTGTTTGTTTCTATGAACTTAATTGGGTGAATTTTGATGGGAAATCTTGTTAGAACTTAAGGAACAAATGGAGTCTTGTTTTGGGGATTAGAGTAGAATGTGTTCCTTATGCACTGATGATGGAAACTAGGGTCAAATTCATGATTTAATGCTTCCTTGGTTGATAACAGAGTCAAATGAAAACAGTATGCTTATGATTTATTTGTGAAACATTTAAGTAAACTTTGAGCTTAACATTAAAATGATACAGAACCTAACACTAAAGATTAATTACAGAATCATTTAACAAAGATTTGTAGCAGTTGTTGCCTTTAGTAGCTCTCTTTTTCACTTACTGAAGAAAAGAAAAAATATTATCTATTTGCTTATACTTGTTTTTTTTTTCCATGTTTAAATGGGAGACATAGCTGCTCCTTAGCGAACATGGTACATAATGCTCATTTTAATCACTATTCTGTGGTCCTGTTAGTCCTTGTTTTCTTTTAATGTCATTTGAATTTTGTATGTTGAAGCATATATAGATACTTGGCAATCATTAAAGTGCGTAAAGATGGTTCTCAAGGCTTACCTATTCCGTTCTAGTGGTTACAGTACCTAGATAACTACCATGTTTATAGGTTGATGTGTCTAATTGTAACAATCAATAGCGATTTGTTTTTGATGGACCCTCTACATCTTCTGAAACCATTGTCAAGTTTGTAACTTACTTGCATTTTAAAATTTTCTAGTACTCTGTTTTACCTTTTCAAGTAAGTAACTTACTTCCGTTTTGGCGGCGTAGCCATCTTATCCACCCAAATATGGTTGTAATGCTCATACAGGTAACAAAGCTGATGATGCCTTGTGGATTTATATAATGAGGATGGTACATCTTATGCAGAGATGGTATCCTTGTACTACAAGTAAATCCTTTTGAAACTCTTATATCTATAATTGCAGTTTTTCTGAAATTAATCTCTAAATTTTAAGGGCGTATGTTATTTATCAGTTCACATGTGACTCGATTTCTATCTCATTATCTTTCTGACAATCTCATAGAGATTGGTAATGAAGAAGTAAGGCTTGAATGTGGGGTAAAAGATATTGGTTCTCGTAGGTATGTTGGCAAGAAGCCTTAGAAGGGGCTTCTGAAAGGTTTCCTCGGTACTATGATGCATATCATCATGAGTAGTGCTCATCTTTTTTTTTTTTTTTTTTTTTGTTCTTGATATTAGGACCTTTTCCCCCTTCAAAATACTGAATATTCCATGTACTTTAGAAGTTTTTTTTCTTTTTCCATATCCTTGAGAAGGAGATTCTTTCTTGAAATGTATATTGATTATACTGCCTTTTCTATCCCTGAACAGGACTTTGCGTATTGGTCAATGCAGGCTGGGTCAAACAAATTTGGCGCATATATTCCTGGAAATGCATTCTATGGTATGGTTATTTTTATGCAGTAAATGTCCTTGTAACCGGAATGGATGAAGGCATGAGAGTTTGGGAGAATTCTTCAGTGTTAAATCACGAAGAAGCAGAACTGCTTGTTATGCATGTTGGAGAAAGTTTTGGTATGCTTAGATTAGTACCCAGGTTACTTGTCTGTGACACTTATACATCAACTTAACTTACTGTTTATGATAATCTTTCTTCTCTTATTGCTGCTGCTAATGGTCAGATCCAGGTAAGACACTAACTATGGTCTCACTGTTTATAATTTATCTATGAGATGAGTTTTTGTTCATCATATTTTGTTGATGGGCATTTGTTATAGGTTCTTTCCATGATGCTGCGTAAATCAGTTGATCCAGATATAAGTAGTCATCATGAACAAGTAAGTTGTTTTGATGGTGATGTTGCGAAAGGTTCTGTTTTGGGGTGGTTTGATTTTGTTTTGATTGGTGTAGACTTCATTTAAGATGGACGCAATGCATGGAAAGTTTGATTGTGTACAGATGTTGATGCAAGTAGGAGCTAATGTATGTTCAAATAACAACCTTTTTTGATGTTCTATTTTTTGTCTATGAAATATGCCTCTTTCTTTCAACTCCCTAATTTATTTTTTTGTCTATTTGTACTGTACTCCCTGTACTTGTCATAGTCGAAGAATGTTTTCTCTACTTGAGTTGGTAGTGTACATATCAACTCCATCTATTTATCTTGTTTTCTGATGTCTTGTAATGCATAAATCTATGTCATACTTGATGTATTATCACTGCAGAACCTAGTATGCATGGTGCACTTAGGTTCAGATTGGAGGCGAAGAATTTAAGATTGATAAAATCAGGTATTCAATTTCATTAGTTTAGTGGATATCGGATAATTAAATTTTATGGTGTTTATGTTTTTGTCGTGCAACTTCTGGATAATGGTGTTACATTGTCTTTCAGTGAATGTGCCAATAATGAATCCTTAACCAATTTGTGTTGGAAGTACTGTGCTAGCAACAATAAAAGTGGTACATCTCAACCCCTCTATTCTTTTCTCTACTTGAGTTGCGGCTGGAAAATTTGCTAATCTTAAATACATCTCGTTTATAGTGATTCTTCTACATGAGATCTTTTGTAATAGAATGCAGATCTCTAATAGAATGTTGCATAACTAATTTCTTACATTGAAAGATTAATGCTTGCCCCACATTTCTTGTGAGTTAACGTATATATATGCTTATACATCCTTACCTGCCTATGGATTTCACATAAGAGGAAAACAAATCCTTGTCAGTATTTTGATTTGTGGAACCTTTTCATTTATTAGTCCTGTGTATTCAGTGGAAGTAGTTTTTCCCCTTGCCACTCGCATTTTCCATTTTGCAAAGATCTTGAGTTTGAGTTACTGCTAACTGGATGCATTCTCCTCTCTTGCAGAGAATTGCAGAGCTGGGGCTCAACTCAGTCAAAGAAAGAGAAGGATTGACTGAAGGATACCAGCACCGCAGCCCCTTGAGGTATCTGTTGTGTTTTTTTTTTCTTGGATGCCTTTCTTGTATGTTACTTGGACAAAGAATACTTGTGAGATTGACTTTTTATAATATGTCAATTTGTTTTGAATTTAAAATGTTTTCAGTTCTTTAAATGACTTTGGTTTACAAATAAAGCAATGAAAAAGACTATTAAAAGTGGATATATGCGATTCGATATTTGAATTTATTGACAAATAATGCCCGTCGATAATTTTCGACAAGTAAATTTCGTCGTTTTTGATTGATGGTTATTGACAGAAGGTTACCATCGTTTAAGTTTTTTGATACCTTAAATAACGACAGGCTATCCGACGAGCAGGGTCTGTCAATAATCTCTATTAAGCGACAGATCTGGCCCGTCGAAAAAGGTCATTTCTGGCGTAGATCTAATCTGTCTTTGAGATGGAAAATACGGGATACAATCCCATTTGCAATATGATGGACTATATGGATGGAGAGAAATGGCAGACACTACAGTGGAATTCACAACAACTTGGACGCCATTATTGATAAAGTAAAAATCCACATATACAATTGGTGTGTGGGAACCAATATTTTCCATGGTTACACATTGAATGATGTTTTACAGAATTAGGATGGAGTGTTAGGCACTTTGTAGGAGTTTTCTTATGGTGTTTGTATGGGGATGTTGATTTGTTTTCGCTTGTTATACTGATGTTCTACACATCCGTTTTTTTCTGTACTTTTTGTAGCTCTACTATAACTGAGCTCACTCTTGTTCAACAGTTAACCACCTTCTTGGTGGGATAGCTGCATTTTTCCTTTTTAATATATTTCCCTTTAAGTCAAAAAAAGAGTTCCTATTTCGAGCACTGGTAGTTCTAGCATCACAATATCATATCCGAGGGTATACATGGTCGGTTTCGGTTCGGTTTTTGCTCTAACTAAAACCGAAATCATCACTCCCGTTTTTTTTATTTTCCAAACTAAAATCATGCCATTAACCGACGGTTTCGGTTTTTAGTTTCACGGTCAGTTTTTGGTTTTACCATTTGGTTTCGGCTTATCATTATTTCTCAGTTTTATGTAATTGATTGTTAAAAAAAGAGAATACAAAAATAAAATAAAAAATGAAAGATTTAAATATAGTTACACAAAAAATTATACATAAATTACATATTAAAAAATAAAATAAAATAAAATAAGATATAAACATTTATGGTTTAAATATACGGATAAAATTAAATATAATTAATCTAAGGTAGATCTAATTGTTGATATTAATTACAACAAAGATAATCAAATCAACATAATTTTAACTTTTAGTCTGGTATTTCAATTCAGTCTGCTCGATGATTTTTTTTTCAATAACCAAATTTTTTATTAAAAACTAAAACTATACAACAAAATATTGCGCCGATTTACAATACCATTTAGGATTTTAGAATTCAAAATTATACTACTGGATTCATTGACATCATATGATTTCTTTTCTTTCTGACTCCATCTCGCTAGATTATTCGCTTCCCCGTACAGTCTTTGTGTACATACTTAATATCTACATTAGTATTGTTACATAAAAAAGTTGGCACACCCTTTAGAATAATTTTGGTTCTCCAGTCGCAAGATGAGAGTCTATTGTTCCAAAAGTTTACTACATCTTTACTATCCATTTTGATCCTTCTGTTGTTAATGTTTAACCCCTTCGCCCATTTAATTTTTCTTTGTATAGTTAGGCCTTCTGTTGTTGCTGGTACTGTTATAGATCCTGAAAAGAAACAAATATCAGCAACATTGTTATTTAACCAGTAAATTATATCACTCTCTAAGATCCATCCTCTTCATCATAAGAAGCATCAATAAAGAACAATTCGCGTTTTATTGCTTCCAAAGCCTCCTTGTTTTGATGTCTATTACATTTGTTTTTTATTCTTTTAGACATTGTTATTTCATAGAATCTCTTCCATTTTTCCAAAGGAAATTAGATTCTTTTTAGTATATCTTCCATTTTTCCAAGAGAAATTAGATTCATTTTATGCATTCTGTAGCGTCGGGTTTAACTTTATTAAAGTTACCTCATTTTTGTGATTCCAAATTTTTCCAGCCAATGATATTGAATATTTCTTTCTAATCCCATAACTGATATTAGAACCAAAATTTAATCCAAGTAAAAAAATCTCTATTATAACTTGGCATTCGAATACCAAAACAAAATCAAACAACTCTGATGAAAGTTAGAGGAAGTAAATAAATGAGCAGATGTTTCCACCTGATTAGTAGTATTACACAAGTCTCCTCCATGACTGATATATTTACTTTATGTTTCTAATAGAAAATTCACAGCCGCTTCAATCATGTTTGCAAATCCTAAACAAGTGACCACAAACTTCTGGCAGAAAAAAATAAATCCACAATATGAACCCATCAGAAAACAAATCCGCAATACCACGTACATTAAGTCAAAAGAAGGAGGTTTCAAATCTCTCTCTATCTAAGCTATATCAGCCGAATATAATTATCATTTTCCCAAAAGAAAACCAAAAAATATATTATGGACAAAGTAGTAAAAAATATGTCTATGTTGGATCATTAGACTAAGAGCATGATACTCTTTATGATATCAACATTAGCAGAGCCGATACCATGTCATATAAGATGGAAAACTTATAACCGATCCTGACTGTCGAATCACTGGAATGGTATCCTCCCCGTTAATGTTGGTACTTACCCTGTTTGCAGCGATCATGCCTCATACAGCTCTGCTGCCCAGTTCAACTGCAGGTTGTTTCCGATTGTTTCCATGGAGATGGTATTCTGTCGGCAGGTAAACCTGCCTCGGAAGAACCACTAAGGAAAATCGTTAAAGTTGCCGTCACTGATATCGAATGAAGCTCGAGTCCTGAACAATTGCACACCGATAGCTGATATTTTCCAGTTTGATTCCATGCATGAAAGCGTAGCTTGAGTTAAGTTATGTGTCAAAAATTCCATGCTAGTATTATATTTGCATAATACAATATCGAGATAACTAAATTTGTGTAGGGATGGAAATCTTTTTTTTTTTGTTGGTTTTAAAAAAACGTATCGCAACCCATTGCACATTCAACAATAATCCTCATGCTCCATTGGACCATTTCCTCGTGCCAAATTTTCTTAAGATCACTAGATTATTGAAGGTTTTCTTAGTTCTCATTGATCAGATATATATGCAGGACTATTCTTACGTGGTCCTATAGTAAATCGCATGCATGAAGGTGATGAAAATCAAGGCATAGAGAGAGAGAAGAGAGGAAGAAATGCGGAATACACAGAGAGACTACATTGTGAAGAAACTTGGTTAATTTCCACAATTTTAATTAACATAAAACAGAGGCCTTTATAGGCTACAAGAACTCCATGTTTAAACCTTACCCACTAACATAACGTGTTAAACAAAGTGCCCTTACTAATAGGACATTACAACCACGACTCATTATGTTAATCTATCCTAAAGACTAGGAACCATGAACACCTGAACTACACGACTCTTAACAGAGTCCCAACTAACAATATGTAAATTGTGCGAGTATTACTCACACAAGACCAACTCAAAGATTTAATGAGTAGTTTGAGTTTAAATAAAACTCCAAAAACCTCCCTTAAACTCAAAATACAGTAACACATTGCATACGTTATTCCATGACAACTAGCAGAGACATTACCTACGCCTTTTCCTGGCGTATCTTGCGCTGATTCCGTTTCATTTGCAGACCTACCTACTTCACTTGTAGGCATCATATGACTTCCCCGACATATCTTATCATACCATGGCTCTATCACGGCCAACCTACTTCACTTGCAGGTACATATGACTTCCCAGACATGTTGTATAATAACTTTCTGCTGCCACTTGAAATCTTCCAGCGGCTTTTCCGTATTTAACCAACTGCTAGACACTACTGTCATTTCTCAACTGCACCGCGCCGATTAGTTCTTATGCACTTCGATCATCTGGTTGAGAACTTGCTTGACTACTACTCCTGGTTTCACCTGAGATTCAAAATCCATTAATAGACATATACTACAGGCCTACTCAATGCAGAAACCTAACCTATTCTACACGTAGATTCTGAACGTCATACTAAGCATTCTTCAACACCTCGAACTGATAAATGCTCAAATAAATTGCTTCACTGGTTTATCCTGTGCTATACCTTCGAGACATATCGATACTTCAATATCAACCATATGCCATCTCAACACCAAACCAAACCCACTTTACTCGTAGGTTTTGAACAACTTCAGAAGCAAAAAATATCCTGGGAACTCAACGACAAGTACACAAAACCTTGCACGCCCCCAAACCAACACCAGATCTGTATCAATGCAATTCTGACCACAACGGGTGTTTTACCAACACCTTTAAAGAAAACTATTAACAGCAAAATGAATAATAACCGCACATACTATCAACTTTGAAGGAGACTCACATACACAAACAACCCTAACATGGATTGTACCCACACCAATTATCTCAGATGATATGTTATAAACATAACTGTGATCCGAAGTAATCTCATGCCAACGCAGCACAAACCACCTGGCTTGCTCAATTACTCTACATTAGGTTTCGTTCATGGAGTCCTCAACCCCACATCAACAGACCTTTACACTTATGCTGTTAGTTTTGTGATACTAACTTATCACCACATTCAATATCAACAAACTGGAGCTTTTCTTTCCTCCGCTTGCCAAAAAAAACAACACGAAACCAAATCAAACAAATCTACTTTGTTTATAGAATTACCTCCACAGCTTGTAATTAAGCATTCTTCAAGAAATAAATAAGCTTCTCTCTCGAGCTTTTCATCAGAAACTTATGATAATTCAAGTCTGCAACTCTACCGTAGCTCTCTTGGTCTCATCAGCATCAGCTTCTTGATAATGATGTTATTAGTAAATCTCCCACCAATAGAAACAACGGAACATCAGGATCTTATTTTCAACTCTTCTTCACAAATCCAACAAAACAACTCTCCTCTTTTATTACTCCTCTCTTTAACTCTAGTACCCTGTATCTACCCTAGCTCTGATACCATGATGAAAATCAAGGCATAGAGAGAGAGCAGAGAGGAAGAAATGCGGAATACACAGAGAGACTACATTGTGAAGAAACTTGGTTAATTTCCACAATTTTCATTAACATAAAACAGATGCCTTTATAGGCTACAAAAACTCCATGTTTAAACCTTACCCACTAACAGAACGTGTTAAACAAAGTTCCCTTACTAATAGGACATTACAACCACGACTCATTACATCAATCTATCCTAAAGACTAGGAATCATGAACACCTGGACTACACGACTCTTAACAGAGTCCCAACTAACAACATGTAAATTGTGCGAGTATTACTCACACAAGACCAACTCAAAGATTTAATGAGTATTTTGAGTTTAAATAAAACTCCAACAGAAGGTACATTTAACAACGTGTGCGTTAGGGAATTGGGGGAGCCAAGTATGATGATGGCGCAAGGGAAAACCGTTGTCCAAAGATAATAATATTAGTGCCTAACAAGCCAAATGAAGACAATAAGCATTACTTTTATCAAAACTAGTGACAAAACCCCTAGGTGAACAAACTAGTGATAAGAAAAAACCAGTCATATTATTTCTAATAAATAAAAACCGTTTCAAATAAAAATGATACAAAAACCCCAATCCAATTAAATTTTTTAAAATTTAGTTTTTATTCAATTTATGTATTCCAAACCTGCCCTTTACTGTATGTATGCGCATAAATTTTTATTCACCTTCCGTGATTTCATTTTCGTTTTCCTTTTTCCCATAAAACCACCACCACCTCCTACCGTCGCACCACCATCAAACCAATACCACTACCATTTCCTATACCATCACCTCATCCTCTTCCTCCTCCTTCATATCCACCACCACCAACAACACGAGCTATTGCCACCAACCGGTTACGATGTTCATATCTGACATCAACACCATCTCCTCCATCGCCTCCTCCTCCACCTTCACCACCAGCAATATCACCTTCTCGATTAATATGCTGACAAATCTCTTAAATTCAAGAGTAACCCCTAATGATTCAAGTTATTACAATCTTAATTAACCAAATTCATTACATTTCGGTCATTGTTAAGATTTATCATAGATAGTTTTTGAAGACGAGTGATGAGTTATTTTCGTGGAAATGTATATAATGCTCAGATATATAAAACCAAATGGGAAAGTTGCGGTGGATTAACAACATGTAATTGCGGTGGTCTGGTTTTTTGTTAAAAAAATCATTTTTGTGGTGGCGACGAAAAATTTAGCAGAAGATTTTCTAGGGTTTTTTATTGATTTTTATTTAATCTCTTAAATATTTATCTCAATTGAAAATCCAATGTTGGTGTTTTGATGATGGGTAATCACAGAGTAGTAGAGAGTCTGATGAAGTTTAGAAGGATGTGTCTTGAGATGGTAGTTGCAGTGAAGTCTTGAATCGAGATTTGAAGTGATGTTGCCATGGATTCGACAGATTGAAGTGGGTTTATGTTGGATTTGGTAGAGAAGATGAATTACAATATGTTGGTGTTGCTGTTGTTGGTGTTTTGATGATGAAAGAAGGAACCAGGACTCAAGACTGTTGCATCTTTGCTGCCATACAGATTTGAGATGGGTTTTGATGTTTCGAACTGAACTGAATGAATGGGTTTGTGTTAAATGTATGAATGTTCGCAGGGAAGGAGATTTAGTCACATTAAATCATCAGCAAGTTCATGTCTGAATCACCAGCAGAAACGCACATGATGTGCTTGCAGAATTGCCTGAATCGAGAAGATGAAGAATATCATGGTGTTTGAGCCAAGTTTCGGCTGTACAAGCATCCATTAAAATGTAGAGAAGCTAGAGTATCGGGGTTGAGTCTGGTGGATGATGATGGCTGCTGCAGTTAAAAGGGAATTAGCAGTTCAGGGAATGGTCGTGTTGTACGTAACCAATGATGCAGATTGGCAATGGTGGTCATACATACTGAAATGGAGAAGTTGGATCTTGGAAGGGGTGTAGCTCGATAAGAGAATGAGAAGAAGCAAATGAAGTTTTTGATGTTGCAGATGTTTGTTGTTGCAACTGAAGGGGAATCTGCGGAGTTGTGGAGCTAGTGCAGTGTTGCCGCAGTGAAAGAAATAAAAGTCTGGACCTAGTGGTGTATTTATTGTATTGAAATGATGACTTGTAAAGACAGTACTTAAAAATGGGTGGCTTCTGAGGTATGCATTCGGTCTAACTACACTGGCATGCTCTTCTTGAACATATCTCATGTGGTACTGTAGTTGTTCTTCACTGTTTTATCTTGATACCCCACATTTGGATCAGTCATATAGCAAAGAGACGCTTGAACATGAAAGAACGAAACACTAGGATCAGAAGGTCGATGTCTATAGCTTCTCCATAAGTGTTCTGTGTGTTACTCATAACTAGTACACCATACAAGGGAATTTCCAGCATGCAGGCAGCATTTGCAGTAGCTAGATCAGGTACTCTCTTTGTGAAGTACACCAGAAAGTTGTTTAAGTTTGTTTTAAACGATTCTTTAACGATTAGAGTTGGGTGATGTCGAGTCTTTAACGATTCTGGTCAAATCTCTTGCGCGAAATATTGAGGAGAGTAGAGAAGTGATAGGACTATTGCTTCATCTTTATGAAATTGTGGAAGTTCGTCGATGAATTGGAAGAATCAAAGGGTGTATAATTATGTTAGTAGCACTACTTAATGGCGAAAATAAACTTGCTTCCTGTGATGCAGGGAAGTTACTGAATGCTCTGTCTAGTAATACCCAAGATGTTCTTCATATGGCCGAGGCTGGTTATTTCAGACCCTTGGTTCATCACTTTAAAGAAGGTAAAACATCTCTTCTCCATTTTTGGTTTTTTTTATTTTCATTTTTCTGCATTCTTGATTACTTTCATGGCATTCAGAACCATAATGCAAACAAGGGATACAATTGTGTTTCGTATTGTTTGTCGTGAATGTATAATTCATATAAGATCCCCCAAGAATAACTTGGAACACGAGGATGGTTCACACTACTGTATTACATAAATTGTTTTTTACTTGCGTAAGTTTCAATAGTTTTTGTGTTTCTAGTTTGATTTTTATGATTGCTTATCTTATTTTGAAGATGTTTCCTATCCATTAACACAGTTCTGGGATGTCCAAAATTAGACTATCAACCAATGTGTGATGCATTCTTATCCTTGTCTGACTATTTCGTCCATGGTGAATCTGTCACAGTTTGTATCATGTATGCCCCTTAACATCAACTTTATGTAGGCTCTGACATGAGTAAGATTCTAATGGCCACTGCACTATCAAGAATGGTGCTTAAAGACCAAAGCAGAGCTTCCCTCGGAAAAGAAGGATCAATCGCATATCTTGTGGAAGTGTTCAGTTCAGGGAAACTTGAAGCAAAGGTGTCGGCTTTGGGTGCATTACAAAATCTATCTACTTTGGTTGAGAATGTTCGACGTCTGGTTTGGTCAGGTATTGTACCAGCTCTTCTAAACCTACTTTTCTCAGTGACTTCTGTTCTCATGAGTCTTCGTGAAACAGCATCGGCTATTCTTGCAAGAATCTCCCAATCAGAATCAATTCTCATCAACCTCGATATGGCTCAACAAATGCTTTCTCTTCTAACTTTATCACAGCCAATGGTTCAACATCATCTCTTGTGTTCACTAAATAGCATTGTCAGCCATTCTACTGCATCTGAAGAGAGGGATCAACTGATGGAAAATGGTGCTATTCAGCTTCTTCTACCCTTCCTAACTGAAAACAAGACCGAAATCAAAATGGGATCCTTGAATTTGCTTTACAATCTTACTAAAGATCCGCCAGATTGTAATCAGTAAGGTCCCATGAGTGTAGAATTTTATTTTGCTGTTTGATATAGTCTCTTTCGAGTTTTATGTTCTTTATGGTTCCACAAACCTGGTGGACTTATTCATAATAATTTTGAGCAATACTTTTCATATAGTTGCATGCACGTTACATCCTTGTCATTACTTCTACAAAAGTTGAGCAGGAACTGAGCCAAGGAGCAGTTGAATTTGCAGGAAAGAACTGAGCCAAGGAGTAGTTGCAGTCGACGAAACCAATTATGGTTTCATCTTATTTATGATGAAACCAAAATCGGTTTCATCGTATTTATGATGAAACCAAAATCAGTTTCATCGTATTTTTGGGTGGTGGGAGGTCATGGTGCTGGTGGCGGTACGTTGGGTGTTGGCGGTGGTGCTGACTGGTAGCGGTGGCTGGTATTAGTGATGCAATTGCTCAGTATTAGATGTGGTTACACATTTGAATCCCTTTTTGTCTTCTGGTAATGGAGTTGTAGGTGAGAATATGCAGGAACTGGGAAATCCAGAGAAGGTTGTTGGAGTTTTAGATGTGGTTACACATTTGAATACCTTTTTGTCTTCATCGTTGGATCCAGATTTGATATTTGAAGTTGTAATAAATATGTTGTATTTGGCTGATGTTACTGGAGGTAAGCCTGAGTGGGCTTCTGCATCAATCATTGCAATTCTTACACTGTGGTATAGACAAGAGTTCTCGTCTGCTAAAGAAATCATAGTCAGGGCCGTCGTCACCAACCTACACTTACTGGATCTCCATATGCAGGTACACACTTTCCGTCATTTTCTCACACTCTCCCTCACTTCATCATATCACATATTCGTACCAGGTAACCATTGCCCCGTCTAATTGAGTTACACTTTGTGGTAGATTTCCTTGTGTTTCAGTTTGATATGATAGATGAAGAGCATATGTGCGATGTGATAAATCCTTACTTTTAATTAGTATGAGCTGTTAATTATCAAATTTTTGGAATTTGGAAGAAGATCGGTAATATGATAGTGGTGTTGATTTAGGGTAATTGTGAAACATCTTATGGATTAGTTGCAATGATTTTTTCCTATTTTATTTTGGTTTGGTTTCATCATTGAAGCTGTGCTGGTGAAATGACAATACGTATAAAAATGATGAAACCTAATTAGGTTTCATCTAGTTTTGGTGAAACCAATTTTGGTTTCATCATTGTTTTCTATTTGGTTTCATCATTTTTTGCTTATTTTGCCTAGTTTATTTTGGTTTGGTTTCATCATTGAAACTATGTTGATGAAATGACAATATGTGGAAAAATGATGAAACCTAATTAGGTTTCATCTAGTTTTGGTGAAACCAATTTGGGTTTCATTATTTTTTTCTGTTTGGTTTATCATTGTGTTCTGTTTGGTATCATCATTTTGGTTTTCATCATTTTTTTCTTATTTTGTTGAATATTGATCAATGGAATTCATTTTTTGTGGTGGTGGCGCTGTGTTGGCTGGCGCAGTGGCGGCGGTGGTGGTGGTGGTGGTGCGGTGGCGGTGGTGGTGCGGTGGTGGTGGTGGTGCAGTGGGGGAGATGGTGCAGTGGCGGCAGTGGTGGTGGTGCGGCGGTGGCGGTGGCGCGGTGGCGGTGGTGCAGTGGGGGCGATGGTGCAGTGACGGCGGTGGTGTTGGTGCGGTGGTATGAGGCGCAGTGGCGGCAGCGGTGGTGCAGTGGCGGCAGCGGTGGTGCGGTGGCGGTGGCGGTGGTGCAATTTCGCCGGTGGTGGTGCGACAGCGGCGGGGGTGGCGATGGCGTGACAGTGGTGGTGGTGCAGTACAGTGCAGTGGTGGCGGTGGTGGTGGGGTTGATTTTTATTTTTGTTGGGGTGATTTAAAATTAAATGTGGGGTTGTTTTTATTTTTGTTGGGGTGATTTAAACTAGAATGGTAATATAGACAGTTTATGTTAAATGGGGTTTTTATGAACAATTTGTTTTGTTGGGGTTTTTGTATATGGATAGTGACACCTTTGGGGTTATAACCCGCACGCCGGATTTTTATATATAAGAGCAGCAGGCCGCAACTCATATATGAAAACTATCCAGGCTGGCCACTAGCTAGAAAGTTCTATAAAGATTGTACGGACAGTCTACTGATCTAGTAACTTGTTGCCTTTGTTTGTGGTTGGAATGAAAAAGAAGGTAACAAGTTGTTGCATCCTTGGCCAGCGGATTACTACGATTGGAATTGAACTTTAGTGCCCACTGGGGATATCGAGTGCATGGGGATTTTCTATCAATTAACTTACCTCATGAAAAGGATGGAGTAGTAAAGCATTTTGAGAAATGCAACAAAGATGAGACAAACGTTATCAGGAACTTCAGAAAGCAATGAAAATACTTACTTGAATCCAAGTGATGAAAACTGAAATTCCCAGCCCTCCAAAAATAAAAAACATGTTTTAATGGCAAGGACTAAAAACTTGATACACACTTGTTTGGTGTCATTATTATTCACTGTTGCAACCACATAATAAGCCAACAATCCAGATCAGTGTTAACTATTGCTTTGACAATATCATAGGAAAACAATCGCCATCAGCCAACATATATCACAGTTTAACTGATCAACTAAAAGGCATATGCCCCAAACAGTTTTGAAGTAATGTTTTATAATTTGGTGCTGAAACTTGGAGAATCTTAAAACAAATATAAAATAAATGACAAATAAATTAAACCAAAGTTCTGCATATGGGAAATATGTTACCTCAGTATAATTTCCATATTGTAAACTTAAAGCTTCAATGGAGTATATCCATGTTGTTCCACTTCACGTTCGGGCAATTTTATGTCTGCCGGCATAAGTTCCTGAATTGAGTGAAACTAGGCTTTCCACATAAATGATCGAATCATATAACAATAACCTACTAAATATCGCGGGTTCTCTACCCGTTGAGTACTTTGGGTCATATATAACTAACTTTTCGCCATTCTTCAATAGAATCAGACCATTTTTGAGAGACCGTACTAGTCCCAAAGTATAGCCGGTATAGATGACATGGATGACACTGGAACAACTTTCATGCTCAAAGAAATAACGTCGACTCCAAGATTCTTGAACTCCATAATCTTGCACCATCCATACTTCAAAACAAACCTCATGAACCATAGCAAGTACACAAAGGCACCCTTCCAAAACTCCAATGGTCATTCGCAAATGCTTTTTCTCCAAGAGTTCTTTCGGAAGTTGCAATGCATCAAATTTATCGTTGCTGATATTCATGGAAATTATTAACTTGGGTGGGTTTCCCTCACTCTCCTCGCTAAACCAGTGAAAGAATCCATGAACAAGAATCCCAGTTTGTAGCTTATCAGGAAATTTGTAAGCCACGGTTTGGCAGCTGATTTCCCATGAATTCGATCCTAACGTATACACGTTAAGTAACTGATCATTACTCCCACGATATTGGACTACGTTTATTAACTTGTAATCATCATCCTTTCAATCATAACCAAACGCAATGATCATGTTGATATTATGGTCATTCCAATAATCATGTCGTGATTTACATATTCCCTTGTACTCTTTAGTTGCTTGGTTATAAAAATAAATGATAGTCGCAGCCGCACTATCAGACCATAATCATACCAGACCATTACATTAACCTAAGAATCGAAAAGTCGCGTAGGAACAACTGAATGGGAAACCCAACATCTCAACAAGTTCACTTTCACTTGCATTTACTGACGATAATGAATCATAACTTAAATATTTAATTCTCCAATTATTTTTTTCATAATTTTCGAACATAAGAATGTAGTTATTTATTTCAATAGCGATATTAAGGTGCATCTTGTTGAAATAAGGATTTGGGTTTTCTTTCTCTCACTAATGTATATAGTATTTTGTTCATTGAAGTATATATATGATTACAAAGGTATGGAGATAAGTTTACAGAAACAGAAAGCACAAAAGAATAGGTGGTGCTAAAGACTATAAAGACTGAGACTACTATCCTAAATAACAGGAAACCATATCTGTTTACATCAGAAGACTAGAACGATTAATAAGGTACAACATCGTTTGTATGCTAAATCTTGTACGTGAGTGTATATGCCACATCTTGTACGTGAGAAGGTTATCAAGAATTGATAAACTTAATACCCCCTCAAGTTGGTGCGGTAGAGCTTGAACGAACGCCCAACTTGCCTACGAGACGACCAAACTGCGGAGCACCCAAAGGTTTAGTGAAAACATCTTCCAACTGATCAGAGGATGGAAGATGTTTAGGTAGAATTAACCCACTTAAGAGCTTTTCACGAACAAAGCAACAATCAATCTCGATGTGTTTAGTACGCTCGTGAAAAACAGGATTTTGAGCAATGTGAATTGCGGCTTGACTATCACATGAAACATTGATAGGAAGAGAACACGAGAAATGCATGTCCTTTAATAGATAAACTAACCATTGAAGCTCTGCTGTTAGATTAGCCAAAGCACGATATTCAGTTTCAGCGGAAGAACGAGACACTGTGGGTTGTTTCTCGGATTTCCATGAAATGTGACTGTTACCCAAGGTAACAAAATATCCAGTGGTAGAACGTCTAGTCATTGGACAACCTTCCCAATCAGAGTCCTTGTAACCATGGATGGAAGAGGAACTGGTGGAGGACAAAAAAATGCCATGTCCAATGGTTCCTTTGAGATATCTTAGAATACGATGAGCATCATCCATATGAGCAGTTCTGGGATGTTGCAAGAATTGACTCAGATAATTAACTGAATACGTAATGTCAGGTCGAGTGACAGTGAGATATAATAAGCGACCTATTAAACGTCGAAAACAACTCGGATCAGTTAATTATGTGCCATCTGTAGGAAGTAACTTGAGTTTGGTATCCATTGGAAATGCTGATATACGAGCCCCAGTGAGGCCGGAATCCTTAAGGATATCAAGTATATATTTTCTTTGACAAAGAAATATACCCTTGGGAGAACGAGAGACCTCAATGCCTAAAATATACTTTAGACAACCAAGATTCTTGATCGAAAAATAAGAAGCAAGACGAAGCTTTAGAGATTTAATAAAAGTATCATCTGTGCCAGTGATAATGATATCATCAACATAAACAAGCACAAAAAATAAAGTTGGAACCACGATGATATGTGAAAAGAGAATTATCACATAAGGATTTGGTAAAACCTTCAGCCAATAAAACCGAAGAGAGCTTCGCAAACCATTGACGAGAGGCTTGCTTGAGACCGTAAAGATATTTTTTTAGTTTAAAAACCTTAGACTCACCTGGACGCGCTAAACTAGGAGGTATCATCATGTAAATGTCTTCATCAAGGTCACCTTGGAGAAATGCATTATTGACATCAAGTTGGTGAAGAGACCATCCTTTAATTGATGCAATAGATAATAAGACACGAATGGTAACTAATTTAGCCAATGGTGCAAAGGTATCGTAGTAATCAATTCCTTCTTGTTGAGTGTAACCTTTGGCTACCAGGCGAGCTTTGTAACGTTCAACAGTGCCATCAACATTGAATTTTATTTTAAAAACCCATTTGCAGCCAATGGCTATTTTACCAGGTGGTAAATCTACCAAGATCCATGTATTGTTTGCTTCCAAAGCAATTATTTCCTTGGCCATGGCAGCATGCCATTTGGGACATTTATTAGCTTGCGAGAATGATTGCGGTTCATCATTAAGGATTACGGATGCAAGGAACGCCTTGTGTGATGCAGTGAATTTATCAAAAGATAAATAATTTGTCATCGGGTATGGAGAATGTGATGAGACTGTAGTAGCAGACTTTGATGTGCCTGTAGTGGCAGAATAATAATAATCCTTCAAATACAAAGGTGGATTATGAGCACGAGATAGACGACTTGTCGTAGCATCAGAAGACAAAATTGACGGATTAGGAGAGGACTGTGGCAAAGAGGATTGTCCTGGAGAGACTTCAGGAGATGGCCCTACTATAACAGTAGTAGGGTCATTAGATTCCTGTACTACAGGATGATGATGAGGCTTAATGCTCATAAGATGAGGCGTAGCATCAGAGTGTTGTGCAATGGAATTTCGTGAGACCACAACAGGATCCGTATGCTCGTCCTGAATATGGGAGCATGGAGTAGAAGATGGAGTAGAATGAGAAATGTCATCATGGGAATGCGATAGATAAGGAGACTGGAATATCGAGTCATAAAAAAGAAACTTATATTGTTGGGATGGAGCATCAACATGTGCAGGTTGAGAGAGTGATATGTCTTTAAAAGGAAACGTGTGTTCATGAAACACAACATCCCGTGAGATATACACAACTTTAGATTGTATATAAAAATTTTTGTAGCCCTTCTTGTTGTGTGGATAACCAACAAAGATGCCAGGCTTGGCTCGCTGATCAAACTTATGAGAGACGTGTGTGTTTCTGGCAAAGCAAAGGCAGCCGAAAACACTGAGAGATGAATAATCCGGTGGAAAATCCAGGAGCATATCATGAGGTGATTTGTGAGATATGGGTAGTTTGTTAATCAAATACTTAGCAGCTAAAATGCATTCTCCCCAAAAACGAATGGGTAAATTGGCTTGAAAACGTAAAGATCGTGCAACGTTGAGCAAATGACGGTGTTTTCTCTCAACAATACCATTTTTCTGCGGAGTATATACACAGCTGGTTTGATGTAAAATTCTATTTTGATGGAACCAAGATTTATAGTTCATTGGACTTGAACTCAGACCCATTATCAGACCGGAAAGTCTGTAGTTGGGGAATAACTATAGAATTAATACCAGAGGAGATGCTGGTGATATGATGGCCAAATTGTTTAATAACAAAGGCAAAGAAATACTTGAGAAACTTCAAAGTTTCAGACTTTACTTTCATAAAAAAAAAACCATGTACACCTAGAGTAATCATCTACAATTGTAAGAAAATATTTTGCACCAGTTAAAGAGGCAGTAGAAAAAGGACCCCAGATGTCAGCATGAATTAATTGAAAAGGATGCTTTGATAAAGAAACAATTTTATTAAACTTTAGTCGAGATTGTTTTGCCTGTGGGCATACATCACATAAGTGCTTAAACTAAGAATGAACATAAGCAAATTTACTAGTTAAAAAATTGAAACAATCCATATTTGGATGGCCGAGACGGCAGTGCCATATATCCACTGGCTTATTTGCATCTAAAGAAAAAATGGATGGTTGAAAACTGAAATGATAAAGGCCAGAGATACGCCTACTCCATCCAATCTCCTTATTCGTTAGACGGTCTTGGAAGATACAAGACTCGTGTGAGAATTTGATACAGCAGTTTGCTGTACTTGTAAGCTGACTTACAGAGATCAAGTTGAATTTAAAACTTGGAATGTGAAAAACATCAAGTAATTGAATATTGGGAGTTAAATTCACAGTCCCAATATGAGTCACAGATATGTTTGAACCATCTGGTAACTGAACCGTGATTGGGTTCACCACTAATGTATAAGAAGAAAAACTAGAAATAGTGGAGCAAATATGATGGGTTGCACCACTGTCTATAATCCAAACATTAAAAGGACAAGTTAAAGTAATACCTGCGAAATTAGAAAATGGAGTGATAGATGTGTCTGCATTATCCTGATTAAGCAGAGTCATAAGTCTGGCATATTGAGCAGCGGTGATTCCAGGAGCAGCAGGTGCATTAGGGATAATAGCAGCAGCAGCAGCATATGCCGGATGTGGAGTATCCCTGGACCTCGGTAGATCTTTTGGGTAGCCATTGAGCTTCCAACAGGTGAGCCGAGTATGACCATGTTTGTTACAATGATCACAGAACGGACGCTGACGTTTGTTGCCATTGCCAGCACCTTTGCCATTGTTATTGGTATTCCAGGGTTGTACAGGTTACGTGAAGTGGATCTTGCTAGCTGAGAATCACTACAAGACACATTGAGAGTTGCAGATTCAACTTGAGGAAGATAAGATGAGTTAATACCTTGATGTTCTTCTTCCTGGCTCACGAGATTGTATAGCTTGGAAGCAGATGAAAGAGGTTCCATTAACAAACATTGACTACGCAGTGCAGAAAAACGATCATGAAGGCCCTGTAAGAATTCCATAGATCTGTCTTGATTGTGATAAACCAAAAAATCTTTCCCTGCATTACAGATGCATGGTACAGAAGGTCAAAACGAATCTATTTGATCCCACAACGTTTTTAGTTGAGTGAAATACATAGGAACGTTCTGATTCTCTTGTTTTAGGGAGGAGATTGATTGTTTCAGAGTTTTTTTTTTTGGTGCATTGGTATGATAGAAACGATTTTCAATCTCCAACCATTGGTCCCGTGCAAATGGAAAAGACATCACACTTGATCGGATGATTGGGTCAACAGAGTTTTCGACCCAGCTACCAACCAAGTCATCTTCCCTAGTCCAATGTAGAGATCAGTCGTATCTGTGGGTTTAGTGATGGAGCCATCAATATATCCTAGTTTAGCTTTATCACTAAGAGCTTTTCTGATGCCTCTCTCCCATAAACAATAGTTATTATCGTTTAGAAGAGGAGTGAATATGACAGTGGTAGGATTGTCAGACGGATGCACATAATAGGGACTTGATTGAGGAAGACCTGAATCTCTATTAGGTGACTGAGTACTGGAAGATGGAGGGATTTGATTCTCATCGTCAACAGCCATGATGATGTAGATGCAGAGAAAAGAAAAAAAACAACTAACCTAGCTCTAGATTACCATGTTGAAATAACGATTTGGGTTTTCTTTCTCTCACTACTGTGTAGAGTCTTTTGTTCATTGAAGTATATATATGATTACAAAGGTATGGAGATAAGTTTACAGAAACAGAAAGCACAAAAGAATAGGTGGTGCTGAAGACTAGAAAGACTGAAACTACTATCCTAAATAACAGGAAACCATATCTGTTTACATCAGAAGACTAGAATGATTAATAAGGTACATCAGCGTGTGTATGCTACATCTTGTACGTGAGTGTATATGCCACATCTTGTACGTGAGAAGGTTATCAAGAATTCATAAACTTAATACATCTTAACAAAACTAGGGTTTGTAATTATTTGAAACCAAAATTTGCAAACACACTTACAGATATATATTGATTTTACGGGAACCCTTAGAAGGATCTCAAAGTAGATATCTTCGGGAACGAATGACATTGCTTCTCCTCCCCCATCTTCTTCAGCTTTAGGTTTCTTGCGATTACGACTTGACATTGCTTCTCCTCCCACTTCTGTTCGGAGAAAGAGATTTTTTTTTTTTATGAGAGGGTCACGTAACTTGGCCCATGTTGTGATTATATGGGCGACGTACGGGAGGTTATGGACCGGTCAGTAAAATGCGCAGTCGATTTTTTTTCCTCATCAAGTCTTGTAGAAGATGAAGATACTATCAGACATAAACTAGGGGCCAAAGTCAGATCTGGAAGGCGAATCGGAAAAAAGCAAACAGTTGTTAAAGAGGTGCAAACCATTGAACGATTCAGTGAGAAACTGAACATAACATTTTCAAGAACTTTTAAATTGCGTCAGTCCCACAGAAGGGCACTTGTTTACACGATATTCTTGACCGTAATGTCGCGAGGAGTCGCCTTTCCTTAAGACATTAGATCCCCATACTAGTTTTTTTTTTTTTTTTTGTCAATCAACAAATTTTTATTCATTCAAATCAAAATAGTGATTACATGTTCGCTTATAAAATTAACAAAACATCGAAATACATAAAAAGTATCAAAATAATCAAAATCCTAATACAAATAAAGATATCAACTACAAGTAGACCGTGAAGAGAAAGAGCAATAAACCGCATAGATAGACAATTTTTTTAATATATATATGGCAGAGATAACGGTATATTCCAGAAATAATTCCGACCATTTGATTTGATTGTGTTCTTCCATGATAAGAGATGCTCCTGAAAGGATGGAGAATTTTTCCCATAAACTTGTAGATCCAAACGAAATTGGATACCATAAATTCCTAGATAAAGGATTCAAAGCGATTTCGATTTGAATCTTTAATGTTTTTGAATCAAGAATAGCAAGCCACGAACCAGCCATCAAAGAAAAGCCCCATACTAGGTGCGGGTAGGATGATATGTATATTAAGATACAATAGTATCCAATGTCAACACAACACTTGAATGACACAGAAAGCATGTGATCTCTACATTAAACAAAAATCCTGGTTTATTGTCGTTGTTGTACAGTGATGAAGTCATTGAATTATGATATCAGTGACCTGAGTTCGAAACTCGCATGAACCAAATTTGTTTTCCGATAAAACAAAATATCGTACAAAAGTTACAACAGAAGATACTGATAAAAAAGATCAAAAAACAAAAAAAGAATTAAAAGTATAAAAATATAAAGAAAAAGGTGATTAAACTTGTGTACATGGACATGGAACTCGTTATGTTTTTGTTGGATTTAACTGCTTTCGGTCATCTTACTCCTTTAAAGTCCTAAGTCATATAAGCTCCCACGTCGCACGGTGACCCTTACTCTCTCCCAGAGACGTCCTCTCTTTTTGCAGAGAAATTCTCTCTTTTTACAGAGAAATTTTCTCCTTTCATGCCATGTCATCCCTAATTTTTCTCTTCTCCCTTGCCATGTCAATTGCCATCTCATTCCTATGCTAAAAACTTAAAACTTCAACTAAACCTAGAATCTAAAAATCCATGGAAATAAAAGGGTAAAAAATCTGCGAGAGAACAAAAGAATTAAAAAAAAAAAAAAACTAAGATCAAAACCTAAAACAACCCATTATGGATGCAGAGTTAGGGTGAAGAATCCAGAGTTAGGGTTTCATAATAATCCAGAGTTAGGGTTTCATAAGAAGAATCCAGAGAAGATAAAGGTGAAATTGATGTTATAGGATTAGGAGGGTGATCAAAGAGGGGAAATGGAGTATGTTAATTCTTGGGTAAGCCTCTAACATGTTTTAATGTCAGTATTATGAACTTAATTGTGAAAACTGTAGAGATTTTATGATTGTGAATGATTTAAATCTCTAATTTAGCTTGAAGGTGTTTTCTTTGTGGGATGAAGAGTTTGAATTTAGTAGCTGTTGTTAACTTATTTTTTATTTCTGAATGAATGTTTTAAGTGGATTACATGATTAAAAATATTAAGTTATTACTCATGCATTTGGTGGATTATATAGCTTGTTAATATTTCAATAGTGATTTACTAGTTTTATTTGTTGATGTAAAACTAAGGTTTAGCCAGTGTAGATTTGAAGTTAATGATTCATTTTTTTTTTTTTTTTGATACGTGTTGCTTTGCAAACAGTAGTGTATACTGCATAATAATTTGTTGTGAAAATAAGGGATCTGTTTGATCTTAATTTGTTGTCAATTTATTGCTTCGGAATAGTACATGTATGTTTGCTGTGTATTTTCATTTTTCTGTATGCTCTTGCGAGATAAGATTTTACTCCTGAACTTAATGCATTGATTTTTGCAGTTCTAAATGATTGAAATGTGGAGAATATTCTTAATGCTGGACAGTAAATTCATTTGAATTTTGGTTGGAGAACTTGGAATAGAAGTCTACGGATGATGTTCAAATGCAATAAATAACGAAGATTAGTGGAAATGCAACTCTTCTAACAAAGATACTCACTGGATAGGCAATATAGTTGTGTTGGGAGCTTTAAACTATAAGAAGTTTTGTAGGTACGTCTTTATAGATTGTCGGTCCTACTTTGGAACGTCACCTGATCGTATTTTGTTTATATCCTTATTTTCCTATCAATGAAAGGGAAAATAACTTAATAGGGAATTAAACTAAGTTATTTTCCTCTCAGTGAAACTGTTCTGATATAGGTGATATAGGTGTGTAAATTTAATTTGAGATATGCCCAATAATCTGAAACTGAAGTATAACATATCCTTATTTTCTTCACATGTCCCAGTTTTTACATCACCGCAATGCCTGCAGAACAACGGCGTAGCAGTGTTCATGAGTACAACTCAAGCAGCTGCTATGAGGATATGGTTCAAGCACTGAAGACGAAAACTCCCCCCACATACCTTTGATAAAGTTGTCGACAAACTCAACGACCCTAATGCACAGACTTATGGAGTCCATTTTCAAGGTGGAAGTGAAGAGTGCCAAGACCATGTTCAGACTAGGATGAATTTTATATGAAGTTTTGGTCTAAATTTTCTTTAAAGTGGATTTTTTCTTGATTAATCTGTCCGCTTTATGGGTTTGATTTTTTTTAGCAAATCCATAATTTTCTTTGGTTTTTTTGTTTTTTCATTTGCTACTGATTTTATTTTCTTTGGTTCAGTAGCCACAGCATGCTTAGAGAAAGGATATGAGATGCATTAATGGGTATATCAAGACATTAAGGTGGGTTCAGAAAGGATTTTTGATGTTCTGTACTTTATGATTTTAAATGTTATGAAACGAATGGGGTGCTGAAGACGGAATCAGGAGGCTAGAAACACCTCTCTTTCTATAACTCTATGCGCGGGCTTTAGATGGAGTCCTCAAAGGTAATTATCTTATTTTAGTCTTATGTTCTTGAATGCCAGTGACATTAGCATAAACAGTTCAAGGAATAATTAAATCATTTACTGTTGTGCAATGTAAGATATAGTTTTGGTAGAATTATAGTCAGGTGAGCGTACTACCATGACTTTTGAATTCGTATGAAGTTTTGCCTGAATTATAGTCATGTGAGCATACTACCATGAACCTTAAATTCGCATGAAGTTTGCCAACTCCACTGCTAACTATTTATTAGTCAACTACCCTAACTTTGTCCTCATACATATAACAAATTTGAAATTTATAGTGAATTGTTCATAAAAAATTCCATTTATGACCAAAGAACTGTTCTTTTTTATTTGGTCAAAGCCCAGCCACCTAAGGTAGCAATTGTTCAGGTTTCGTAACACGTACCATCGGTCTATTAGAATATCTCAGGCCTTTGAAGAACATGTCAATCATTGGATCAAGGGGGAACTCCTATAGAGCAACTTTTACTGAGAGATTAGTTTGATGGAAAACAAAATAAAGCTCAATAGGCTTCAGTTAATGTTACTGTATTATTTTAGAACTAATCATGAATAGATGTAAAAAACGTTCTTCTTATGTAATTGCACTTTACTATCATCTCTAGGGTGCACTTTCACCCCAACTGGCATTGACCCAACGATCTCTGACCCAACTCCCAAATAGTGGGAGAAAATTACTGAAGTCATTCAAGAAAAGAACCTCATCCCTTTCTTTGATGTTAATTAATAGTGAAATTAATATGTATGCATTTCAATAGATGTCCATCTAACATTATTTTCAAGGATTTCCCAGTGAAAGCCTTGATCAAGATGTTTTATCTACAAGGTTGTTTGCAGCATGTGGTATGGAGGTTTTTGTTTCTCAATCATGCAGTGGAAGTCTTTGGTTGAATGTCGAAGCCTGACAGAGTCGTTGCTACTAATTTTATATGTTCATCATCATAAGTTCCAACAAAGTGCAATCAGATGACTTCATTACTTTACACTGTCATTTTTCTTGATTGTGATTTTTTAAATTTTTTTACTGAGTAACAGCTTTAGGTGTTGCTTTGACTTATGAGGTGAGTTTCCTATGCATGAATATCTTTCTCTATCTCCTCTTACAAATTCAAGGTGTAATGACTTTTAAGAGAAAATTATAGTATAGTTCTATATTCAACATATATATATATATATATATATATATATATATATATATATTTGTGTAATATCATCTTTTCTACCAGCAATGACACTATCCGTTCGTGGTTCACCTGTGTTTTCTTTTTATACTCTTTGCAGGGTTGAATGAATCATTTTCTGTCTTTCTAGCAGTAGCAATTGTCGGGGGAGGCTTACGAAATCCGAGCCGCTATGCGCAATACGAAACCTACACGAGCAATGAAACACAATGCGGAAATACACAACTATGCGATATAGACACAATCACACAACACCGGCAATTACGTGGAAAAACCCCTCCAAGGTGAAGGGTAAAAAACCACGGGCAAATCTTCCACTATAATCAAACAATGGGTTACACACAATTCTCCCAAAATTTGGGGATAACAACAACCTCAAGGTGCCTATAGCACTTGGATATCAATTTGCCTAATTACACTCACCCCTAAGGATGGATCAACAATTCATTCATATATAATATGAGATTCACTATCAATTTGAGAAATAGAAGTGATTTGAGATACTTACTACTAGGGTTTGACAAACCCTAGAATTTTCCCCTTTGAAGAGATGTGGAAATTGATCAATCAATTCTCCACCAAAACAACCAAAAAATCCTTCAACAAGAACCCTTTCTTCTCCTCTTCAAGATGCCTCTAATCTCACCAAAAATGGTGGCTTAAATCTCTCTATCTCTCTTTCTCTTCTTCCTCTCTTTCTTTCTCTTTCTTCTTCACACAAAAAAGAGCTCGACCAAAAACTAGTCTCCTGGATGTTTTCAAATGAAAACATATAGCATAGGACATGTGCTATTTTGATCCCCCCCACTGTATAAGGGGCATGCACCATTTGTTGGACCATATGTTGTGACCGGCCCAACAATCTCCCCCTCACGACTTATGGTAAGGTACCCGTCACCACCAAACATGCCCTGCTGCAGAAATACACATGCTTGTATTTTGGTAGCGACTTTGTCATCATATCAGAACCGTTGTCATCTGTATGGATCTTCTCAATATACAAGACCTTCTCCTCGAGAACTTCTTGTATCCACTGATACCTAATATTGATGTGCTTGGACCTCGAGTGAAAACTCGAATTCTTGCTGAGATGGATGGCACTCTGGCTGTCACCGTAAACGATGAACCTCTGTTGCTTCACACCGAGTTCTCTAACAAACCTCTTCATCCATATCATCTCCTTGCAACTCTCGGTAGCTGCAATGTACTCTGCCTCTGTAGTAGACAATGCCACACATTTTTGTAACTTGGATTGCCAAGACACGGCTCCCCCCTGGATAGGTAAATAAGTAACCCGATGTAGACTTGAGACTGTCTTGAGCACCTGCCAAATCTGAATCTGTGTAACCAACTAACTCTGGCTTGTCACCTCCATAGCACAAACACATATTAGAAGTACCCCTCAAATACCGTAGTATCCATTTCACTGCTTCCCAATGCTCCATAGCAGGATTTGATAGAAATCTGCTTACCACTCAACTGCATGAGCTATATCCGGCCTTGTACACACCATTGCATACATCAAACTACCAACTGCGGACGCATAAGGAATTTTCTCCATCTTCCGTTTCTCAACATCATTCACAGGACATTGATCACGAGTTAACTTAAAATGGTTTGCAAGTGGACAACTTACCGGATCAGCCTTGTCCATGTTGAATCTTTGCAACACCTTCTCAATGTAGCTTTCTTGTGATAGCCACAACTTCCTCGCTTTCCTATCACGAGTGATCTCCATGCCAAGAATACGCTTTTCTTTGCACCCAAGTCTTTCATAGCAAAAGACTTGCTCAGATCGACTTCAACTTTGTCAATCTTTTTCTTATCTTTGCCAACAATAAGCATGTCATCAACATATAGCAAAAGAGTAAGAAAATCACCATCAGCAAATTTTTGAATGAATACACAATGATCCGAAGCTGTCCTCTTGTACCCATGTTCCTTCATGAACGATTCAAACTTCTTGTACCATCTTCTTGGAGCTTGCTTCAAACCATATAGACTCTTCTTCAGCTTGAACACCATGTGCTCTTTGCCTTTGACTTCAAAACCCTCGGGTTGTGCCATATACACATCTTCCTCCAACTCACCATGAAGAAATGCTGTCTTGACATCTAGTTGTTCTATCTCAAGATCCAAACTAGCTGCTATTGCCAAGACAACCCGAATAGAAGAAAATCTCACCACCGGTGAGAAAATCTCATCAAAGTCAACACCCTTTCTCTGCTCATAACCCTTCACAACTAAGCGTGCTTTGTACCTTGGTTGTGAGTTACCATCTTCAGTCTTGATTCTATACACCCACTTGTTCTTCAGAATTTTCTGGTTCTCAGGCTTGTCAACCAAATAAAAAGTGTCATTCTCATCTAAAGAGCCAACCTCTTCTTTCATGGATTTCAACCACTTCTGACTTTCAGGAACACTGAGAGCTTCTTCATAAGACTCTGGTTCACCTGCATCTGTGAGCATCACATACTCATGTGGTGGATACTTTGTTGAAGGTAATCTGGTCTATTTGGATCTTCTCAACTCAGCTTCTGGTTGTTGTTGTTGTTGCACTTCTTGCTCAACATCACCCACTGGAACATCTTCATGAGCTTCATATTCATTTCCATTTCCATCAACATCATCATCATGTTGTTCAAGAGTAGGAACAACTGGATTTGGATCCAAGGTCATATCGTCTTGAAGCTTTGGCATCTCAATCTTCTCAAAGTCTTCAATTGTCTGGTCTTCAAGGAATACTGCATCCCTACTTCTGATAACCTTCTTCTCAACTGGATCCCAAAATATGTAACCAAACTTCTCTGTTCCATAGCCTAGGAACACACACTGCTTTGCTTTGTCGTCAAGCTTTGATCTCTGATCTTTTGGGATATGAACGAATGACCTGCAACCAAACACTTTCAAGTGATCATAAGTAGGCTCTTTGTCTCTCCATACCTTTTCTGCTACTTCTCCATCTAGCGGTCTTGAAGGAGATCGATTGATCAAATACACAGCAGTATTCATTGCTTCACCCCAGAAATGCTTCTGCAACTTGGAATGAGATAACATGCACCTGATTCTCTCAAGAATAGTGCGGTTCATCCTCTCTGCAACACCATTATGTTGTGGAGTCTTTATCTGATTGTTCATGACGTATACCCATGCTCTTGCAATACACTTCAAGTGGCCCAATGTACTCTCCCCGTTGTCGGAACGAAGGCACTTCAAGGTTCTACCTGTTTCTCTTTCCACCATCTTTGTGAAACATCTTGAACACAGAACAACATCATCTTTGGTCTTGATTGCATATGACCAAACCTTCCTTGAAGCATCATCTATGAAAGTAACAAAATAAACAGCACCACCAAGTGTTTTGACCCTTAAAGGTCCACATACATCGAATGAACAAGATCAATAATACCAGAATTGCGCTTGGGTAAAGCTTTATGAAAAGAGACTCTAGTTTGTTTACCAACTAAACAATGAGTACACTTACCCAATTGCATACCTTTGGAATTTGGCAAAACTTGTCTTTTGGTGAGGATTTGAATTCCCTTCTCACTAAGATGACCAAGTCTTCTATGCCATAGCTCGGAGATTGAATCTTTGTCAACAACATTCAACTCACCTTTCAACACCTTCACTTGTGTCTTGTACAATGTGCCACACTTCTTGCCTCTTGCAATAACCATGGAGCCCTTGCTTAGCTTCCATTTTCCATCACCCAAGTGATTGTTGTACCCTTCATCATCTAACACTCCTGGTGACATTAGATTCAAACGAAGATCTGGTACATGTCGCACATTTTTGAGAACCAACGTACATCCAACACTGGTCTCAACCTTCACATCACCCATTCCTACAATCTTCGAAACACCACTGTTTCCCATTCTGACTGAACCAAAGTCACCAGCTTTGTAGGAGGTAAATACATCTTCATGAGGAGTAGCATGATAAGATGCACTCGAATCAACTATCCATTCGAATCGAACTTGCAAAACTAACACAAACATCATTACAATCTGAGAATACAATGATATCATCATTTGTCACAAAGTAGCTGCAACACCATTGTCTTGGTTATCATTTCCTTTCCCCTTCTTGTGTTCTTGCTTCGCTTCTGCATTCATTTGAATAATGACCTCTCGTATGACAGTTCCAACATTCAACTTCCTTTCTGGACTTTGATTTACCCCTTGACTTGCTACGGCCAACTTGTCTTCTGTCTTTTCTTCTACCCCGATTTTCTGTCACAAGAGCTTGAATGAGATGAGTCTAGTGACCTTCTTCTAACTTCTTCACTCAACAAACTGCTAGTTGCAAGAAGTCATGTTCAACTTCTTGTCTGGAGCAGAGAATAACCGAGACAATTCCTCAATGGCTCCCAACTGTCTGGTAAAGTATTTAGCAACAAATAAGCTTGAACCTCTTCGGGAATTTTGAGGTCCATAGATGTAAGCTGATTCATGATACCCTTCATTTCATTTAAATGTTGCGCCATTGAACTCCTTCCTTGTAACACGACTTTCCAAGCTTTTTGAATAGAAGAGCTTTTCACAAGGAGACTGCTGATCATATATCTCCTCTAACTTGGTCCACAAAGGATATGCTAGTGTCTCACTAGCCACATGATGAAAAATGCTATCATCAATCCACTGACGAATATAACCAACTCGCTTTTCGATTAGTAACCTTCCAATCTTCTGCACTTGTCTCCTCAGGCCTTACTCCCTTACTCTCTATTGGACCATAGAGATCTTTACAATATAACCAGTCTTCCATCTTCGCCTTCCATATGACAAAGTTTTCACCTGTCAAATTGACCATTCTATTACTAGTGCTAGCTTCCGCCATTGCACAGGATTAGCTCAACCCAAAAGCTCTGATACCACTTGTCGGGGGAGGCTTATGAAATCCGAGCCGCTATGCGCAATACGAAACCTACACGAGCAATGAAACACAATGCGGAAATACACAACTATGCGATATAGACACAATCACACAACACCGGCAATTACGTGGAAAAACCCCTCCAAGGTGAAGGGTAAAAAACCACGGGCAAATCTTCCACTATAATCAAACAATGGGTTACACACAATTCTCCCAAAATTTGGGGATAACAACAACCTCAAGGTGCCTATAGCACTTGGATATCAATTTGCCTAATTACACTCACCCCTAAGGATGGATCAACAATTCATTCATATATAATATGAGATTCACTATCAATTTGAGAAATAGAAGTGATTTGAGATACTTACTACTAGGGTTTGACAAACCCTAGAATTTTCCCCTTTGAAGAGATGTGGAAATTGATCAATAAATTCTCCACCAAAACAACCAAAAAATCCTTCAACAAGAACCCTTTCTTCTCCTCTTCAAGATGCCTCTAATCTCACCAAAAATGGTGGCTTAAATCTCTCTATCTCTCTTTCTCTTCTTCCTCTCTTTCTTTCTCTTTCTTCTTCACACAAAAAAGAGCTCGACCAAAAACTAGTCTCCTGGATGTTTTCAAATGAAAACATATAGCATAGGACATGTGCTATTTTGATCCCCCACTGTATAAGGGGCATGCACCATTTGTTGGACCATATGTTGTGACCGGCCCAACAACAATATCTAGGAGAAGCTTAAGGTCTGCCGAAGGAGATTATTGCTCACTTGGAAAAATGGAATTTTTCGTGGAAAAATTAGAAAATCTTGGTCGGAGGATAAAACAATAAGGTACTGCAACTATCAATTTTTATCATCAATTTTGTTATTGGTTGGGAAACTATGTGGAACTTATAGAACACTTAAATATAGTTTTGTTGTAATAATTTGGTGAACATGTTTTTGTTGTTTTGTATATGTTAAGTTTTTAAAAATTAAGAATTAATGTAATAGTGTCTATGAAGAGTTTCGTATGGGATGGTTTATATGAGAAAACTTTACACGCATATTTAATATGTCGAATTTAGGTTGTTGATGTTATTATGAAGTTTACTGACTCTGATTGCTTAATATTAGATGGCAGCATTACTCTCTCCATGAGCAAAGATTTGAAAGTTTTTGCATTTTGGAGGTACCACCTATGCAAAGGAAGAAGGAAGATTCCAGGAAAAGGAAAAGGGAAAGGGAATAGCAGCGACACCATTACAGGTTGCTAATGGTTCCATTTCATTTCATTTCATTTTGCTTCTGTCTTCTTTGTTTTGGAATTCTGTAAGTAGTACTACATTTTAAAACTCAATTACTTGGCTAAATTGTATTTTTGTTTGTTTTCTGGTGTGCCAATTGTGCAGGTGTATTTGTGGATATCAAACTTTTATAATATGACAATCAAAGAATGTATCGCAAGATGCTGAATAACGGTAACTTAGAATATTATCCAAAAATTTGTTTACAATTGAAGATGAAACCTTTATCCAATATTTTCACATCCTTGAATCTATTTGTTTACTTTTCTTTATTTGCTTTTATTTTACTATTACTTGCATAAAAATCAGAAAACCCCTGGTGTTACTTATAGGAAACCGAAACAACGAGACAACCTAGTTCTCTATGTGGGATCGATCCTTTCTTGCCCTTGCTATATTTATATTTTGAGTAGTAAGAAAGTGTAATTATTTTTGACGCATACGACAGCGATCAGGCACATGCCAAGACGCATCGCTGGTAGCTTTTCTTACCAGGCCGTGGCCCTAATGGCCGAGCATGCCATTGGCACATGCCAACATGCTCACTGTTAGCTTTTCTTACCAAGACGTGGTCCTAATGGCCATGCATGCCATTGGAACATGCCAAAAACGCACGCTGGTAGCCCAACTTGCAAGCCGTGCAACCTAGGCCAACTTGGCCGTACGCGCCATTGGCACATGCCAAAATCCACCCTGGTAGCCTAACTTGCAAACCGTGCAACATACCACCAAGGCATTCCACACATGCCATTGAAACATGCCACACACGCCACTAGCAGCTCTGACACTTCCACTTGCACTCAACATACAACCTACCACCAAGGCATTCCACACATGCCATTGGAACATGCCACACACTCCTCTGGAACTGCCACTTGCGCTCGAGGTGCAACCCGCAACAAAGGCATTACGCACATGCCACACGTGCCCCTAGCAGCTCCAATTGCACTCAAGGTGCAACCAACACTCGAGACATCAACACAAACTGGGGGATGCTTTCCAGGGTCTTGGTTTGGCGGTCACAGCTTGCAGCGTACACTACGCTCACATTAAGAAAGCGTGAATAGGAATAAAGCGGCCAAATAAATGAGGAAATAATGGTGAAAACGTTTTCACCCATAAACACCTTGCGGTTACCACCTCCTCCCATTATTTCACCCTTTATTCTCTTCCTTCATGAGGCCAGGGTACGTTTCAATATCGACTTGTATAAATTTGTCTCGCCTATTTCCACCAGACGACAAGTCTCGGTCAGGAGAAAAATACAACACTCTCAAAAAAGGAAACTTTGCAAGCTCTCCAAAACTCTTTCATCTCTTGCAAGCTTCCTAAGATTTCACTTTTTGATACAGGTCGAGACACTACTCTCCCAAAATTATTCTGGTCTCAACACCTTTCTTTGCTTCCCTCCCCAAATCAACCCTTCTCCTCCACTTTGTGACCGAAGCAAGTCTGGAACGGCCATTTCTTGGTTTAGGCCGGACTTGTACATATTGATCTCTCGAATCTATAAAGTGCTCACATGCAACACATTTGTTTAGGGTTTAAACCAGTTTCTCACTCATCTACCGAATTTACCGAAATCGGCAGAAACGATTTATACCCATAAACAATTATAGTTTTGTTTCTGCCTACAAAGTAATTTTAAATGATAATAATTCTTTTAATGATTTTATTCCTAATATGCTTGTTGACTAGAAAGTATTTTGGGAAACAAAACTACCGCAGTCTATTCTTCAGCTTTTATGGAAATGCATTAGTAACTGTCTTCCAACCAATGGCAGGTTTTATAGATTCTTTCACACCTTTAGCACCCAATGCCCTCACTTTAATATTACCAACGAATTTATGCAACACTTGTTTATTGAATGTGCTTTTGCTAAAAGAGTTTGGACTGCCGTGAATGTTAATTTTATACATGAAATATCTAATGTGAATGTGCAGGATTGGATTGTTAACATGTTTAAGGTTAATAATAATCATCATATAAGTTCTTCTATGATGGAGTCTTATGGGTTTGTTTTATGGCACATTTGGAAATCTAGATGTAAGAAAGTATTTGATAACATTCAGTTAACTCATTCTCAAGTTGCTTATAATATTCAGTCTGAAATTTCTACTTGGTACAGATTAAAGCTGGGACAAAATATCTCTATTATAGTTGTATCTGAGAATGACAGGAGTTGGAAATGATTTTACTAAAGTTAACTTTGATGCTTCATTCGTTGAGTTAACTAAAGATACTAGCAGTGGTCTGATTATGCGTGATATTGCAAGTGACTATCATGGAGGTAGATGATGGCATTCAAAAACATTAGACCTTGAACAAGCTTAAGCGCTAGAACTTATGGGAGCGATAGTATGAGCCAAAGAGAAGGGTGTTAGAAAGCTGCACTTGGAGGAGATTTCTCAAATGTTATAAGAGCTATTAATGGTAGTTTACTTTCAATAAAACGGAAAACTAGAAACATTGTGTTTGATTGTTTGGAATTATTAGTAAATTTCGAGGATTGGCTAGAAATCATGTAGCAGACTATATAGAAAATTATGCTAGAAATCTTTTTGGTGAGGAAGAATGGAGTGTGAATTTTCCCCATTGGTTATCTATGTGCCTCAATGAGGATAAACATCTGTAACTCCTTTCTCTTTATTAGAGTATATATTATGTATATAAAGGTAGCCGAGGTCATTATGTAAAGAAGGACCGAGGCAACAGTAGTCAAGGCACATGCGCACACAAGTATCCAAGGAACATATGAGGTCCGAGGCAACCATACCGTACCGTGGAGTGAAGACCAAGTCAAGTGACCGTGCAACCAAGGCTCGTGAAGTGAAGGCCAAGTTAAATAAATTACCTAGAATAACTACCTTCCTAGTTTAGTTTAATCTAACTCTATAAATTAGAGTTCTCCATGTAATTGTAAATCATCCCAGCTTCACCTGGAGATCATCCCAGTATCATCTTACTGGAGATCAATAATATTCACCCTTTGGGGTTTCGTCCGTGGACGTAGGTCGAGATGACCGAACCACGTTAAACATCGTCTTCCTTTATTATTTTGGTATGTATATTTATCTCTTCTTTATCGTTCTCTTATCATTGATTTATCTTATTGTTTTCAATCATGATCAATGATATCCATCTTAGTTTTGATCTACATATCAAAATTTAAGATGGTATCAGAGCCATGCGCTCTCGATCCTTATTGCTTCCGCTTTCATGTAGATCTTTCAAAGCTTTTCTTTTCTACATCACATGCATCGTATACTAATATTGATTATCCAAACCAATTATTACGTAGGTTTCTTGGTTTTCAATTAATTCCTTTTTCATCGTAATTTTATCTTCTCCTCTTTTTATCACATGAAAGACCTTTATACAGGTTTCCTCTATTAGTTGTTACTTGTTAGCCGGTGAATCGGTTTTTCTCCGGTATTCATCATCTTGTTCCCACCACCGTGTCTCTCTATAAATTCTATAGCTAAATCTTAGGGTCTACCGAGTCTTAAGTAATGATCTTTAGGGCTTTAATCAATATTTGGTCATTATATTTTCATTGAGTAACCCTTATCCAATTCCTAGGGTGTATCTCTTGCAATCCTTTGTTCTAGTTTTATGGGTGTTGATTTTATTCACCAAATCAATCGTATGTTATCTCTTCTCCCATCACAGACCTTTTGGTTAATTTCCTATTACTACATTGATGGTGTTCCCTATACTATTTACTGATCCTCACAGTACTCGAGCTTAGTCCATGGTGATCAACTATTCCATGTGTTCAGTTTCTTTCCTGCTCTTGTCCATATTTTAGGGTTTCCCTCAATAACATTTCCAAAAATAGTTTTTATTCACTTAGACAGATATACGTCCATCACCGTGTGTTTTTTGTGAAGGACTGTTGTCTCTATTAATCATACTCATTACTTGAGTTTTTACCTTGTCGTCAATATGCTCCAGTTTTCACGAGCTCATCCGGTCCTTTATCATTACAGGATCGTTTTTTTTTTTTTTTTTTTTCTGTTTACATCGAGATTATTCGTAATCTCTGTTTTTAATCCCCCTGTGAGATTAAACAACCATATCACCAACGTTTCCATCTCACATGTTATACAATTCCTTTTTTTTTTCCACTCTCTTTTTCCCTAAATCTAGGGACGCTAAGTACTGTGGATTTCTGGTATTTCACCATGATCTTTTGCAATCAAAAGTGGATTTTCATGCCAAATACATTACAGTCAGAAGATTATATGTACTCAAGGTCGCTTACCATTAATCTTCATTTTTCCTTCTCTAATCCAGTTGATTCTCATGCTTACCGTGATGGTAATGAAACTCCCAGCCGAGGTCATTATGTAAAGAAGGACCGAGGCAACAGTAGTCAAGGCACATGCGCACACAAGTAGCCAAGGAACATATGAGGTCCGAGGCAACCATACCGTACCGTGGAGTGAACAAGGTGTGGTAGTGCACCATCCTACACAACAATCACGCCAAAGACGTTTGGACAAAACTGTAGAGTATGAAACAGTAGTGCATTCACCTACTGCAACTTTAAAAAAAATTATTTAAACGATGGTTCTTTAAATGTTGACATAGTAGTGCATATATTCACCTACTTCAACGTCATTTTTATCTTCCTCACATGATGCCGGTTGTACGATTCCAGTGGGAATATGGAAATTCCATCGCCTACCATGAAGTCATCAGAAAAATTAAAAATCGATGCATAGTCGTCATCTCAGCCTCCTAACAAGTACCACAACAGCTTTGAAGTTCTATTTCTGCATCACGTCAGCATCCTCTCCATGGTTATACTGCAAGACGTTCCAAGTTCACTCCAAACCTGTCCAGGTCAAGTTTATAGACGGTCCATCCAAGTTCAGTCCAAGTTTGTCCGACTAAATTTCATCCGGGGACACAGAAGCTTACAACTAGTTCCGTCACCAACTTCATCAGCGGCTCATGGTTAATAATCAACCGTTCAAGATATCAAGTTTTGTTCGAGAATTGTTCAAGTCAAATCAAGTCTTAGTAGCCTATTGTGTTTGTTAAATTGTCCAAGTTGCACACTGCGTTTCTCTACGTGTCCAACTTGAGGGGGAGTATTAGAGTATATATTATGTATATAAAGGTAGCCGAGGTCATTATGTAAATAAGGACCGAGGCAACAGTAGTCAAGGCACATGCGCACACAAGTAGCCAAGGAACATATGAGGTCCAAGGCAACCATACCGTACCGTGGAGTGAAGACCAAGTCAAGTGACCGTGCAACCAAGGCTCGTGAAGTGAAGGCCAAGTTAAATAAATTACCTAGAATAACTACCTTCCTAGTTTAGTTTAATCTAACTCTATAAATTAGAATTCTCCATGTAATTGTAAATCATCCCAGCTTCACCTGGAGATCATCCCAAATATCATCTTCTTGGAGATCAATAATATTCACCCTTTGGGGTTTCGTCCGTGGACGTAGGTCGAGATGACCGAACCACGTTAAACATCGTCTTCCTTTATTATTTTGGTATGTAGATTTATTTCTTCTTTATCGTTCTCTTATCATTGATTTATCTTATTGTTTTCAATCATGATCAATGATATCCATCTTAGTTTTGATCTAAGTATCAAAATTTAAGACTTAATGAAATTTCTTTCGTATTAGTAAAAAAAAAAAATCGTAATCCATTTTTATGATTAAAGCTTATCTTTCTTTCCTTTTCACAAAATCAAGCATAGCTGGAGCAATATACATCAATCATGGGATTAATATATACATCAATCACGAGAACAAAAATGATAGTAGTTTTCCGGTGCGGAACCTTTTCATCGTCAAGAATTTTTTTTAGAACAAGGAGTAGAATAGAACTATAAGAAAAATAAGAACATGAACAGGACCTTATGGATTGAGTATCGTCTTTACTAACATTTTGCAATTCATTTGCGGCATCCGAACTGCATAATTTCAAAACTATTCACATCCGAACTGCATATAGTCTCTTTATGTCTCTGCCTCTCTTGCTTTCTAGATATAAAACATATGGGATCGTTTTAGTATTAGCATCTTGCACAAAGAATAAACACCTCCTCAAAGAACCTAACTGACCTGCAAATTCTCCTTTTTCCAATGGAATATGCTCATTTGCTTATTCTTGAGACTTGACTCTTCAGTTCCTTAATTAATTAGATGTGAAACTCCATGCATCTCCCCATTCTATATCACCTGTAACATTGATCGTGGTCAGTTGGTATAGGTTTGGTCTGAGAATAAATGAGTAATAAAAAATAATATATGAAAGTCAAATTCGGTGATTATTTTCCCCTATACATATCTAATAACGGTAGCTTTCTCCTTAAAATGCTTTCCCCCTAAGCAAATTCATTTTTCTTTAAAACTCGAGAACATAGAAAAAAACTCTCCATCATAAAGCTAAAATTCTTATTTCTATTTTTAATAGCCAATAATAAATAAATATGGATTAAATGAAAGACATTATTAAGATGTTAATTAGCATCATTAATTCGTTTAACAAAAAATGGTTTTGACATTAACAAAAAATAAATTTATTCTTTAAAAGAAGAATAAATGTCATAATAAAAACATTTAAATAAGACAATAATCTATTGGAAATAAATAATGTTTTTAAAACATATATTCACAACAAACATGCTTTGCAAGCGAAAAGAATATATAATCGCGGATGGTGGTCTAATGTTCAAGATTTTCAGATGCGCAAGACGGTTCAGCTTTAATAAGTTCATTTGATTTCATGATCCAAATGTAGAATGACTTCACAGTGAAAGAGTTGCAAGTAGGTGCTTTCAGGTGCTTCCAAAGTAGGCTAGATGCATCATGCCAATGACTTCCAATTATGAAAACATTTCAGCTATTTCACTCTCTTTCAGGCTTCTTTTCAAATGCAGACTCCAACTCGGAGAGTTTTTGTTTCTTAATTGCTCAGATACATTCCCTTCCTTGTTGGCTGCAAGTTTATAGATGTCATTAAAATTTCGTGCCAGAGTACCTCTACCGTTCCGCTCACCATGACAAAAGACCATTTCCTATTTCTAGCTCCGTTGTTCTGTAACATATATTATATATAGGCACACGTAGAGATTGGAATCCACGTGCTATTGCCAACAGAACTATCGATCAGCATCAGCCGGACAAGCTAAAGATGTTCTGAATGCTGATCAATACTTGGGAAAAGGAATAACATAAATAAAAGTTACAGGCTTTGGATATTTCTAAACCTTTAAAGATAAATAAATAAATGACAAAAAAGTGAAACCAGAATTTTCTGCATATAAAAAAAATAATGTTAAAGCCTCGGTGTAGTTTCCACTATTGCCAAAGCTAGCTTTAGCCAAATATATCCATGTGGTTCTTCTTCATGTTCCAACCATGTTATTTATACCGGCATAAGTACCCGAATTTAGTGAAACTAAGCTTTCCACGTAAATTATTGAATCATGTATCCTTTGACTACTAGTTTTTTTCAGTTTTCTACCCCTTTTATGCTGTGGGTCACATATAATCACTCTTTCACCATACATTAGTAGAATCTGACAATTTTGAAAAGAATGCACAAGCCTCAAAGTATGGCCGGTATGTGGGATCCTCGAAATCCTTCCACGGCCAATGGTATAAACTTGAGTCCAAGATTCCTGAACTCCATAATCTTGCATCATCCAAACTCCAAAACGAACCATAGAATTCTTAACAACCAAGCAGAGGCACCCTTCCAAAACTCCAATCGTCATCCCGAAATGCTTTTTCTCCAAGAGTTCTTTTGAAAGCTGCACTTCGTCAAATTTCTCAAGGCTCATATTCATAGAAATTATTAACTTGTAAGGGTTTCTCTCACGCACCTGGACTACCAGTGAAAGGCTCCATGAACAAGAATCCCAGTTTGGTCCTCAGGAAATTTATAAGCCGCGGTTTGGAGGCTACTTTCCCATGAATTCGATCCTAACGTATAAACATCGAGTAACTGATTAGTACTCCCACGATATTGGACCACGTTTATTAACTTGTAATCATCAGCCTTGCAGTCATAACCGAACGCATTGATCATCTTGACATTATAGTCATTCCAATAATCATATCGTGATTTAGAAATTTCCTTGTACTGTTGTGATTTAGGAATTTCCTTGTACTCTTTGGTTGCTGGGTTATAAATATAAACGATTGTGACATCCGTACCAGAAGAACATAAGCATACCAGACCATTACATGAACCTAAGAATCGAGAAGTCCAATAGGAACAACTGAATGCGTAACCCACCATCTCAACAATTTCACTTTCACTTGCATGTACCGACGATAATGAATCACAACTTATACATTTAATTATCCATTGTTTTTCTCTACTGTTGTCATAGCTTTCAAACATGAGATTACAGTTATTTCTTTGCGTAGCGATATTAAGATGCATCTTAACAAAACTAAAACGTAGAGTGTCAGATTCATTGCCATGGGATTAACGCTTCACCGTGGTTTTAATTAACTTCCCATTTTCAATATTTCAACTGTCAAGGAATAGTCCCTACCGTGAGAACATGTTTGTATATATTCAGAGGGATTCATTTTTCACTTTTCAAGTAAATTCTCAAGTCCTGATAACGTTTGTCGATCTCATCTTTACTCCCCCTTCCATTTCCTGTGGTAAGTTAACTCTTCATGCATGTGCATTATTTTACCCCCAGTTCCAATGGGCACTAAAACCGAAATGTCTGGTGAAGGTGACAAGGCAAGAACATACCTTTTATTTCAACCTGAAGGCAAGAACTTACTAGACAATCCAAACTTGCAATGTAATTAAATGTACGTCTAGGACTAAAACCCTCTACTATAAGTAAAAACTTGACACTTATATCTGCACTGTCGCGGCCATATAAGCTAGCAATCCAGATCAATGTCAACTACTGCTCTAACAATTTCATAGTAAAACCATAGGCAACATATACCACAGTTTAGCTGATCAACCAAAAGGCATATGCCCCAAACAGTTTTCAAGTAATCTTTTATACATAATTTGGTGCCGAAACTTAGCCGTATCACGATATAGTGAACCTAGAGTTCGTCCATGTGCGTCCTGGCTATGAATGTTGTTAAAGCTTTATAAACACTAATTAGAGATTCATAAATAAAATAGTATAAAATAAATGAAAACCACGTTGAGTAGAATGTTAATTTAAGCCTCACAATGGAATTTATCCATGTCGTTCTTCCTCATGTTCAGGAAATTCTGTTTCTACCAGCATAAGTACCCGAATTGAGTGAAACTAGGCTTTCCACATAAATGATCGAATCATGTAACAGTAACCCACTAAATATCGCGGGTTCCCTACCCGTTGAGTACTTTGGGTCATATATAACCAGCCTTTTGCCATTCTTCAATAGAATCTGACCATTTTTGAGAGACCGCACTAGTCTCACAGTATAGCCGGGAGAGCTAAAATTGCTGTAACTCGAACAACTTTCATCCTCAATGATATAACGTCGAGTCCAAGATTCTTGAACTCCATAATCTTCCATCATTCAAACTTCAAAACAAACCCCATGAACCACAAGTAAACAAAGGCACCTTTCCAAAACTCCAATAGTCATCCGCGAATCCTTTCTCTAAAAGTTCTTTTGAAAGTTGCACTTCTTTAAATTTATCGTTGCTGATATTCATAGAAATTATTAACTTGGGCGGGTTTCTCTCGCTCGCCTCGCCAAACCAGTGAAAGGCCTCATGAACGAGAATTCCTGTTTGTCGCTTATCAGGAAATTTGTAAGTCAAGGTTTGGCGGCTACTTTCCCATGAATTTGATCCCAACGTGTACATATCGAGCAACTGATCAGTCCCACCATATTCTACAATGTTTATTAACTTGTAGTCATCAAGCTTGCAGTCATAACCAAAAGCATTGATGTCATAACCAAAAGCATTGATCATCTTGATACTATAGTCATTCCAATAACTATGCCGTGATTTAGGTATCCCCTTGTACTCTTTAGTTGCTGGGTTATATAAATAAATTAATGTCTCAACCCCAGCATCCCATAAGCATACCAGACCATTACATGAACCCAAGAATCTAAAAGTCCAATTGGAACAACGGAATGGGCAACCCACCGTCTCAACGAAATCGCTTTCACTTGCATTTACTGACGATATTGAATCATAACTTATAGATTTAATTGTCCATTTATTCTATTTTCTACTGTCCTAGTTTTCCAACGTGAGGTTATAGTTATTTCTTTGCGTGGCCAAAGTAAGGTGCATCTTAACAAAACTAGGGTTTGTAATTATTTGAAACCAAGATTTGCAAACACACTTACAAACACATGTTGATTTCACTGGTACCCTAAGAAGGATCTCAAGGTAGATCTCTTCGGGAACGCTTGACATTGCTTCTCCTCCCCCTTCTTCTTCAGCTTTAGGTTTCTTGCGGGTACGGATTGACATTGCTTCTCCTCCAAGGGATTTTTTTTTTTTTTTTGGAGCAAGTGTTTGGATAGGCTATGTGAAGACAACAACTAATGCTTTTATACCAGCAGCAGGCCGCAACTTATATATGAAAGCTATCCGGGTTGGCCTTTAAAGTTAGATCATATTGCAAGTTTAGATGGTCTAGTAAGTTCTTGACTTCTGGTTGAAATAAAAGGTAAATTCTTGGCTCGTTACCTTGACCAGCGGTTTCGGTTTTAGTACGCACTGGCACTGGGGTTAAAAATGCATAATGCATGGAGACTTTTGGTACAATTAACTTACATCATGAAAAGGAATGGTTGGCAAACCAAACCAAAAAATACAGATCTTGACGATTAAGGTCATGATTAAACACAATAGCTGAGTTGCACACATAATTTGCAATCTTCCCTTACTATATACCATTCCCAAATAATTAATTCCACCACCCTCAAACACTGTTAAATTTCCACTTACGCTGACCATTAGTAAACCACCTTATGCATGGTTTGGTTGCTAATGACTGATATACGCATACCAAGATAGCATACGCTACTTCTTATATATGATCAACATCAGTTCGCTTGTAGAATACTCTATCTCGCTAGTGCAGAGACTAGTCGACATAAAGTAACGTAGAAAGTAACTTTTCCAGCCAAAACGTAACGTTTGACTTGGTTTGTTTCTGTTGAAATTTGTAAGAAACTTTACTCTTGATAATATTGATAGAAGTAGCATGGACATGTATGTGCATAGTGATTAGTGTGGCTCATACAGAGCTCCTAGTAGATAGAGATACAAGATAGTAGTGGAGCAAGATCAGTTCTCTGTAAAACTCTTGTTATTAGTATTTCTTTCTCTCCCATTACAATTGATATTCATCTGCCTTTATCTAGGATGCAATGATCTTGGCATCCAAGTATATTTCCCTTGGACTCCAAGTAAGCTACAGTAATACTTGGTTGACTCAACTACTTTGAGTTCACATTGTCCAGACTCCAGATATATCTAACTGCGTTTTCTTTTCTTTTTCTTTGCTTGGTATAGGCAATTGCAAATTATAATATTCCAACAGTTTCCCTACGTCTTATATCAAGATTGCATAGGAAACCATGGGCATCATCAGCTAATTTATAAGAAAGTTCAACTGATTGGGCGTATGCCCCAAACATAGAGTTCCCCATGTGTGCGTAATGACTATGACATTGCTAAAGCCTTAAACATTAGAGAATCAAAAGTCAAATATATAAAAAAAAAAGTGACAAAAAAGTGAAACCAAATTTTTATGTTTACAGAGAAAACGTTAAAGCCTCGGTATAATTTCCCGTATTGTTGTTAAAAACTTCAATTAAATGTTGTTCTTCTTCATGTTCCCAACAATTTTATTATTCTTACTTTTATTATTTCTACCGGCATAAGTACCTGAATTGAGTGAAACTAAGCTTTCCACAAAACTTATCCCATCATATAGACTCAAATTACCAAAAATCTCTGGTTCTCTACCCGTTAAATGCTTTGGATCATATAGCCTTAACCAATCTCCATACTTCAGTAGAATCTGACCATTTTTGAAAGACTGCACAAGTGTCAAAGTGTGGCCGTAATAGACACTGATACTTTCCAGGTTAATGATATAAACTTGGGTCCAAGATTCTTGCACTCCATAATCTTGCATCATCCAAACTTCAAAACAGTCCGACAAACTATTAACAAGCAAACAGAGGCACCCTTCCAAATCACCAATAGTCATCGTCACGTTATATTTCTCTAAGATATCTTTAACTTCTTTGGGAAGTTGCAGCGCATCGAGTTTTTCATTGCTGATATCCATTGAAATTATTGACTTGGCTGTGTTGTTCTCACGCGCTTGGCCAAACCAGTGAAACGCTCCATTGACAAGAATCCCAGTTTGATCCTCGTCAGGAAATGTATAAGCCATGATTTGACAACTTTTCCATGAATTTGATCCAAACGTATACATGTCGAGTAACTGATTAGTACTCCCGTGACAATGAACCACGTTTATTAACTTGTAATCATCATCCTTGCAATCATAACCAAAAGCAGTCATCGTGTGTATTTTATTATAGTCATTCCAACAACTATGTCGTGATTCAGGTATTCTCCTGTACTCTTTAGTTGTTGGATTACAAAAACAAATGAATTCTCCTTCACCGTTACGATACCATAAGCCAAGCAGACCATTACATGAACCTAAGAATCGAAAACTCCATTTGTCATAACTAAATGGGTAACCCACTAATTCAACAATTTCACTTTCACGTGCAGTTACCGACAATAACGAATCATAACTTATAGAGTTAATTGTCCAATAAGCTTCTGGCGTTCTATCGTCATCGCTTCCAAACATGAGATTATAATTTTTCCTTTGTGTAGCAATATTAAGATGCATCTTAACAAAACTAGCGTTTGTAATTATTTGGAACCAAAGCTTGCAAACACACTTACATACATATGTTGATTTCACGGGTACCCTTACAAGGATTTCAAGGTAGACCTCTTCGGGAACGGTTGACTTTGTTCTCTTCCCACTTCTTTCTCGGCTTTAGGTTTCTTACGAGTAAGCCTTGACTTTGCTTCTCTTCCTACTTCTTTTTCATCTTTTTCAGCTTTAGGTTTCTTACGAGTAAGACTTGACATTGCGTCGCCTCCCACTTCTGCCCGAAGCAAGAGATTTTTTTTTTTTTTTTTGGTGATAACTTCCGAAGCAACATATCTCTTCTAGGTTTTTATTTATTTATTACGGGAGTGAGTGTTTGGATGACCAGGTGACATGGTCGATGTTGTGAAAATCGTACTTTGATGGATGGTGGTTGACGGTTCTAGATTGTCAGATGCGCAAGAGGTCCCAAACGTAGCATGACTTCACAGTAAAAGAGTTGCAACTAGCTAGGTGCCTTGCGTGGAAAGTTTCATATTTTCTTATAGTAGACGTACGGCCCCGGCTCAACCTTTGGTTAGTGTCATGTGTCACATAGTTTTTTATATTCAATACATAGTTTTTAACTTAATATAAATGCGTGAAAAAACTTTTAAATACTATTAGTATACTTATCCATATAGTTTGGTTTATGTTATCTAGATATCACCATTTTTTGCCGTAAACGTAAAAAAGTTGGGTATTCAAGGCTATATATGGGTATTTATCTTATCAAGATTGGAGAAGATAATTTGTTGTGTATTTCTGCAATGCTGGAATCTCTCAAACTCACAGGTTACATAAGACTTGCCAAATAAATAATAAAATGAAACTATCACTTTTTCATTTTAGTTTATAAATAAATAGGCAAAATTCATAAAGCAATAGTAATTCTTTTCCAGAAACAATTTTCCAGAGACGGAGGGGGTAGTATTTAATGAGAAGATAAAAACGGACTCTTTAAGATTGATAATGCTCTTTTGTTGATCCAATTAATCATCTACCGAATTAGTTTTTAGTGATGTTATTTTCATTTGATTTTCATTATTAGTTTGTGTTTTTGATCAGCAGGATGTTATTGGCATTCTTAATTTGTTGCTAGAATATGATAACTTCTTATAACTTAAAAACTTTAATATGATATTAATCTATTTTTGCCAGTGATAATACCTCTGCTAGTAAGATATTTTTTCAGCTTGTTTGAAGTAGGTCGAACTTAAGCATATCATTAGATATAAACACCAAATGGACTATCTAAATCAAGTCTTAGAAAGCCATCATAAATTACAAAAGTTCAAATATGAATTCTTACTTCCAAGAGACTTTTTTTTTTTACTTCCAAGAGACTAATCCAACAAACTTGTAACATTCCAATTCTTGTACTTGCTCCAAAAATAAGTTCTCTTAGAAGAGATTTCAAGTCGTGAAAGTCAAAGAGATGCCACCTAGTACCATCTAATACTACTCATACAAAACCAAACATTTAAATTTGAGGGATAATGATTCACTTTTTTTGGAAGTTTATGAACATTGTATCATGAGAGGTTAAACGTATCAAGGGATCTATCAAGCGCTAAGACTTACAAATGACATCTTCAATTCATGAAAGCATTGCATCTATCACATTGATTATGTTTTAGTTTATGTTGTTTCACATTGATTATGTCCTAGTTTATGTTGTTTAACATACCCAGAAGAGGTAAGGATAAGTGAATGATGGAACTCATAGAAGAAGCAATGCAAGTATCATTCGTAGAAACATGGAATCGATGCCGCAGTTTCACATGCCATAATATTAATATGAAAATATTATGTAGATGGAAACTAAATGTATGCACATACATCTCCAATCCAAAACTCATGTCAACTGATGAATTCCCATTCATACATCCCCCTAAATGTTTACATCTCAATAACATTTCCGGGTTCCATAACTCCTAAATATGGTAAACCAATTACAACAACTTACATGAATACTCTTCTTAATTAACATGGTGGTTTCACAGGACGGGACAAAGCAGCTCAACACCCACTAAGCTGAATAATGCTGAAATAGAGATCAGTTAGAAAAGCATAAATAGTCCCAACTTATCATGTGAAAGTTTTGTTTGAGTAACATATGGGCACCTGATGTAGTATCACCGACTAATTAAATCACAAAACACTGTCAATTTGCAGCTCATCTTCCACAAATAGTGACACTGACTAATTGAAAGACAAAGCACATATAGAAGAAAAAAAATCAAATATTTCAATGGAATATTTTAAGATGGTACAATATAATTTTTTTAAAGAGTTAGTTTTTTAGAGCAAGTACACTCTAGCTAATCCATTTTGCTTGTACCAATCAAAGAATGATTCATATCTATATCCGAAAGAAAATTGGAAGCATAATAGCACCATGACTTACAAAGTAATAGACCATATTCCCTTTGCAAATGGTTTGTCACTGAGAGCTTCTAATGAGTCCAACCCAATCATCACCTACAATATCAAATCATCCAACAATGTACGTGGTGAATCATACGTGTAGCAAATGACATCCACTTATAAATCTGAGGGTAAAAGAATAAATTCTAGAAGCATTCTAAGAAATTTTTAATAGTTCAAATAATCTTCCTGGCTCACGACTCATATACTTGATATGCTAATTGAATTTTCATTGATTCTTTTTTTTCTTTTTGTATCAAATTAATCATATTTTACGTAAATCATATGTGTTAAACAAAATTTTGATCTCCATTCGTGCCCGGATTTGTAGTTATGGCCTCCTAGCAAAGGTGATCTGCAAAATGGGACTAACATATCTCTCTTTTAAGACCAATGTGAGGGAGCCTAACAACTTTATTTACATCTGCTCTTCGCACACTCTAAGAATGTCCATGTAGTAAGTAGTAACATCAGGCTTAAACGACCAAGCAGTCATATTCTTTTGAAACTGGAAGGCCTTCTCCATATCTCATATCATGTAATACCCATGAATCAAGTGAATGATTTTTATTTCATCAAGAAGCAATCTACTCTCTAATAAATTTAATCTAGTTATTGCATATTCAGCCTTTCCTATTTTGCAAACTCCTACAATAATTATATTCTAGACTTCTAGCTTGGAACACCTTGGAAGCTTTCTTTTTTCTTCATCCCATACAAATCCTTAATACCCATCTACACCATCTCCCTTAAAGTAATCCATGAACAATGTGCTGCAACTAAACTCTTCAAATACATATATTTAAGTTCCTACAAAGGAGCTTACAAATCTGAATAAACTTCCACTCATTACCTAATGGGAAAAAATAATTGTCCTAAGCGGAAACGAAAAGCTAAACTCATCTTAGGAGAATTCTTTTTTTCAAATCTATAAAAAATTCGATAATTACCTTTATACTTCAAAGTAAGTACCCTGATGCTTGTTGTACTTGCATCGTATTTACATCTAAACCATGAGTGTCCAAAATAAACTCAGAATTAAGTCGGTCAGATTTAGCACTTATCTTTGACCTACATCCATTCATTAATATATATATATATATATATATATATATAAATAAATAAACATATCTTACCATGATTTTAGTTTAGTGTTTTTTTTTTATTCAATTGCTATAATTAGGAGATTATGTATACAAATTTCAACATTTTATAACCCACACCAAGACAACACAAATTATGGCACCTGAGATATAAATGATGGCGTGCAAATATACTTCCTTGAATGTGTACTTTAAATATAAAGTCTAGAGAAGATACTTACCTTAGACAGACACTTTTAACTATCTCAAAATCCTTTTACCACTTTAGGACAAAACACTAAAATATATTCCATAGAAGGCATCTCAGTGGTGAAATTAATGCAAGTGGTGTTATCTATCTTTGACTACCTTGCTAAGTGCAAGGTGAAAGAGTTATTGGAAAATTTAGGGATGGGATTAAATTATTCGCAATTCATGTTTTCTAAATCTAGGATTGTTGGCATTCTTTTTCTATGGATACTGAGATCATATTTGACATGACTTTTAAACTTATGCATTTGTATTGCAGAGATAATAATGCCATTAGAAGCAAGTAAGTTTTAGCTTACTCAACTAAGTTAAATGTGCAATCCGTGGGAGTCGAACCCATAACTACAGGGATGATAACCATGCGCTCTGCCATTTGAGCTAAGATAAAAAATACCAATATTTACCATTTATTAATATGTAAGTGGGATTTAGTATGATAGGTTTACCACATTGACACTTAAGTGCAAACTGTTCACATGCATAATGGGATATCTAGGAGAGGATTTACCTTCAACTTATTAACATGTAAGTAGTAATCTTCTTAAGCCATCCTTCCACCTATTAAAAAGAAGATTGTGGAACTCCTAAAAGTTGATTCAATCCGCTTGAAAGATCTTGCAGTCGAGCAATGTTAATAATCTGGACCCTGTCTTGTCCAAATAAGGCCCAACATCTTAGCAAGCGTTGTGTAACAAAGAGAACATGCGCAATACTTCCAGACATGATGATGGGTTCAGCATTTGTTGGCAGATGCATATATTGTATCCTGTCACAAATCAAACAGGCAAAAATACATTAAAAAAAAACATTTCATGCCACCCATGCTTTTCTCAATAAAAGAATGATTCCGGAATAATCTAGAACTTGTGGCCATATAAAAGGAATCTGAACAGGGTTCTTATTCTTTCACCATTAAGTCCATTCACGTTCTTTGTTGATATACTATATAGCCAATCAGAGAGCATATGTAGTTTCTATTAAACTGAAAATAATTCCAGAGTTATAATCTCATCACAAACCTAATCTATTTTCTAGTTAATAGGGAATACATGAATTAGATGTAAACAATTTAATTAATAATAAAGGAGTCCAAACCACCATAACCAAGCACCGAAACTTCCACATTTCCACCACGCAAGCACCGACCACTAAATCGCATCATGTATCATCGTTTTGCCACATTAATGGCATCTGATGGACGTGCAACTACACTTAAAACAATTTTTTTCCCTGGATACAGATTATAAAACCCTTAGCATGGTCATGAAAATATATTTTGCTTCTAAAATCATAACTTTGTGAACATATATTAGGGTAATTCGCATCATTAGTATCTGAAATAAAAATGAAAAGAATATAAGTAAGAGTCCAAACCACCATTACCAAACACCGGAACTACCACATCTCCACCACCACCCGCAAGCACCGACCATTAGCATCATTTTGCCACAATATTGGCATTTGATGGACGTGCAACTACACTTGAAATAGTTTTTTCCCCTAGCTACATATTGTAAAAACCTTAGCATGGTTATAAGAATATACCAATCTTTTAATCCCTATTTAAAAATATATTAGTTTAGTAACAACTCTCTGTAATACGCATCATTAGTATCTGAAATGAAAAATGAAAGGAGATAAGCAACTCTCTGTAATCCGCATCATTATAATCTTAAAAAGCTAAAGGTATAAGGTATATGTGCATAATAAGACAAATGATCAATTCCACCACTAACTTGCACAGCTGAAGTTCTGCAACTATCTTTGTAGACAATTTAGTGAAGCGTGGTCTTTGCTTCTATCAATGCTACCTGAGCATATAAGTTTACTTACGTGTGTGCACTGTTTCTCATAGCTCCTATAAATTTGTTCATGGTACATATATTATACTTTTATTGAAATTACTAACAATGGTCAAATAAAGTTATGATAAATTTCACTTTATAAAACCTTACTTAATGGATCATTGTGAACATTGCTTTTCATCTTTCTAAAAGAGGTATCCAAATCGGGTAGGACCAACCTTGTAATCGGAAAATCAAAACAACACCCAACTATCTAGCCAAAGTCCATTAATGTTAGTCGGTTCACACTGTTTCCAAGGATCAACAAATACAATTAAAGTTCTACAATTGTCTTTGAAGATAGTTTAGTGCGGCATTGATCTCTGCTTTTATCAATGCTACCTGAGTATAAAATTTTATTCGTGTATGTACTGCTTCACATAGTCCTTATGAATTTCCTTATGTTACATGTATTATATTTTATCTGTAATTACTAATAATTGCGAGCTATACCTGATGAATAAGTAGTGGGAGAAGGTCTGACAAACTTTACTTTCTGAAAGCAATTGCTTAATAGATTATTGTGAACATTACTTTTCTTCTGCAGTTGGTAGGACCACCCTTTTAATTTGAGGATAACATCCATGCATATTACAATTCTATGAACTAATTGATTAAATTCTTTTGCCACATTACAGTAAGTACATAACAAAAATGTAGAATAAGAAATTCACCACACTTAAAAGACAAAGTCTATATAGATTTTAATTCCACCACACACAACACATGCGGATATAATATAATAATCTACTATAATACTTTTATACGTGAATCTGCAAAATGTTAGGTGTAAGATAGAGTTACCTACTTTGTCTCAAATTGATGTTGTAATCTTGGATCGATGTTTACAACCTCCGAAAAGAGTCCTCAGGTATACTTTCTTTTTCTCCGTGAAATATGTAAAAAAAATATATAGCATGTCAACATCCTTAACCAATAGTGCAAAGCATGAAATATCTATATATATATACCGTGTTGAAGTTTGTATTTTATTTTGAATCTTACTCCTCGGAACGCATTATCTCGTGTTTTTTTATTTTTATTGTCATATTCAAATTAAGTCTATGGTTAATGTACCTTAAGTTTTCTCTTGTCATTTCACATATCTGAGATTGTTTTCCGTTTGTTATTTTTGGTCTTTTGAGGAGTGGCCAAACAGGTTAAAATGCCTACCATATCTGATAAAACAGAACAACAATGACCTAAACCATATTCGGATATGGATAAATAACAGACGTCTATGAGGGATATAAAAATATTACCTATGATTTAGGTGTTGTCGATCCTTGATTGCAGAACCTCCAAATTTATAAAATAGAATCTGTTGCAAGGGATGTCAATTAAATTAAGTGTGAGAGGTTTAACCTTTGTGTAGAGCTTGAAGTAGGAACTTTTTTTTATTTTTTGCGGGACGAAAGTAGGGCTCTGCAAATGGAAGGTTCAACGGGTTAACGATACGCTTCAAACTTCCTGATAAAACAAAACATCAATGACCTAAATCATATTCGGATATGGATAAATAACAAACTCCCATGAGGGATATACAAATCTTACCCATGAGGTAGGTGTTGTCGATCCTTCATTGCAGATCCTCCAAATTTTTAAAACAGATTGCAAGGGATGTCAATTGAATTGAGCGTGAGAAGTTTAACTTATATATAGAGATCTTGAAGTATGCACTTTTTTCATTTTTTGCGGGACAAAAGCAAGGCTCTGCAGATGGAAGGTTCAACTGGTTAATGATACTGATAAAAAAGAACGACAATGACCTAAACCATATTCAGATATGGATAAATAACATACATCCATGAGGGATATACAAATCTTACCCATGAGGTAGGTGTTGTCGATCCTTCATTGCAGATCCTCTAAATTTTAAAAACGGATTGCAAAGGGTATCAATTGAATTGAGCGTGAGAGGTTTAACCTATATGTAGAGATCTTGAAGTAGGCACTTTTTTCATTCTCTACGGGACGATAGCAAGGATTTGCAGATGGATGGTTCAACTGGTCAATGATATGCCTTAAACATCCTGATATGGTTCTTAGGTACCATCACATGAAGATCGTTTAGGTAAGGATACATGATAAAGATTTTATCAAGATTCACTTGTTAACATTACTTGAAAGAATTCGTGTCTTTTTTGATTCAGTAGCTAAATCCTCTTTGAGTATAACTTGACTCCATTCCAAGTCCAAAACAGGCAGCTGCTAGTAAATATGATGTTGTAGCTCACATGGGAGAAATGACTCGGGCTTGAACTGCATCTTTAAGAAACCTTCTTATCGTGCACAAACTATAGGACAAACCACTTCCTGCATAAATGAATTGCACATGACAATTGTAAGAAGTTAGTTCAGAAATATATTTTAGAATTTAGATCTAAAATGTGAACATCTGGATTTATCTTTCTGGAACTTGTAACCTCATAATCCTGGATTGTCGCATAAAAGCATCTAATTTCATCATGGGAACGGAGAGTCGGGGTTATGCTCTAACGAAGCATGGGTAGGATGGGTGGGGGTCATACATACCCATATAACTACGAAGTGTAACACCTAATTTCTGGCGCATATATGTTTTTTTTTACCACTTGGGATATGATAGACGACAAACTTTCAGTGATAACGATACAAACAAATATGAGTTTACATTTAATAACTTGTGTGCAACACTAAATTGCAGCTTCTAATTATTTTTGTTGGTAAGCAACATCACCTTTCTTCTCTGTGTTTAAGGTATCCTGCATTCGGTTGGTTCGCATTTGAAAAGAGAGTTGCATTAAATTGGGAAGTGGAAGTAAAAAATAAATAACACAAAGAAAAGATGACCCTAAGTTTAATCATGCACCACCAACCTCAATCATTGTTGCATTCTCGAGAAAGCTTAGGCTAGAGGTGATAGAGGTGTGAATGCAACACCATATAGTGTACCCATCAAGTCATGAGAAGGAACATTCACTAAAGATATACAACCTCAATTTAATACACAACAATCCACTAATAGTTTTTTCTTGCTTGCATCAGGTAATCAAAGCCAGTTTATGCTTCATTACATAAGGAATCAGTATAGTGGTAATTCTATAACAATATGCCACTAATAATTATCTTTCTTCTAACGATTACAATATAATACCTAAATACCTTAGATAGCATGATATGACCACAGAAAACACATTCCAAGTTTTGTGAACTTCTTCACCTCTCTCGCTGATACGGAAAAGAACGTTAAATGTGAAAATGAGTACACTTCTGAGACTTTTGAGTGGTAATACGAAATGTATGTTAAGAATACATATTAATAAAAGAAGCACCTCTTACCGTTATTATCATAGGTGGTATCCATTTTCCATCTGTGAGATGTGGATTTAAAGATCAAGTATAAACCTGAGCGATAAGTTAGAAATCCTATGTTTTTTCCAGCAAAAGTATATAATGTATTCCTTAATAACCTATAAAACCTGACAATGCTAAAAAGAACACGAAAAACTTGGATGTAAGGAAATATACAATGACAGACATAAAATGCCAAGGCAGAATCATTCAGGCGAATTGTTACTTTAATTTGTATTTTCATGGCGTGATGCCATTATTATTACCTTAAAACCTAATAATACAACACTTATTGTAAATATTGGAGCAAGGAAATACTAAATTTGTCAGTTCATAACCAATTTAACAAAAAAAAAAAGAATTACCAATTTGTGTCTTCCCAATCAGCTCCAATTCTCAAAACAATGCATGCTTCAAGAACCCGAGGAGACCAAGCAAAATTAAGATGTCAGCCATTACTTTAAAAAACCCTTTTCCAATCAAATTCCAAGCATTAAATCTCGGAATATCTGGACGTACCTATCAATTGATATCAAAAAACATAGTGAGATTAAATGGAAGAACAAAGAATAAAGTACAAGAGAAACACTAAAAATTAATAAGCATACCCTAATATTCGTATTTACTAACAAAGTTTTCATCTTTCTTCTTATCATTCTCCTCTTCACTCTGAAACACTTCGAACACCTATAGATTTTTATAATTTATGTTTGATTTTATCAGTTTAGTTTTATATTACCCGCTGATTATTTTTATCACTCTTTCTCTCTTCAAGAGGTCTGAATTTCGAAATCTGTTGCAACAAACCCTAATTTATCAATTTCTTATATGATATCTAGGGTTTTGATTTTCAGGTTTGGGCATACAAAAATTTTCTCAACCAAACCAATACTATTAGGAGTTTTTGAGTACATTAAATTAACGGAATATGGATTCATTAAAGTTATAAAATCTCAAGATATGGCACTTATTCAAACACATTGTCAGTCCACAACAAAACTAACAAAAAAAATAATAGGCTCGGAAATTCGTGCCTTCACCAATCTGCTCCAATTTCTCGAAATAATCCACACGCTTCGATAACCCCAAGAAGGATACCGAGTAAAATTAACCCCGAAGAAACAATATTCCACTTCTAATTACTTAGTAAACAACTATTAAAAGGACTTTGTAGACGGAAACTTACCAAGGCCGAAACCCACCTAAGAAAACCAACTTAAGAATTGAACTAACTCTCAGCATATGAATTGCTATTGATTCTATCTGCATTCCACTCGTCACAAAAGTTACTCAGACTCAGTAAACAACTATTCAGATCAAGCAAATTTGCTATTAAAACACGATGTAGATAGAATCTTACCAATGCCGAAACCAACGTAAGATTAGAACAACTTTCAGAATCCGACTTGCAATTGCTTCGATCTTCATTTCACTCGTCGCAATTAAAAACAATACTAACAATTAGTGTTGAACCCTGAACACAATACACAAAAAATCAATAATTTTAGAAATTTAAGTAAAATTGAGGCTCGAGAGAAAAATAATCATACTGAGTATACCATATAGAGTATCAACAACAGTCGACTAAGACAGAAAGTAAAAAAAACCCTAGAATTTGGTAAACCCAGAAAAATCTGATTTTGCCTAAACCTAATACCCTAAATTGCAACAATATTACAAATATTTTTAGAACCCTTATAAGATAAATACCTGATACACATCAAATGATTCCGAAAATCCGAGGTTCTAGGAGGTTAATCGAAATTCTTGTTTTTTTCAGATCAAATCACCACCAACATAGAACATGTCAACAGAACAACTAATCACATCTAAAAAACTTAATTAGTAAATTCGTATAAAAAAAAACGGGTTAAATTCAAAGCTAGGGTTTTCATTAAAATTTCCTGTTAATTTGAAATTCAGTAATCAGATCCGTGCAAAAAAATAAGTAACAAACGAACCTCTTTAGCATGGAGAAGACACTCAGGATAATATTCTCCTAGAAGGGCACAATATCCAGGTTCTCTACTATTTGACATACATTCAATGAAATCTGTCCAGGTTGTTCCCTGTAATTCCCCATCCATATCGATAACAAATCCCTCACTCTGGAGATTGATCGATTTAATTTCAGCTCTGAATGAATCTTCTCGGTGATGTCAATTGCTAGGTTTATGGAGAAAGAGATCCATATATAATCAGTTTGTTCTTCCTTCATGACTATCAATGTTCTTCCTTCGTGACTACAATGTTTTATAACAAAATGTTTTAGTATCTTTTATTTTCCGCCCACACGTGGTCACTTATCGTCCGAAATTTCCTAGTTGTCTAATGACTTTCCAATCCGGAGCATCGAGACCTTCGGATCGGGCCTAAATTAAACGTCGTCCGTCTGATAGCTTATTCATCATGGACATAAACCTCATACATTTTTATAACAATGATTTCTCCTAATATTTAGTGATGTTGTCACATATAAAGCTTGGAAGGTATAGTAAGTTCTTGCCTCCTTTGTAGAGGATATGAGATTTTAGCTCTGGTGCTCATGCTCATGAAGAATTTTAACTTACCTCGCACCAAAAGAAAAGAAATAAAATGATGGGTAGTAATAGTGTAACTGCAGAAAATCCACAGTTACACCCACTTACTAATTTGATGAACACAAAGATGAACGCGAAAAAGATAAAACACAAATCTTATATTTCAACTGATTTTTTAGAATTTTAAGTTACAAGCCGCTCAAGGACTCTCAAGATCCTAACTATTCCCTCACAAGAGCTCTCTCACCTTTCCCAAATGTTCAAACCCCTTTTACAGAGGGCTAAGTCCTCCTATTATAGGAGAAAGCTACATAATGGATTACAACCCAATTTATCTCGGGTATACACTTTTTACTTCGCTCATATCAACTTTACACTTCTTTTACGCCTTAAAGTTCGGCTGTTGTCGGGGACAACTGTCCTATTTCTTGCACAACAATCCACATCTCGCTCATTTTACCTCGGGGATCCTACTATTTCTTGCACAAAAATCCACACTTCGCGCCGTTGACTTCGTATGCTCTCCCTTTTCTTGCACAACAATCCATACCTCGCATTTCCAATTTTCTTCGTGAAGTATCTTCCCGTGCAAGTAAGTGTTATCTCATTAATTGATACCTCACGATCTGAACTTCATTAAAGTAAATCTGACACTTGATTTGACTCTTCACTGACACTTTCTTAGGAATTGGTGAATAATATCTTTCTTGAAGATTCACTTTGTTGCCTCGTTTAATCTACCTCGGACACATGGTGGGAAGATTTTTTGTACCTATATTTTTCATTTTCTCATTCCATTCGCGGGAATTAAGAAAGAAAAGAGAATCCTGCATTAAATTCGTAACCGCCACGTACCCGTATTTTTCGTTATCTTGTCTCCCACGACTCATATTGAACCGTTACTAGCCGGTTCCTCTTCTCGTGCAACCGTTTCTCCCAGTTGTGACTTGGTTCATTATAAATAGTTCTCTTCTCCATCTCTTTCTCTTCTTTACAATCTTCAACTCTTTCTTCTCCGGTACATCCCTTCTGCAAATTCCGCTTCTTTTCAATCTGTTATCCTCGATTATTCTTCAATCTCTCAGCATCATTATCATCTCTTCTCTCAACAATAGCACCCAAGAAATTTCCCCTGCCACTACATCAAAGTACATTGAGGATTTCCAGGATGATTTTAAGAAATTTGGTTTAACTTTGTCCCCGGCGGTGGATTCTTCAGTTACGCCTCCGGTTCTTGCAACCAGGCAGATGGAATTGAAATGCCGCTTGATCGAAGTAGAAACATGGTCATCCACCAGGATGATTACCACCTTAGGTCAACTGAGAGCGGGCTTAAATTTCCCTATGTATAATGCCAAGAATCCACTTTTCTATGAAATTCTTGTTTATCTCAACAAAGTAGTATTCCAGCTGAGTGGCAACGCAGTTCGCATTGTCAACGAATTTGTGAGACGTTCTTCCGGTGGCTTGTCTCAAATTCCCACAGCAGCGGAGGAATTTGTCTCGGATGATTACAACATAACCTATTTCTCGGAGAACTACATCGATAAAACTCAAGGCCAAAGAAGGAAGTATCAAAAGTGGGGCATCGCTCTATCCCGGAAGTCTATGAAGGATCCCTCCAAGGTTCTCCTCCTGGATGTCGAGCCCGTCAGTTCGTTGAAGGATGCTCCTAAAGGCCCTTCTTTGCGCTTGTCTAATGATGAAGAATGGATGATGTTTTCAGTAGTTGTTGAGATTCCCCTGGTCTGGAGCTTTGATGAGTCAGGAAAATCTCGGGTGGGTCCTCTCCTGGATCATGTTCATCTCGCTTCCTACGAGCCTTGGAAATTTTGTTGGTCCGAAAGTCCTTCCGATGTAAGTTCGCTAGACTTATTCTCTATTTTATTTTTTATTCCTTTATCTAAGTTTCCCATTTTTCCACATTATTTTCTCCCTGCTCCTGGCTTGATCAAGGACAGATCGTCTTATGCCAAAAAATCTACTGCCAGATCTCCAACTCCTGATCAGGTGATTTATTGTTTACTTATCCTTCTACGTTTGCTTTGCTTCTTTTCTTCCAAATGGATTAATCCTTGAGCTTCGTAGGAGGATGATTTTGTGGAGCCTCCTGTTATTGCTCCTCGGGTTCCTAGGAAGCGAGATCGCCAAGAATGTTCTTTTGCTGCTGCTGCTACTGCCATGGTATTCCGTTGTTATTTTTATCTCGTATCTTTTGTTCTTTGTTTTATTAACTTCGCGCTTGCATACTTCGATGTATTAATTTCGTATTTATCAGGATACCTCGGTTCAGTCCCCTTCTGATGTTGTTCCCCTGAAACGCTGCAGGGTTTTACACATGGGTTCCTTAACTCGAATTCCTAGTTCCACAAAGTTTTCATAGTTCCCTTCTTCTCCTCCTCCTAAAGGCAAGTTTACCAAGGTGCCTGAGAAAGATGCTTCTACTCATATTCCTAAGCCCACCATGCCGACTCCGATCAGTACCACGGGCGATCCTCCCATTGAGTCACCTGCTACTTTTGTTGGCGCGTCTCAAGGGAAGCCGATAAAGGTCTATGAAGTGGAAGATCCCGCTTATAAGCCCAATTTGGACTTCTTGAGGAATGCTTTCCTTTTAACTCGTGACACTTCATCCATTAGATCCGCTGCCACTGAATCTTTGATTTATTTTAGTTCTGACTCCTTCATTACACCTCTCTCTCCCACAACATGATGTTATTATGGCCTTGGTAGGTATTATTGACTTTAACCTGGATGCTTGCATGAGTTCTTTTCTAACTTGTTGTGCTTTGCAGAAGTTCAACCGCCACATGGCTCATCTCGTGGAGACAAGAGTTACTCGCGAGAATTTGAAGACTGCCAGGGCCCGAGTCCAGGAACTTAAGAATGATCTTGCCGATGAGAAGGACCGCTCGGCTAAGAAGGATCAAAGGATTTCATAACTCAGCAGTAAGTTCATCCCTATAACTACCTTTCATTTTATTTTGTTCTTGTCTTTACTATTCTTTTATTTTCATCAAGCCCGTTCTACGAAGTGTTATATGGATTATGAGGAAGCCAAGTCGACCGATGAGGATTGCCTAGCCTCACAAGCAAATCTTCTGTCTCAAATTAACTTTTACTTATCCGAAAATGTGATTTTAAGTGAGAAATTGATGACATCATATTCCTTGTCTAAGCGTTTAGCTAATGATTCTTCTAATAATGAAGAGATAAACACCAATCTCCACGAAGAAAATGAACATTTAAAGATTGAGTTACGTCAGGTTAGTATTCTTCTTACAACTTCGCGAAATCTTCATTACACCAACATGGCTCATGGTAAACGACTGGAGGAGGATAAAGAGAGGATAATTAAGAGGAAAGATAAATCCGAAGTTGAACTTCGCAAACTCAGGAACTTTACGAGTTAGGGACGAAATATGAGAAGTTGAAGACTGAGAATATTGGGCTAAGGGATGAGAATAATAAGTTAAGTGGTGAAATGTCCTCCATCTTGGCTCACTTGGAGAGATTTCAAGGCAAGAATACAACTTCTACTTCCCCTATGAAGAAGAAACTCGTTATTCCTCCGAGGAGCGGTAAGCTTGTTATAGGGTCTCCTGATGATGATAGTCCTTCTCCCGATCTTAACAAAGATGAGGATAAATCTTCTCGTGAACTCTGCAACTTTCTTGAATCAGAAGCGTCAAGACTTGATTTTCTGAACATCGACCTTCAGAAAACTCTAAGTTCTGTTATTTCTCAGAAATAAGGTAGCTCTAGGTGTTATTGTCATGCTTCACATTTTTCTCTAGTAGACTTATTTCTCACTTCGCTGTCATTTTGCAGAATTTGAGGAGACTTGGAAAAATCAAGGCCTGCACCTATCTCGCCAAAGGGATGATCTTGCCAAGGAGGTGTACGATCTGAAGGAAAGTCTTGCATTCCTGAATGAAGATTATGATAAGATGGAAAAGGATGCCAAATAGGTTACGAAGTTTACTCACAGAAATGACCAAGAGGAGAAGGTGAAGTTCGTCACTGAGTTCTGCAGTTCTCATGGCCTTGACCTTCCTCCCATGGATCTCGAAGTCTTCTCCGATGAAGAGCCTCCCGTTGATGTCGATGGTGAGAGCGAAGATACAGAGACTGACGAATATGTTGAGGAGACCAAAAGCTAAGTTCCCCAAGGCATGGAGGGCAAAGTGGAGCTGGTACTAGTGGTGGTGACGCTGGAATTAAAGGATATGGAAGTGGTTCTGTTGAGGAGGAAGATGGCAATCCTTGATTATTTATTTTGATGTCATTTCAATATTTTGGTCCTTCGTTTCTTTTTAACATTTTATTTGGGCGCTCCCAAGCTTGGGGGCATAACATTTTCTGCTTTTATTGCCTTAATATATCCGCTTTTCCCTTTAGTCATTTCATATTCTTATCTCATTCTGCTAGCTGCACTTACCATGGTTAGCATGTATGATTTGCATATATGATAAATACTGCATGTATTTCGTTAGATTATCCTACTAACTAGGAATCAATCCGATATACCAAGTATATACTTTACGAAGAATATAGTCAAAGAATAACGAACGTATTTAACTATATAATTTCCACTTATTCTTTGGGTATTTCCGAAGTTTCTCGGAAGTAGAAAATATAAACCATTCTGTATTTCGTCAGATTCATTGATCTCTTACCTTAGTGCGAAGTAAATTCTCAAAAGAATAAAACCTTATTTAAATGTATATACTTGCCTCTTATTGTTTTCCGGATTTATGTAACATACCTTGTGTTATTAGCTCCTCGCGGCTTTACCTGCAAATCATGCCAGCCACACCAAACCAGCCAAAGCGTGCCAACCATGCTAGTCGCACCTCTGCGCCAATGGAAAATCATGCCAGCCACACCTAGCCCAAGCTAGCCGCGACATGCCAAACACACTTTTCCTTGGCCCTAGCTATGCTAGTCACACCATGCCAAGCCAAACACCCTTACCTTGGCCCTAACCGTGCAACATAGGCCGAATTGGCCACGCATGCTATTGGCACATGCCAACACACTCACTGGCAGCTTTTCTTACCAAGTCGTGGCCCTAATGGCCGAGCGTGCCATTGGCACATGCCAACACGCTCATTGGTAGATTTCATTACCTAGTTGTGGCCCTAATGGCGGAGCGTACCATTGGCACATGCCAACGCGCTCACTGGTAGCTTTCATTACTTAGTCATGGTCGTGCGTGCCATTGGCACATGCCAAACACGCACGCTGGTATCCTAACTTGCAAGCCGTGAAATCTAGGCCAACTTGGCCGTACGTGCTATTGGCACATGCCAAAACCCTCGCGGGTAGCCTAATTTGCAAGTCGTGCAACCTACCACCAAGGCATTCCTCACATGCCACATGCGCCACTCGGAGCTCTGGCATTGCCACTTGCACTCAAGGTACAACCCGCAACAAAGGCATTCCGCACATACCACACGCGCCACTTGCAGCCTGGCATTTCCACTTGCACTCAAGGTGCAACCAACACTTGAGACATCAACACAAACTTGGGGATGCCTTCCAGGGTCTTGGTTTGGCGGTCAAATAAATGAGGAAATAATGGTGAAAACGTTTTCACCCATAAATACCATGCGGTTACCACCTCCTCCCATTATTTCACCCTTTACTCTCTTCCATCATGAGGCCAGGGTACGTTTCAATCTCGATTTGTATAAATATTTCTTACCTATTTCCACCAGACAACAAGTCTCAGTCAGGAGAAAAACACAATACTCTCAGAAAAGGAAACTTTGCAAGCTCTCCATAAAGCTTTCATCTCTTGAAAGCTTCCGAAGCTTTCACTTTCTGATACAAGTCGAGACACTACTCTTCCAGAATTATTCTGGTCTCAACACCTTTCTTTGCTTCCCTCCCCAAATCAACCCTTCTCCTCCACTTTGTGACCGAAGCAAGTCTGGAATGGTCATTTCTTGGTTTAGGCCTGTCTTGTACATATTGATCTCTCGAATCTAGAAAGTGCTCACGTGCAGCACATTTGTTTAGGGTTTAAACCAGTTTCTCACTCACCTACCAAATTTACCAAAATCGGCAGAAACGATTTTTACCCATAAACAACTAGGATGCATGGTCAGATTCTAAACTAACATTTGTTGCTAGTCCCAACCTATCATTGTCAAGAATCCTAGTATCCCATTCAAACTCTTCATCATTCACTATTAGAAGACAAGAGTGAATCTCATTCTCACGAGCGAGAACAACATCCTTTTCACTTATCGCACAATCCCTTTCTATTTGAATCCTGAGTTGGGCTTCGTGAAACTCTTTTAAATCCTTTTCCCCATTAGAGATCACCTAATCTTTCTCAGTAATAAGTCTATTCTTCTTCACCTCTAAAATACTAATTCTCTCATTGTCTTCGCGAGCATGACGTTGGAAGATCCAATTAGTTTTTAGCATGGGCATATGGTCACACATAAGGGCATCATAATTTGATCTCAACTTCTCCAAGCTAAGATCCTTAAGGTCTTGCATGGGAGGGTTGTTCAAGGAAGCATTAAGATGCTCAAGAAGGGCATCATTATCATCGGGTAGATTAGCCTCCTCATTGGTTAAATAATAAATTTATGCAAGATTAAGTAATTGAAGAAATGAAGACGCGGCCAAACTTCGCAGAAGATTATGAGTAAGCGAAAAGGGATATACATATCAGTAGATTGTTTCTTTGGTGAAGTGTTTCAGCCTCCTGTGTCATTTGCAGAAGTTCTTCTTTGATATTTGCACACTCAGTCTCCAATGACTGATTCTTTATTTTCCAGTCAGAGGCAACTGAATGAGAATCTCACGCAGTCTGCAGTGACAAAAAGAGAAAGGTTGTTGAAGTACGAAAAAGAGATATTTACTAGAAGAAAATTTACAAAGGAAAGAAGGAACATACTAAAGAGCTCATGGAAAACAAGAGTTATGGAGATATAGCAGCAGACCCATGCAGGGATTCATGACTCAGAGTGGGAGCATAGCAAATGACAAAGACCTTCTCACAATTACAGATCAAATCATCAACACCAACATCGGAAAAGGAGTCTTTAAAGATAACGGATAATTGATCCATAAGAGAAGTAGAAGCAGAATCATCAAGAAATGTGAACTCTCCCACTTGAGAACATGAAACCAAAGGAGTTGGAGAAGAGACATCACGAGCGATCTTTTTAGGATTCGTCTCCTTGCTACCATTCTTTGTAGAAGGCTTAGAAGCGACAGATTTTCCCATAGCCTTCGCATGAATGGGAATTTCTTCCTTAGTCTCAGAAGAATCCTCAACTTCAGCATCATCAACATCAAGTTCGCACACCTTCTCACACAGATAAATATAATAAATAAAGGCAATAATATTGTTAAAATTCGAATAAAGATATTTCTTACTTCATCAGTGATCGAACGTAGTGCTTCTAGTGTACTCCACTTCTTCTTAGCCCCAAGCTTTTTCTTCAACTTGGAAATCTGGAGACAAGAAAACTAATGAAGCGAAGAGGAAGGAAACAAAATAAAGGAAATTTACAAACAAGTGAAGCATAGAATAAGTACCACAACATTTCGCTCAGGACAATTGAACTCCCATATGAAATAGGCAAAGAAATCCCCATGGAGATGATTTATCGACCCATCATCACTAAAGCCGATAATGTAAGGACCCTCAAGGAGGTCTGGATAAGCATCCCAACTGTGGTCATTATACTTTCACGTAGAACAATTATTCTTATCATGAAAGTCAACATCTCGCATAATCTTTTCATTCTCTGCGATGCCATCTTTTCTTCCTAAACGAACAGCCCAGCGAGATGATTCGCCCTTCATGATCATCACTTCATAATTAGAAAAGAAGCTCTCAATAGTGTAGTCCAGGGGGTTATTTTCCAGATCAGCATACGCTTCATTCCTATGATCATTAGGGTAGAGGGATCCGAATACGGCTGCACGACGAGTGAACTCCACCATAATCCTAATGGCATCACCACTAAATTGAAATATCGCACACTTGAATTTCTCATCAGTTAATATTGTGTAAAATAAAGGAATTCACGGGTCTAAGAGAGGAATGGGAAGGCCTGCACGAATATGTCCCACAGAGATGATAATTTCTTGATCATTCCATTGATCAATCTCGAACCATTTAGGTCCAAGAGCTACAGTAGTTCCGGAAGAAGGTGGAACATATAATATTAAACCCCAATCCCTAAGTTCAACTTCGAGCTTCTCAAATTCTTGAGTCATTCTCCATTCTGCTTTGTGCCCCATTAATATTCTTATGGAAGTGAGATTATGAAGATGATCAAGATGAATAGTATGATAAAAAAAGGGAAGTGATGCAGCAAATGAGAGGTTGAAGCAGCAATGGGAGCGAAGACGAAAAGAAGATATGAAGAGAGAAGGATCGAGAATCAAAAGATTAGAAAACCGTTTACAGTGAGAGAAGAAGTGTTGCAGAAGATGAAGACGGAAGAGCAGAATAAAAAGAAGAATATGAGAACGAAGACGAGTATTTAGGGGACTACTCTTTTCGAAAACTGCAAACATTAATGGGCGAAAAGATTTTACGAGACAGTTGCAGGGTTTAATTGAGACGTGTCAAGAAATTATCCGATAAGAATGACACGTGGAACACCCAGTCCAGGATCTTGGATTATTTTCGGTTGAAGAAAACAAAAGGATTGATAAGGTGCGACAAATGATATGAATGGGTACGATATGACGAGTAAGAAAGGATTCTCTCATCGGTGTTTCAAGGATAAAGATCAATAAGAGAAGAGGAAAAATGTAAGGACTGCATATCGCGTCCATATAAACTATGCAAAGTGATGATATAATAAACAAGCGAACTAACAAAATATAGAAGCGTGTTGATCTCGCACACAACATATTTCATATGACAGAATCAGTGATGTCACGAAGTCACGGGTAGAGCGTGAAAGCTATGCAAAGATCAAGAGCTCGTGCGAGAAGATCCAATGTAAGCGTGCAAGGACATCACATGTCAGATCCGATAATAGGGGCTTTATTAGATATCCTATACTATGTAAAACTCCTATATATAGGACCAACCACTACTATATTTGAGAGAGATCTTTTCGAGGGTAGAGAGAGAGCTTTAGGAGAGAGAAAATAAATTATTTGCCAAGTAAAGTTTATATCCACTTCCTTTGTATTGTTTTCTAAAATAAATAAAATACATATATGTGTTCTTCATCGTTATTTGATAATCTAGTTAATTAATTGTAAAGGGGTGTGGTAATAGAATTTATACTACTACAGAGATAGTTCTAAATAATTTCACCGAAAAAAAAGTAGGCATTAGGATCCATGCATAACCCAATGACATTAGGAAATAGTGATCCATACTTCATAGGAAAGGGGGCAGTGTATCAAGATATACTGATTTCTTAAAAATCCCACTCTTGGAAATGGGTTTCCAAAAGTGCCACCCTAACCCCAAACCTACCAAAAATACCACTATATGATATTTATGCCCCTAATAGTAGAGGACCGTTAATTGTTTAATATTATTTCCAACTTTCAAAACTTAAAATAAGTGTTTTTCTATGTGGTTTTCAGTGCAAGGGTCCTGATGAAATAGTCAAGACTCTTTACCGTACCCTAACATTTTAAAAAAAATCTTATTATATGAATTGAAAATTTAGAAATAACTTTTTTTAATGGTATTCAAGTATTTAGGGCCCCTAAAGAGGGTCTGGACTCCGAACATGACTTTTTTGGACCCCACTCTAGTCTTCTTATAGAAATAAAAATATTAAAATAAGATAATTTTTGTTAATATTTTATTGTCAAGGTCCAGGACCTTTTACTGGACCCTTTACTGGACACTTGGGTTAGTAATAAAACTATCTTGTAAGTGGAATTAAATAAGATTTTAAGGGTATGGACCCTCGCAATGTATAGTCTGGACCTTGTCACTCCAGACTAAGGACCTTCTAACTTGACCACTTAGGCGCCATGTAGGTGACAAGTAGGATGAAGAAAATAGAGACCTTTTTCAACCAGGGTCAGGACCGTTCTCAACTCGACCACCTAGGCGCCATGTATGTGACAAGTAGGATGAACGAAGTGAGGATTGTTTTAACTAGGGTCAGGACCCTTGTTGTTGGGACCCTAACGCTTCACCTCACCTTCCTTACATCCCGTTATAGAGTGAGGACCTTCACATTACTCCACCCCTTGCACCTCCGTTACGCAGCACAACCGCTGTCATATGTGTTTTATTTAAATAATTCTTTTAAATATAATATTATAAAAGCCTTTTGTTATTGGTCAATATAAGTGGTCCTTTTCTATTGGTTAATTTGGGCTGCACCTTTCAAAAATTCTTTACCCTCATTCGCTCACTCTTCTTCTTCCTGATCTTTTATCTTCTTGAGGTTCTACTGCTCTATCAGGTACACCTCTTCTTATTATTCTATTTTTCTTCTTCTTCTTTCACTATCTTATACATTTCTTGTCCTTTTTATCGTGTTCATATCATGGCAGCTGCTACACCATGAAAGCTAGGGTTTTATATTTTACTAATCATCCAACTGAGATAGATAAGGAAGGATCTATAAAGTGTTCAATATGTGAGTTTAACTTTTAGCTCTTTCAATTTCGATATTAAATTTTGGTTAATTTCAAATTCAAAGTTAGGGTTTTTAAATATGTACGTGGGGGATTTAAATCCATGTTTATTTATATAGTTTATGTAGTTTACAGTAAAATAAGGTATAGGTTATCTTTAATTTTGTGGTTTGGTTACTTAATTTATGTAGGGTTCATGATACATGATGATCTTAGTTTTGGTCTATGTTTATTTAGGATGTGTTAACTGCGGATAATTTTTTTATGGTTAGATTTACAGGAAAATAGTTGGTTGAAATAGGAATGCGATCTAGTAGATCATCACTATTGGTAATCAAGGTGTTTGTAAGGTAAAATTACTTTTACCCCAAACACAGAAACTGTACGATGTTTTTGCTGGAACTCGATCGCTGCTTAAATCTTCAATTGAATAATTGAGGAAGGGGGTGGGGGGGTGTACCTGTAAAAAGCCCTCCGATGCTAAAGTCAGTTTAGGATTTTTCACAGATATTTCGGTATGGAAGATTGCTTACCATTTGGGTTGTATAAACATCCATTTATATGTTACGAATTTCCGTTTTAGATGCAGGCATGAATTGAAGTAATTGCCCCTGCATGCCTCCCTGCCTTAATTGACCTTGCATGACTCCATGCCATAACTGGCCCTGCATGTCTCCCTGCCATAATTGGCCCTACATGTCTTTGTGGTAAATTCCCTACATGCTTTTTGGAATACTCTAGAAACTTTCGTTAGGGTTATGGAATTAGTTAATATCCAGGATGGTGCAAAGGGTTACCCAAAAACGAGTGTATATGCCAAGCCCAAGAGGAATATTTCACTTGAGCCCACAATGGGGCATAGAAATCCGTCAGGCAAACAGAATGTGGCGGAATGATCCGAGGGCCACGAAATTAAACTGCATCGAGATATACTGAAAAAAGGTCCACCGATTAGTCGCCGATTAAATGCTCAACCGATTAATTTCGCCGATTAGTCGCCGATTAATGGGCCGTCGGGTCTCGCCGACGGCTTTCTGCTGCTACTACTGTGCCGAAGAAGATAATCGGCGACGGCAACGGTGCCGGAGATAATGAAGACGACATCATGCTAATGTTGACAGGTGTTATCACGCTGATGTAGTTGACGGCGTTAACTAACACCGTTGCTCTTAACGGAATATTAGGAGAATATGCTGACGGCGTCTCTAACGGTAACGGAATATTCCATTTTGATAGAATCTCTCTTCTGCTGACATCACCGCCCACTATGTTGCTGGCTGGGCTTCTACGCTGACGTGTCGAGGTGACCTGTCAGTGTTCGGATGACCAGCGTTCTGATGACGTGGCAGGTTGAGCATTTCTTTTTGCTGACGTGGCGATATTGCTGATGTGGCGTCCGTCAGTTGGTCAAGCCTAGTGATGTGGCGTGATGACATGGCACAGGTGATGGGGCTCCCTAGTTGCTTGTTTTTAACCTATGCACATCCTTGCAAGGTGTTTGTTAGGCCTAGTTAGCCATACTTGGGTAAACAAGGGAAGCACCTTAGGCCCAATGAACCTTCCTTTGCTACTAGTAGGAGATTTGGGGGCCTATGTTAGCCCATTTATTTGTGTAGAATATTAGGGGTACAAACATCGCCCCTTCTTAATCCATAACCTATTATGGGTTAAGAAGTTCGGGTTCCCCTTTGATTTTGCATTTTTCTGGAGTGTTACATAACTTGCCCCCGAGCGTGCTGTTCGGAGTGTTACGCAACTCGCCCCCAGGGATGTGTTGATTGCGCTGGAGTGTTATATATCTCGCCCCCAAATGGTTGAGGTGACATATAAGTCTCCCCCAGTATATTTTGTGTCATTCTGCTCAATGCTCGCACATGGGTGCACTTCCATGCTGCATTTTGCTCGCGCATGGAATGAAAAGTTGAGTTTTTATGCTATCTTGAATTCGCGCAGGGGGGAAATCCTGCTATTTGAGATGCGCGCAGAGTTTGGGATGTGTACATTTTCACGCGCCTGGACATATGAAAATGTTCTCCATATTTGTTGTTGACCCGTACAATGGGGATGAAATTGAGATAGGGTAAAAATGCTCGAACTGTGCACTCACCCTATCTGCGAGGTGTCAGAGACGCTACTGACAGTGGACTCGAACTGTACTGTTTTGTCATTTAAGGATGACTACGAATTCGATCATCCGTAGTAGCTTATAATTAACACGAACAATGGAACACCAAAATAATGTTGAATTAAATTTTTTGTATTGAAATAACAAGATAAATACCAACTTCTTCGACAACAGTTGCCTCGTTAAAACCTTTGAGTGGAAAACCTAGTGCGATAAAACCATCAAAAAGGAAAAAGAGTGCAGCACAATAGGATTTGAATCTACTTCTAATGATAGAACTTTTTCAAGTGAAACGAATTCCACGGCTTCCATGGCATTGAATGCTCAGTTTCATCGAGGTTCCCTTAGTAGTAGGATCCACGATATGCTGGTCTATCCACTATGTATGGACCTTCCCAGTTTTCTCCGATCTTACCACAGTTTGGTTCCATTGTGGCTGCTTGGGTTTTCTTCAAGACATATTCTCATCTTGATTGCCTACTGGTATCGGACCAACTGCTGCAAGGTTGTTTCCCTTTGTTCTTCCAGCAAATTTTTATCCAAATCCAGTATGATGTCGTTTTTTCCAGATTTGATGGCACAAGTTTTGGTAGTCTTGAGTTTTACCTCGGTGGGTATGACTTCCTCTGTCCCATACGCCAATGTAAATGGAGAAAATCCAGTGGATATTTTCGTGGTTGTTAGATAGGACCATAAAACTCCAGGGAATTGTTCTGTCCATTTTCCTTTTTCCTTCTCCAGTCGTTTCTTGAGATTGTCCATAATAACGCGGTTGGTCGCTTCTGCCTGTCCGTTTCTCTGAGCATAGTAAGGAGATGAGAAATTGTGGCGAATATTCAGGCCCTTGCAGAAGTCTTTGATCACTCCTGAATCTAACTTCTTCCCATTATCTGATATTATCGCGTCTGGGATTCCGAACTTGCAGACGATATTCTCCCATATGAACCTTTTCACATCATGTCTGGTGATGTGTACTAGTGCCATTTCTTCGACCCATTTGGTGATATAATCAGTAGCAGCTAGCATGAATCTGACGCCTCCAGGAGATTTGGGAAGCGGTCCGACGATGTCCAATCCCCACATAGAGAACGTCCAAGGACTAAAAACTGGATGTAATTCTTTGGCGGGCCATTTCGGAATTGGAGCGTGTTCTTGGCATGTCACACATTTTTGCGCATATTCTTTAGCATCTTTCTGCATGTATGGCTAGAAATTCCCTTGGGTAAGTATCTTGTGCGCGAGACTGCGCCCTCCAGAATGGCTGCCACAAATTCCCTCATGAGCCTCTGCTAGTATTAGTTGTCCTTCCTCGGCTGATACGTATCGCAAAAATGGATCCAAAGCTACAGGTTTGTGGTATAACATCCCTTCAATCATTGAGTATCTCCATGAATTCTTTTTCACCTTTGCAGCAAGTTTCTCATCTTCAGGGAGTTCGCCGGTTGTCAGCTACCGGATGTAAGGTTGACGCCAGTCTGTAATGTTTTCAACATGACTGCCTGAATTATCTGCCACTGGACTGTCAACATCCATATTGCTATCGATGTTCTCAGTATCCCCCTGTGCTGATGTAGCTGCCCTCTCGCCCCCACTAGCGTCTTCGAGAGCCAGGACAAATTAGATATCGGAGATGCTAGGTAACTCTTGGAAATCTAATACAATGGAACATGCGGTATCAGTTTCGACTGCGGAAGAAAGATATGTTAAAGCATCTACGTGCCTATTCTCTAATCGTAGTCGCTGCCCAATAGAGAATCGGTCGAACTCATTTGCCAGCTCTCTCATATGATCCAAATACAGGGACATTCTCTATTCCTTTGCTCTGTAGGTCCCCGAAAATTGGTTAACTACTAGCATGGAATCAGTCACTAGCTTCACGTTATTCGCATCTAACAACTTGATAGCTTTTAAATCGATAATCGCAGCTTCATATTCAACTTCATTGTTTGATGCTTAGAAACTCATCCTTGTCGCTTTCTCGATCCTCGAACCTTCGGGAGTAAGGATGACGCATCTAACTCCAGCTCCACCAACATTTGATGATCCATCAATAAATACGGTCCATAATGGTTCAGGTGTATCAACCTCCATTGCAGACTCACCACCAGTCTAATCAGTGACTGGCTCTGTGGGTTTGAACAACTCCTCTTATTCTCTAGCAACCGTTTCTATATCGTCCACAGGAAAATCTGCTAGTAGTGCATCCAGGGCGTGTCCTTTTTTTGCAGTTCTGGTTTCGTACTTGATCTCATAAACCCCCAAAAAATTTGACCATATGGCTAGTCGAATGGAATCATCAGCACGTTCCAGGATTCTCTTCAGCGGGTATTCCAAGTATACTATGATCTACCTTCTTTGGAAATAAGTCTTGAGGCGACGAGATGCATGGAACAGTGCAAGTCTATCTTCTCAATTTTCTTGTACCTTGTTTCCTCCCCCGTCAAGGATTTACTGACGAAGTAAACAGGTTTCTCATGTGGATCCGTAACAAACAGCACTGCACCCATAGCATTCTCCCTTGCATCCAAATAAACTCCAATACGTTGTCCAGTTTTTGGACTCACCAAAACCGGGGGGGTTGATAAATACTTCTTGATCTCATCAAAAGCCCTTTCATACTCATCCGTCCAACCAATATTCACTTCTTTCTTCAAAACGTCAAAGAATGGCTTGAATCGATCCGACGAGCGTGAAATGAAACGGTTTAAGATCGTCCTGCTATCTTCTGGACTTCCTTCTTCTTTCTTGGGGATGGCATTTATATGATGGCTCTGATTTATTCTGGATTTTCCTCGATTCCTCTGTGTGTCATCAAGTATCCAAGGAACTTTCCCGATGACATCCCAAATTAACATTTTGCTGGATTGAGCTTCATACGATATTGCCTTAAGATATCGAACGTCTTCTGCAGAACAAGAAAATACGATTCCTTTTGATGAGATTTCACTACCATATCATCGATGTATACTTTAATCAACTTCCAAATCAGATCCTTGAACATATGGTCTACCAAGTACTGGTAGGTTGCCCCTACGTTCTTTAGCCCGAACGGCATTAAAGTATAGCAGTAAACTCATCTGTCGGTCATGAATACAGTATTCTCTTGATCGTCCTCGAACAAAGGTATTTGATTATACCCAGAAAAACCGTCCATGAATGACAGTCTCCCATACCCTGAGGTTTTATCCACAAAATCTCTTATCATTGGCAGCGGATATAGATCACTCAGACATGCTTTATTCAAATCGGTAAAATCAATACAGACACGACTTTTACCATTCTACTTTGGAATAGGTACCACATTTGACATCCAGCGAGGATATTGCATTGGTCGAATAAATCATGCTTCCAACAGATTTTCGACCTCTTCAGTAACTCCATATTTTTTGCTTTGCGCTATATTTATGATTTTTTGTCGAACAGGATGGAACTTCTCATCGATATTTATCCTGTGGAAGTCTACATTCGGATTTATCCCTGGCATCTCAGCAAAACTCCATGCAAAAACGTCGGCGTTTTCCCTTAGCAATGTAATCAACCCATCACTTTTATGTGTAGGAAGATCTTCCCCTACGAACATTGTTTTGTGCTCCTCATTGCTAATTTAGACCTCGATCAGTTACTCGACTGTTGGGGGTTCAGCTGCGTCTTCTCCACTATATGATTACGGAGGGATAGGATTCTGTAATTGCTATTTATGATCGACTCGCATGATCTGGTTTCCGCTAAATTATGACTTCTTGTACTCATCCATTGCACTCTCGTGACACTTGTGGGCAGCCATTTGGCCGCCTCTCACTTTCACGACTCCTTCTAGAGTAATAAACTTCAGGCATTGATGATTAGATGATGTGACTGCACTGATCTCATGCATCCAGTCTCGTCCTACGATCACATTGTAGGGTGCTCGGCAATCCAACAACAATAAAGTGCCCAAAACGGACTTGTCAGCCACTGTTATAGGTATCTTCACATTTCCGATCGCCTTTTTAACTTCACCGCTGAAACCGATAATTAGATTTTCATCCTCCTCAATCAAGTCGTGTGGGAGGTTAATAGAGGAATAAGCTCCTGAAAACAGGATGCTCACTGAGCTTCATGTATCCACTAGAATCCGGTGCACACGAAACATGCCAATCCAAGCAGTTATAACGACAACATCATTGTGTAGAGCATATACACCTATCATGTCTTCTTCAGAGAACTCGATCTTTTTTCACCCAAGATCCCTAGTTTTGCTCCATTACCGCTGACAAAATGAATGTGATTTGCCAAGTATCATTCTTTCAACTGCATGAGCTTCCTCCTGGTCTATTCTTCCGATGCCCTCCTAGTCATTGAATGGATCCTGGCGAGACTGACATTAATCACATGAGCGTTAATCACATGTGCAGTGCCAAACTGTCCATGACCTTTCCCAAAATCCTTTTTCACGAACTCTTGCAGCTTTCCAGCGTCGATCATTCGTTGGGCCTCGATCTGTAGGGAGTGGCAATTGTCGCTTTTGTGGCCATGGTCTTTATGGAACTTGAATTATTTGCTCCTGTCATATTTATCATGTGTCTCTGCTGGAAAAAGACGAGGGGGGCTCAAATCCTTGCTGATTTTCTCATACAACTCTGCAAGATGTATATTCAATGGCGTCAACTTCATATCATGAAATTTATGATATCCAGTTTCCATTTGTTCACTTAGGTTCTTCTATCTGACTTCACCTAGGTTATTTTGATGGCCGCTCGAACGGTTCTTCGAATTGTCCTTCCTCCCATCATTTGGATGATTGGATGACATTTTTCCATATCTCGTCTCTCGAGCTTTGGAATCATCCTCCACTCGAGCATATTCTTCCACTCGAGCATACAGTCCTTCCATAGTCTTCGGTGGTCTCTTGACCAAGGAACCGTGCACACCTCTTTGATCATGTTGGTACGCCTGTTTGTAAGCTTCGATGACGATTTGATCGTTGGCACCATCTACATCTGCTAACTCTTGCTTGAAGCATCGAGTAAACTTTCTGATGCTTTCCTCCTTCCGAATTCCTAGAAGGAACAAATCATGGCATCCCTTCCGGTCACGTCTGTTTTACTTTGTAATGGGAAGAGAATTCTTCCACCAATTCATGGTAAGTACCGATCGACTGTGGTGATAGTTTATTGAACCACTTTATTGTTCCTCTAGCAAGTGACTGTGGGAACATTTTGCACATCAAGTCATCAATGTGCTTCCACAGAGTCATGGAAGTATCATAGTGTAAAACATGTTGATCTGGACTTCCTATCTTCTCGTCGAACTCTAGCAGTTTTGGAATTTGAAAATTCATTGGCAGTCGGAATTCTCTTATATTTAGCTTGAAAGGTGCTCCAGAAGATCGATGCAACCGGTCTATCTTTTCTTCTCTGGATTGCTTTTTCGACATTACTTTCTCGATCATCTTGCAAAGGCGAGCTTCTTTTATTTCACCCACATCACCATCTGAGGAAATATCCTTCAGTTCTTAATATTGGTCCTCTGTAATATAAGTTTTAGATCTCATTCTTTTCCTCTGGGGTCCATTAGGATCTTTTCCAGCTATGCCTTGCTCCAAACGAGCATTGTAATCATGTGAAAATTCTTCATCATCCTTCCAATCTCGAACCTCATCTTTGTCATTCCTGAGACGTTTTGAATGGGTGGTAGGTAGAGTTGCAGTTGACCAGGTCCCTGCTCGACCGGGTCGTAGAGGCCTTCGTTTAGGAAAATCTCCAGTTGGTAATAGATTTCTCTTTGGTCGGTCATGATGGATTACCTCTCTGTTTGGGTTTGCAGCTTGAGGGTCAATTCGACTTCCAAGGAATTACCATAGAGACCGACCCCTCTATTTTTCCAAATTACCAGTCCTAAGTCGAGACTGGTTTTCATTTTCTAGCCTCAAGAGAGCGTTCTCCTTCTCCAACTCGTTTAGCCGATTGAGTAACAATTCCTCCTATGTACTAGGAGTCGCGGTGCATCCATCTCGTAAATCATGTCCATCGGCATTCCTCCTAGATGGGCTGTCGAACACATGTCTTTTGTTTCCTCTAAATAATGGGTTTTCCCCACCAACATCCATTCCTTCGTCATCGATCACTAGTGTTTTTCCCTTCTCCGATTTAGATCTAGAGTTCTGTCACGAAAATGATCTCGATCTCGTCCTTGATCTAGGGACCTGTTATGAGCATCATCTCGATCAAGATCTAGGGCTCTGTCATGAGCACGATTTTGACCCTGCCTGTTTCCAGTGGGTACTGTTGGGGCTGACTGAACCTCAATTTCGTGTCTTTCATCCTCTCTCATGTGTTGTCGAGGATTGTTAATAGAATCTACCCTTCATGCAGTTTGTTTGATTACTGCCATAACTCGATTCGGTAAAACACGGTTATCTTTTCTCGAAAACCTTAGCCGGCGCCACTATTTGTAAGGTAAAATTACTTTTACACCAAACATAGAAATTGTACGATGTTTTTGCTGGAACTCGATCGCTGCTTCAATCTTCAATTGAATTATGGAGGAAAGGGGGGGGGGGTACCTGAAAAAAAACCTCCGATGCTAAATTCAGTTTAGGATTTTTCACATATGTTTTAGTATGGAAGATTGCTTACCATTTAGGTTGTATAAACGTCCATTTATATGTTACGAATTTCCGTTTTAGATGCAGGCATGAATTGAAGTAATTGCCCCTGCATGCCTCCCTGCCTTAACTGACCTTGCATGACTCCCTTCCATAACTGGCCCTGCATGTATCCCTGTCATAACTCCTCTGCATGCCTTTGTGGTAAATTCCATGCATGCCTTTTGGAATACTCTAAAAGCTTTCATTAGGGTTATGGAATTAGTTATTATCCAGGAGGGTGCAAAGGGTTAGCCAAAAACAAGTGTACATGCCAAGCCTAAGAGGAATAATTCACCTGAGCCCACAGTGGGGAGTAGAAATCCTTCAGGTAAACAGAATATGGAGGAATGATCCGAGGGCCAAAGAATTAAACTGCATCGAGATACACAGAAAAAAGGTCCACCGATTAATCGCTCCCGATTAGTCGCCAATTAAACCCTCAGCCGATTAATTTCACCGATTAATGGGCCGCCCGGTATCGCCGCCGGATTTCTACTGCTGCAACTGTACCGGAGAAGATGATCGACAACGACAATGATACCGGAGAGAACGACGACGACGTCATGCTGACAGGTGATGTCACACTGTTGTAGTTGATGGTGTTTACTAACACCATTGCTCTTAACGGAATATTCGGAGAATATGATGAAGGCATCTCTAACGGTAACAGAATATTCCATTTTGACAGAATCTCTCTGTTGCTGACATCACCGCCCACCATGTTGCTGACTGGGCTTCTGCGATGACGTGTCGAGGTGACCTGTCAGCCTTCCGATGACATGGTATGTTGCCACATCAGCGTTCTGATGATGTGGCAGGCTGAGCATTTCTTTTTGCTGACGTGGCGATATTGTTGCCGTGGCGGCCGCCGATTGGTCAAGCCTAGTGATGTGGCGTGATGACGTGGCATATGTGATGGGGCTCCCTAGTTGCTTGATTTGAACCTATGCACATGGGCTTCCTTGCAAGGTGTTTGTTAGGCCTAGTTAGCCATACTTGGGTAAACAAGGGAACACCTTAGGCCCAATGAACCTTCCTTTGCTACTAGTAGGAGCTTTGGAGGCCTAGGTCTGCCCATTTATTTGTGTAGTATATTAGGGGTACAAACATCGACCCCTCTTAATCCATAACCTGTTAAAGTCAGTTTAGGATTTTTCACATATATTTTGGTATGGAAGATTTCTTACCATTTAGGTTTTATAAATGTCCATTTATATGTTACGAATTTCCGTTTTAGATGTAGGAATGAATTGAAGTAATTTCCCCTGCACGCCTCCCTGCCTTAACTAACCTTGCATGACTTCCTTCCATAACTGGCCCTGCATGTCTCCCTGTCATAACTCCTTTGCATGCCTTTGTGGTAAATTCCCTACATGCCTTTTGGAATACTCTAGAAGCTTTCATTAGGGTTATGGAATTAGTTAATATCCAGGAGGGTGCAAAGGGTTAGCCAAAAACGAGTGTACATGTCAAGCCCAAAAGGAATAATTCACCTGAGCCCACATTGGGGCGTAGAATCCGTCAGGTAAACAGAATGTGGCAGAATGATCCGAGGGCCACGGAATTAAACAGCATTGAGATACACAGAAAGAAGGTCCACCGATTATTCACCGATTAAACACTCAACCGATTAATTTTGCCGATTAGTCACCGATTAATGGGCCGTCGGCTGATGAGTACCAAATATTGCATATTTATACACCTTTTTATTGGCATTTAACTCATCTTTTGTGCTTTAAAATCATATTTTATCCCAAATTCTGTATATTTACTGTTTTCAAGAATAAATATTTGTATTAATTAATTTTGTGTTTTTAGGTACTAAATAAAGCTTGGATGAATTAAGGAGCCAAAAGGAACGGAGAATTGGTGACAATGGAAGGGAGCCAACAAAGGCTCGAGCTAGAAGACACCGAAACCAATGTCTGCACCTCATCCGCAAGTGAAGAATGATGATTTCACGTCTCAAACTAGAAGTGGGCTTTGAAATTTTATCTTTGAAGAGGATATGGGCATAGAAGTGACAAAAACCAAGATCCAAGACCCAAACCCACTTCCATCTTGAGCCATCGGATTCTTCCCAAAACATCCACCTCCCCTCCCCATTCTCTTCATCAATCACTCCCAATTTGTTTCCCACTGCCAAGCATACCCCATTCTCTCCATGAATCACTCCCAATTTGTTTCCCACTACCAAGCATATTCCATTCTCTCCATCAATCACTCCCAAAATTAAGAAAACATGTTTTGGTGAGTGGGTGCGTTCTAAATTTCGAATCCAAGTGATCGAGAGAATTTTGTGTATTAATAGGGGGTGTTGTTGTGTTGAAGAAATCATCCTAGACTAGCTGGTTCACTTAGTCTCTTAATAAAATTATGTTTTCATCATGTTTATCATGTTTTGAATTCATTTACTAGGGTTAAGATGAAGCCCTATCCTTCTTCTATATTATTCATGCTTGTGTGTTGTTCTTGAATGTTTAAAATTGTTTAGGATATAATTTAATCCAAGTTTATCAATGTTTTGCTCTCACAATGTATTCCATGTATCCATTGTAGTTAGAATATCACTATATTGATTATGCTGCAACTCATACTTAAAAATATTGTTATTGATCCTTATATTAGTTGTGCTTTAACTAGACAATTAATGCTTTGGAGAAATACTTTAGTTGTGATTAAATTATCCATTGGAGAAACACCTTAGATACAAGGTAAACTTGAATCTTCTATAAGGACAAGAATAACATCACAAGTTGAATGCATATTGTAGGTTAGTTGTGGATTTGAATGCCCTAGTATCCATATTCCCAGTGTTTACAACTTGAGTTAATTACATCTTTTACTTCTATTTAGTTTCTGTTTGAAGTCTCTGCCAATATCTCGACGCATCGACACAAACAAACTCCTTTTGGTTACTCTCTATGAATCAGTCATAGTAAAGCTTTTGAATCGACTATACACTCTCCTTCTCTCTGTGGGATCGACCTGTATTTTCCTTGTCTGCAATAGACGTTGTGCACTTGCAGTTAGACATAGTCATAGATATCTTTCTTAGCCTACCAAGTTTTTGGCTCCGTTGCCGGGGACTCGGTAGTAGTGTAGTTGAAGTTTTTATTTTTATTTCACTGATTTTAATTTCTGTATATATATTTGTTTCCGTCATAGGTTATATCTTGTATGTCGTTAATTTAAGTTTGTTATTTCCATCATCTGTGTATATAGTTGTCATCACATCTCTTTAGTGTTCTCTGTAGTTGCTAATTTTGTTCAGTTAAGTTTCCTGCATCATAGTCTTGTAATTATTTTAGAATATTATGTTACTTATACCATTAGCATAAATTAGATTTTAGTCATAGTCTCCTGCCACAATAACTATTCACAATGAATTACAGTTAGTATTGATAGTCCCTGATTTTTCTTTGCACTTAGAAGCCCTGGCAACCTCTGTTGAGCTCACTAGGTACCTGTAATACTGTTGTGGGAACTAATGAAAAGGAGCAAGAGGAGCGGGACAAATTCCAGTTGTGCCTACACCCGGTAGTTGTACCGGTGGTATCATTTCTAAACCTTGAATGTGAACTGTGTACCATCTAGTCTTTACAAGAATTTTTGTTTTGAGTGCATGAATTATCTTTTGATTCTTGTGAGCAGTGAGTTGTGATTGTCCTGGTTGTCCGGATTTTTATAACATGTTGATTGGAATGCATGCTAGGCTATGATTGTGTCTTTTAGAGACCAAACAAACCGACTAGTTAGAGTCAGTCAAGAAGACTTAGTTGAAATACCTAATTCTGAGGCAGAAACTCCCGACCAATCTGAGACAATGGGCGATGCACCGAACCCACCCCGTAGTCTCAAGGACTACATGTACCCCACAAGGGTAAGCCATCCTTCGTGCATTGTTTTACCAGCTGTTGCTGGTCAGTTTGAACTAAAGGAAAGTACCATTCAAATATTGCCTAAGTTTAAAGGGGTTGATGCTGAAAATACCTACCATCATGTAAGAGAATTTGAGGAAATTTGTGGGACTCTGCGTTTCAACCAAATGACAAAAGAGTCCCTCAAACTGAGACTATTTCCTTTTTCTTTGAAAGAAAAGGCCAAGTCTTGGCTGTATGCTTCACAGCCACAGTCATTTCATACATGGGATGACCTTACGAAAGAGTTTTTCAAAAAAAAAAATCCCCAATCATAAGACTACGACCATTCTTCAAAGTCTGAATAGTTTTATGCAATTAGATGAGGAAACTCTAGCCAAATATTTGGAGAGGTTTAATGAATTATTGCTCCAATGTCCTCACCATGGTTTTGAAAAATGGAGACTTGTGCAAATTTTGTATGAAGGTTTAGATGTCAAAACCCGAACCACAGTTGAGTCAATGTGCAATGGTGTATTTATTGACAAAAGTGTTGATGAGGCTTGGACTTTCTTAATTGAAGTCGCTGAAAAGACTCAATAATGGGAGTCCGTTCATGAACCTAAAAAGACTACCCCTGTAGTTAATGTCCATATAATTGAGTCTGACTTTGAGGGAAATGCAAAAATTGCATCCTTGGCTAGGAGAGTAGAAGCGCTAGAGCTACAGAAGAATATGAAACTTACTTCCCCTACTCTCCATAACCAAATTGAAATGGCCACTTGTGCCGCATGCCATAGTTCAGACCACCTAGTGGATAGTTGTCCAGACCTGCAAGCATTTCATGAGTCAAGACCTGAACAAGCCAATGTTTTATATCATAGGCAAGAGAACAATCCTTATTCTCAAACCTACAACCCAGGGTGGAAAAACCACCATAACTTTTCATGGTCTAAAGGGCCCGTCCAAGGGAATACAACTATCAATAACCAAGGATATTCATATCCTAGAAACCGCCAAGTACAATCACACACTCAAAACCCTGTAGAGAAAAAGCCTAGCTTTGAAGACAGTGTCGGTCTGTTGACCCAAAATCTTTTACAACTGCAAAAGACCACAGACCAACATTTTTCAAATCTAGAACTTAAAATAGGCCAAATTTGTGATGCATTGAATGAGAGAGAAAATGGAAAATTCCCTAGTCAGCCCCAACAAACTCATAAAGGTGCATTTCAAGCAAGCACGTCAACTTGAAATGAGTCTTCACATAATAAAGTAAATGATGTTACCGCTCTTCGTAGTGGTAATGTTGTTGAAAACAATGTGGGTATACCACAGTCAGTCGAGCCTAAGTCAGACTCACTGGTGCATACAACTCTACAGAAAACACTTGTTGTGGAAAAGGAATTTGAGCATGATAGCGACTCTAAGAATTCCGCTGATGTTAATATCCCTGCACCATCTCATGTCCCTATTGCTCCATTTCCTCAAAGATCGGTGCAGCAGAAGAAAGGTACACAATACAATGAGATGTTAGAAATGTTTAAACGAGTCAATATAAATATCCTTTTTCTTGAAGCAATCAAGAAGATTCTTGCATATGCCAAATTCTTGAAAGACTTATGCACACAAAAGCGAAAGCTTCATGTGCATAAGAGTTCCTTTCTTACTGAGCAGGTGAGTTTAATTATTCAAAGCAAGACCCCACCTAAGTTTAAAGACCCAGGTAGTCCAACTATCTCTTGCACTATATGTAATCATACAATCGAAAAGGCTTTATTGGACTTAGGTGCTAGTGTGAATTTACTGCCATATTCTGTGTATGTGCAGTTAGGTCTTTGGGAATTGCAACCCACCCCTGTTACGCTACAATTAGCGGACAGATCTGTAAAAATCCCTCGAGGTATTGTTGAAGATGTGTTGATCAAGGTTGATAAATTTTATTTCCATGTGGACTTTATTGTGTTAGATACTCAACCTGTGCAAAATCCTGAAAATCACATTCCTATCATCTTAGGACGTCCCTTTTTGGCAACATCAAATGCTATCATAAATTGTCGTAGCGGAATATTGAATTTGTCTTTTGGAAACATGACTGTGGAATTGAATGTATTTCATGTTAACCAGATACCTAGGAATTGTGATGATGATGAATTGCATGAGCTTAACATGATTGAGAGTCTGATCCAAGACTCATTGCCTGATATCTTATCTGTGGACCATGTGTAAGCATGCTTAGATAACTTTGACTTAGATCTCTTTGATTCTAAGTACATTGGTGAAGTACACTCTTTGCTTGAATCTGTGCCACCCATGGATATTGCTAAATGGCAGGATGTTGTGGAATCACTTCCACAACCTGATTCTGAACCTGCCCCATCTCTTGTCGAACCACCTAAGCTTGATTTGAAACCATTTACTGAAACCTTGAAATATGCTTTCTTAGGTCCTTCTGAAACTTTTCCTGTGATTATTGCATCATGTTTGGACACGGAACAGGAAAATAAACTTTTATAAGTGCTTAAAGAGCATAACTAGGCCTTAGGTTGGGCCATCTCATACCTTAAAGGTATAAGTCCCACAATTTGCATGCATCATATAAATCTTGAAGAAAACACTAAACCATCTAGGGAAATGCAAAGGAGACTAAACCCCAACATGAGAGATGTTGTCAAAGGTGAGATTTTGAAATTTCTTGATGCGGGTATCATATACCCAATTCCAGATAGACATTGGGTCAGTCCCATTCAAGTTGTACCCAAAAAGTCTAGCATTACTGTAGTTCAAAATGAAATGAATGAGCTTGTCCCCACCCGTGTGACCACAGGGTGGCGAGTTTGTATTGACTATAGGAAATTGAACACAGTAACAAAGAAAGACCACTTTCCCCTTCCCTTCATTGACCAAATGCTAGAAAGGTTATCGAGACATAGGTACTATTGTTTCTTAGATGGCTATTCGGGCTACAACCAAATTCACATAGCACCCGAAGACCAACATAAGACCACATTTACTTGTCCTTATGGAACATTTTCTTATCGTCGTATGCCTTTTGGGTTGTGTAATGCACCCGCTACTTTTCAACGTTGCATGATGAGCATATTTTCCAACATGATAGATGAGTTTCTTGAAATATTCATGGATGATTTTTCTGTCTTTGGGTCTTGTTTCGATGAATGTTTGCATCATCTTACTCGTGTGCTGATTCGGTGTAAGGAAAATAATTTGGTTTTGAATTGGGAAAAATGTCATTTCATGGTTGACTCAGGCATTGTTCTAGGGCATATCATCTCGGAAAAAGGAATAGAAGTAGATAAAGCCAAGGTTGATCTCATTCAACACTTGCCTCAACCTCTCTCTGTGAGGGAGATAATGTCATTCTTGGGCCATGCCGAGTTTTTTATCGGCGATTCATCAAAGGCTTTAGTAAAATTTCAAGACCCTTATGTAGTCTTCTTGCAAAAGATGTTGCATTTGTCTTTGATGATGCTTATAAGGAAGAATGGGAACAATTGAAAGCTCTCCTCACATCTGCCCTTATAGTCAGACCACCCGACTGGACCTTACCATTTAAAATTATATGTGATGCGTCTGACTATACTGTAGGAGATGTCTTAGGTCAACGAGTTGACAAACTCCCCTATGTGATCTACTATGCTAGTAAAACACTTAATGATGCTCAACTGAATTATTCAACCACTGAGAAAGAATTTCTAGCTGTTGTGTTTGCATTGGAGAAGTTTAGATCTTATTTGATAGGGTCTAAAATCATCATATATTATGACCATGCTGCTTTGAAATATCTTTTGTAAAAGAAAGACGCTAAGGATCATATAATTCGATGGATACTCTTGTTACAAGAGTTCAACCTCGAAATTCGAGATAAGAAAGGGTCAGAAAATGTTGTTGATGATCGCTTGTCTAGGTTAAATGTTGAATCTATTGATGAATCCGTGCGTATTAGAGAATCATTTCCTGATGAACAACTGATGCATGTGTCTAAAATGCCTTGGTTCGCTGATATCGTAAACTACCTTGCTACAGGTAGAATTCCTTTGCATTGGTCTAGACAATACCTCTCTAAGTACTTAACTGAAGTTAAATACTTCTTTTGGGATGACACGTACCTGTTTAAGTTCAGCCCGGACCAAATCATTAGGAGATGTGTCCCCAACAGTGAACAAAAAGATGTGATATCTTTTTGTCATGACCAAGCATGTGGAGGCCATTTCAGTGCCAAGAAAACTGATGAAAAAATCTTGCAGAGTGGGTTTTATTGGCCATCGTTGTTTAAAGACTGTCATGCTTATTGTATAGCTTGTGAACGTTGTCAGAAAATAGGAAGTATTTCCAAAAGAAACATGATGCCGTTGCAACCTATTCTGATTGTTGAACTATTTGATGTGTGGGGAATTGACTTCATGGGACCATATCCTAATTCTGAAGGTAAATTGTATATCCTTGTTGCTATTGATTATGTTTCTAAGTGGGTATAAGCAATTATGACCAAAACAAATGACCACAAGGTGGTACTTTCGTTCTTAAAGGAAAACATATTTTCTCGTTTTGGCACCCCTAGAGCTATAATCAGTGACGGTGGTTCACATTTCTGCAATAGGCCTTTTGAGTCATTAGTTCTCAAGTATGGCATAATTCATAAAGTTGCAACCCCATATCATCCATAGACCAGTGACCAAGTAAAGATTTCAAATAGGGAGATTAAGCACATTCTAGAAAAGACTGTTAGCCCGTACATAAAAGATTGGTCTTTAAGATTGAATGATGCTTTATGGGCTTAAAGAACAACATATAAAACCCATATTGGCATGTCCCCTTACCGACTTGTGTATGGAAAGCCTTTCCATTTACCTGCTGAACTTGAACATCGTGCATATTGGGCTATTAAAAAGCTCAACTTTTCTCTTGATAAGGCAGGTACTCAACGGAAACTCCAACTCAACGAGTTTGAAGAACTTAGGAATGATGCTTATGATAGTGCAAAGATGTACAAAGATAGAATGAAGGAGTTCCATGACAAACGCATTTTGCGCAAGTCATTCACGCCTGGACAGAAAGTTTTATTGTACAACTCACGTTTGCACCTTTTTCCAGGTAAATTGCATTCTAGATGGACAAGCCCGTTCTTGGTGCGCACAATATTCCCTCATGGAGCTGTAGAACTCAAAGATATAGAAACTAAGAACGTCTTCAAGGTCAATGGGTAGAGACTGAAGCCGTTTTTAGAACCAATTCCAACTGAAATTGAAACAACTGATCTTGCAGATCCCATCTATGTGGACTAAAATGGTTCACCCCCTGTACATACCACAGGATTAGAATTCCATTATCTCTCCTTGTTTTCTTTTGGTTTCAGTTTTCTAGATTAGCTTTTGTTGTATATAATCTTTGTTGTTGTGATATCTACCCTGTTGTTTGCTTTGGATATACTCTACTGTCTCTGGTTTGGCAACATTTTTTGTATCTGGTAATCTCTTTCCTTTAAATTTGCTCTGCTTTGTTCTCATGGTATGTTTTTCTTCTTATATTTTGAAATATTGAGGACAATGTTAGATTTAGGTTTGGGGAGCATTTTTCATATAGAGTTGTTAGTATTTTGCATATACAAAAAAAAAAAAAAAAAAAAAACTTCTGTAAATATTTTCATAAAACCTCGAACTTTTAGAGATCTTAGAGTCACTAGCATACTTCTAGCTATGTTAACATAGAGAGTCTGACCGAAATAACTGAACTTGGAAGTACTGGAGAACACAATCGGGTTTCTTGTCTGTCTGAGCGTTAAAGTTGGATTTAACCATGCTGGAGGGCGAATTAGGTGCTGCAAAGATATTTGGTAGTAGAGTTATGATCACCCTTAGTGGAGACTACCTAGTTTACATTAAGCGAGGCACCAACCTTCACTTTTGTGACTATCTAAAAAAAATATTTTAGAGTGTGTGTCACCGTACGTCAATTCCGGATAGAATGGTGAGCTATCCAACTTCGGACCACTTTCAGCACTATTTTTTGATCTCTTGAGTGCTAATTTTTTCAATCATGAGGATGACTTCTAAAGATGAAAACTCCTTCTTGTAGTTTGCAGTTAGCACCACTCTCTCTCTCGACAACATCAATCAGATCCATAGAAACACATCATCATCAACGAGCAGAGCGACATCAGAATATTTGAAGAACGTTGAAATAGTCCGAGGTTTACAAACAACAACAACAAGAAACAAAATGAACTGATGATGAATCAAAGAAAAATAAATGAAGAACTAATAAAGAAATGAGATGATTTTATCTGAGTGAGGACCGGTCCAGACATCTTCATCCCAAGAAGATCGTCCATACTTTTCAGAATTCATCTAAATCTAAAAATATGGGCTTTGGTGACTTCAACATTTAAAACCATGGATCTATCATTGTTTGTATTTTGAAGATGCATATGGAACGATCTTACATCTTTCCCTAAATTATCAGATCTTCATCTTCGAGACGAACATTAATATGGATCTCAACATCATCAAGCATAAAAAAAAACAGAGATGCATACAGATCTATACTGAGATTCCACCAAAGATCGTATTTTTTCATTGTTTCCAAGTAAGTTAACACTACTTAGCACGATAAAGCTTGCTTGGTTTTTTCATATATTACGTGATGCTTTTAGTTGAATATTAAGTGATTATATTATATCTTTCTTAGTTAGAGTAATTTATCCATCCGCTCAAACGCATTTTGCATACTCCACCAATAAAATGATTCATATAGCAATAAACCAAATAAGATTAAGTACTAACTCACTTGTAGAAAGACACGTTTATCTGAAGTTTCATTTAGAAAAGAAAAACATGAAGACGGTGATTAAGAGAAGAAAAATCAAAGTCCGGATCTAGCACATACAAGAAGAAGATGAGTGCAAAGAAGAAAAGAAGAAGAAGAAGAGTGCATAGAAAAGAAGATGAAAAAGTTGGTGGTCGAAGAGAAAAAGGTATATAAGGTAGAGAATTAGGGATCATCAAACCATCTATTCGGGCCTCACCCGAAAATAAACCCGATCCGCTGCGGTCACCCATCCGACCCGCAAGTTAAAAAAAAAAAAATCTACGAAATTCAGAAGTTCATCATCAACAGTTGAAGACCGAAGACGAAGACGTTTCTATGGATGATGTGAGAGTGGTGTTGATTGTTGATCAGATGTGAAGGTAAGTGAGTACTCCCATCCTCCTATAATGATTTATTTCCTTTCGTAGAGATCATCAGAAAAAGATTCTTTTTGTCCACAAAATTTTTTGGAGTCTCCAGAAATTATTTCGGAAGGTTTTCCTTCCCACCATTCAACATGTGCAGGATTTCACTCTTTATTCATGCCTGCACACATGAGAGACTAAAAAAGCGGTCTTTTTGAGTGCAATTATCATAAAAACCTGTTGGTATGGCTGAAGTCGAGGCTTGTGATTACTTTCAAACCCGAATTATTTTATACGGTATGGTTATTTCTCGCTCAACTCTTAAGGATGAGAATGCGTTCTTTGGCATTTCTAACTTCATGTTACTAGCATGCGGAAACTTTATGTCCTCATAGCTCCTTGGATGCCTGGGACACTGTTACGCTTTGAAATTGGAAAAGGTTTTGTGGGTACATCTCTGGTAGGTCCTCACAAGACTACAAATCGTCCAACTACGGACACCTAGGGCTTTAAAGGCTTAGTGCATACGCTAAATGCATTCGAGAGACTAACGACAGTAGTATAGTTAGGATTTCTTAATTTTTGTTTCACTTGAGGACAAGTAAAATTCAGGTTTGGGGGTATTTGATGAGTACCAAATATTGCATATTTATACATATTTTTATTGGCATTTAACTCATCTTTTGTGCTTTAAAATCATATATTATCCCAAATTATGTATATTTACTGTTTTCAAGAATAAATATTTGTATTAACTAATTTTGTGTTTTTTAGGTACTAAATAAATATTGGATGAATTAAGGAGACAAAAGGAACGGAGAATTGGTGACAATGGAAGAGAGACAACAAAGGCTCGAGCTAGAAGACACTAAAACCAATGTCTGCCCCTCATCCGCAAGTGAAGAATGCTGATTTCACGTCTCAAACTAGAAGTGGGCTTTGAAATTTTATCTTTGAAGAGGATATGGGCATAGAAGTGATAAAAACCAAGATCCAAGACCCAAACCCGCTTCCATCTTGAGCCATCGGATTCTTCCCAAAACATCCACCTCCCCCCCCCCCCATTCTCTCCATCAATCACTCCCAATTTGTTTCCCACTACCAAGAATACCCTATTCTCTCCATCAATCACTCCCAATTTGTTTCCCACTACCAAGCATATTCCATTCTCATCATCAATCACTCCCAAAATTATGAAAACCTGTTTTGGTGAGTGGGTGCTTTCTAAATTTCGAATCCAAATGATTGAGAGAATTTTGTGTATAAATAGGGGGTGTTGTTGTGTTGAAGAAATCATCCCAGACTAGCTGGTTCACTAAGTCTCTTAATAAAATTCTGTTTTCATCATGTTCATCATGTTCTAAATTCTTTTACTAGGGTTAAGATAAAGCCCTAGCCTTCTTCTATGTTATTCATGCTTGTGTGTCGTTCTTGAATGTTTAAAATTTTTTAGGATATAATTTAATCCAAGTTTATCAAAAAATTTCTCTCACAATATATGCCATGTATCCATTGTAGTTAGAATATCACTATGTTGATTATGCTGCAACTCATACTTAAAAATATTGTTATTGATCCTTAGATTAGTTGTGCTTTAACTAGACAAATAATGCTTTGGAGAAATACTTTAGTTGCGATTAAATTATACATTGGAGAAATACCTTAGATACAAGGTAAACTTTAATCTTCTATAAGGACAAGAATAACATCACAAGTTGAATGCATATTGTTGGTTAGTTGTGGATTTGAATGCCCTAGTATCCATATTCCCAGTGTTTACACCATGAGTTAATTACATCTTTTACTTCTATTTAGTTTTTGTTTTAAGTCTCTGCCTATATCTCATCGCATCGACACAAACAAACTCCTTTTGGTTACTCTCTCTGAATCAGTCATAGTAAAGCTTTTGAATCGACTCTACACTCTCCTTGTCTCTGTGGGATCGACCTGTATTTGCCTAGTCTTCAATAGACGCTATGTACTTGCAGTTATACATAGTCGTAGGTATCTTTCTTACCCTACCACCGGCTTTCTGCTGCTGCAATTGCGCCGGAGAAGATGATCGTCGACGGCAATGGTTCCGGAGAGAAAGACGACGACGTCATGCTGATACTGACAGGTGATGTCACGCTGATATAGTTGACGGCGTTTACTAACAACGTTGCTCTTAATAGAATATTCGGAGAATATGCTGACGGCGTCTCTAACGGTAACGGAATATTCCATTTTGACAGAATCTCTCTGCTGCCGAAATCACCGCCCACCATGCTGCTCACTGGGCTTCTGCGCTGATGCGTCGAGGTGACCTGTCAGCTTTCCGATGACGTGGCTGGCTGAGCATTTCTTTTTGCTGACGTGGCGGTCGCCGGAACTGGTACAAATATTTACATAGGCCACGTTTTTGGTTTTATAACCTAGCCACGTTTTGGGTTATTGGCGTGGCTACATGTAGTAGTTAAAACTAAAGTGTTGTTATAGCCACGTTTTAGTTTACTCTGTAACCAAAGAGCATCATTTAGTCATAGATTTTAAGTCCAAATTCATAACTTGTAGCCAAAAAGTACCATCTGGTCATGAGTTTAAATCTAAACTCATGGCCTATGGCCATAGATGAGTATATGGCTACATTTACAGATTGTGATGTGTCTATTGTGTAGGATGGCATTGGACACACCAAATCACCCATGGCGGAAAGGGAACTTTTTTAGCCACTTTGGTTTGTTTATGTATCCATAACGTATGGTTTACTATACACAAACCATACACGTAGGTATTAAGAAATAGTCACATTTGGTTAACATGACAAGATAGTACTATATGGCCACACAACTTATCTTATTGTTTGATTTGTTATATGCATACACAATTTTTTTGTTATGTTTCCAAAACCATTGGGATTATTGGAAATTTTCCTATCATGAATTCCATTTAGTCGTCAATTTGGACAAAAACTGGGACATGAATCGAGTAGAAGGAGGACACTTATTGCCATAGAATATATGATAATGGAGAGGTAATATTTACGTTACTTATTTCTGATAAGGGTAGTCTGGTCATTTTTACATTCTCCATAATATTTATTGCATCAATTTCTATTAAGGGTAATATGGTCATTTTCACATTCAGTAATATTTACTTTATTTATTTCTGATAAGGGTAGTCTGGTCATTTTCACAGTTAGTAATATTTACTTTACTTATTTCCGATAAGGGTAGTCTGGTCATTTTCACAGTCTCCATAATATTTATTTCCCTGATTTCCATTAAGGGTAATATGGTCATTTTCACAGTCAGTAATATTTACTTTATTTATTTCTGATAAGGGTAGTTCGGTCATTTTCACAGTCTTTATAATATTTATTGCACTAATTTGTAGTAAGGGTAATATGGTCATTTTCACATTCTTCGGAATTTTTGTTGCACTTATTCCGATAAGGGTAGTATGGTCATGTTCAATTCTGATATATTTCTTAGTCAGTTCATCCGAACGAGAAATTCAAGTCTAACTTAGTAATCTTTGAACCTGTGATGTTCAATTTTTATATATTTCGTCTCCAATTCATCATCAGAACGAGAAACTTGGGTCTTACTCTAGCAATCTTTGAACCTGTGCTGTTCAATTCTGATATATTTCGTCTCTAGTTCATCCGAACGAGAAACTCGGGTCTTACTCTAGTAATCTTTGAACTTGTGATGTTCAATTCTGATATATTTCGTCTCCAGTTCATCAGAACGAGAAACTCGGGTCTTACTCTAGTAATATTCACTACAAGAAAACTTGGCTTTAACAACTACTTTTTTACCAACTACAGTTGGTGGAATTCTTCAGCAATAACTGTTTGTAACTAAAAACAACTCTGGTGGGCGGAAATGTCCAACCCAGTAGTTTTCCAGCAACGATAGTGGGTGAAAGGCTATAGCATGAACAACCTAATAACCGAAATTTCGTATTTGTTGTTATTAACCTCCAGCTATCATGTTTGGGCAACCAAAACGTACCCTAAAAGGTACATATATTTTGCCACTCATCTTACCCGCGAAACAACCTGTTGGTAGACACCTCAACCAACCATCAAATTATTGGCGTTGTTAGTAGCTTTCAGCCACGAGAGTCCGACAACTACAAAGTACACTAGAAGGTAATACTTCAAGACACCATGTGTAGCCACCAAGTCAATCTTTTGGTAGACACTTGTACCAAAACATTAGTTTGTTGGTGTTGTTAGTAGCTTTCATCCACCAGGATATGATAACTACCAAGTTTCATGGTTTATTAATTAAGTGCGCAAAGATATTAGAGTTTGAAAAGTTTCTTCTTTTGAAACAATTAAAATTTGTTTGGGAGAGTTTATCGCTAGGGCATCTAGATGATATAAATGCATCACCTTATAAGGTTGATGCATATCTGGTTGATCAAAATGTATACTAAAGATCAATATCTAGCAGTGTAAACCAAAATATGCCTTGTCCTATCTCATATTAGTTGAAATATCTATACATAAACTCTAAATCTAGGAATAAACCACCGAACCGGTTTTTGTTCTCTATCCGATCGACCAGAATGTATCTGGATGTCAATATCTACCAATGTGAACCAAAATATTCCTCGTTTAGTCCCTGATTAATCAGAATATCTATAGCAAAACTCCAAAGTATGTCTACTTCCATGATTACTCATTCTCGGGGTTCATTCTCGTTCTTATACATATTTTAGGATTCGTGTTTCGGAGAAGGTTAACATCCGATTAACCTGGTTTCATTATTCATTTTTTATTTCACTCTCATTCTTCATGTTATGGCTAGTTAAAAATTGATAACGATATTCTATTCTTTATTTTTTTTTCTTCTGAACTTATGATTAAATTTGGTGTGTCACATGTAAAAATAAATGTCAACCCATAAAAATATTCTTATCATAAGCTCCCTATATAGGTAGGGCTTCACAGCATCCGGGCCAGCCGAGAAATGGGCAATTTTGAGCCGAACCGAGATGAAGCATTCACCCAATGGTCATTCGCGACTTATGAAATGAGAACCGGGCATGTGCATGGTTTGAGGTTCAAAAGCGGCCAACCCGAACTGATCTAATTCGGCCAAATTACACCCATTGATTTTTTTAGGTAGTTTAATCTTAAACCTCCATCTGCGTAACCCTAATTATAAAACAAAAACTTCTTCTGCTTTCTTCTTCATTTTTTCGGCATCTACATCTTCTACTCCTATAAAGACGTAACCCTAAGTACAACACCATCATTCACCATCGTATACCCACCGGCCACCATTACCCCATCACCATTCACAGCAATAACAAAGGTTACAAATCTTTATATTTTCATTGAATTTGAAACCCTAGATTTCAATTCAATGTTGGTATGAAGTTGATGATTCAATCTCATCGTCGTGTTTGATATCTCGCTGCTTAGGTAACGATTCTACTCTCTTTAACCTCCGTTTTAATTTCTTCTTTTCAGGATTTAAATATGATTTTTCGTTGTGAATGATTTATGAATTGAGATTTTTAGTTTTCTGTTGATTTCTTAAGTGGGTTTTTATTTTATTTTTTTGTTTTGAGTTTTTATTGTTGTTGTGTTGGAGGTGTTTGATAAAATGACTGATAAAAAGATTGTGTTTGTGAATTGTTTTGCTTAGGTTTTGGATTGTACCAAGACATATTTGTGAGTGAGGGTTGAATGTATATGAGTATCGAAGTGGTTGAATTTTGAGAACCAATAAGGTAATTTAATGGTATATTTTGATTCAAATCATTTGATTTTGTTTTAATTTTCAAGTTTTTCATTAAAAGAAACCCTATTTTAAAAAATAATAATTAGGTTTTAATTCATATATGCTTCAGATCTTCAGATGGAGGTTGTTTTGTAAATTTTATCTTCCTAACTGATTTATGCTATGAAGTATTAATCTTGGTGATTCGTTATTTGCAGAAATGGCTTGTATTGAGCAAACTTCTCGTAAGTCAACTGGAGGGAAGGAACTAATGAAGCAACTACCAAGGCTACACGCAAGTCTGCACCAACTACTGTCCTGGGTTAGTCTTGAGCAGAGTTTTGACCTAATTTTAGGGGTTTCATCTTCTGTTTTTAGAGTTGAAAAATTAGTTTGTTTTTTCAATTATTTTGATGTGGTGAAGTTACGGTTTTATATAGTATTGTTTGGGTATCTTATGAACAGTATATTTGTGTTTTGATGTTTTAGGTATCTGTCTTTTGGACACCAGCAATGCAGAACATTTTCGTAATAAAGCATCACAAGAATTTGTTGACAATGATATGTGGACTGAGGCCTGCTCAAGAGAATCATATCCTCTCTTCACTCCAAGGAAACTATCCCATCCAATGCCACTGATCAAGATGTTGCTATGGCTGATGCTTCTGGAAGTCCATCAAAGGGTTCAAATGGTGCAAGAAATATTAATTTTGTGGAGGCAGTTTCGAAAACTTCAGTTGTAAAGCAACCATCTGATCTTAAGGGCTCTTCTATAAAGGTGCTATAGAAGGATGTACTTAGTATTTCTCAATATCTCTTGGAGTTATATGCTTCATCACTCGAAGCTATTTTTCATTCTTATTCTCTAAATACTCTGGATTGTAATCGTCTGTTGCAGGTTCTGAACTGCCATGACTCTGTAATTTACATACTAGCACCTTTACAATATGCAACAGTTTATGGATGTTCTAATGCAACTGTTGTTCTTGGAGAAATTGGCAAGGTATGTGTGAATACCACTTAACGGTGTCTTTCACTACTTCGAGTTTGGAATTTTTTCGTACCATCTATCTTTATTGAAGTGGGGAGTTGAGGGTGAGTCATGTGAACTTTATTTGGGGAAGAGTTTCTTAATCAAAAAGGCTAGTGTTACTTTTGGGTCCTAGAAGAATGTACAAATTAGGTGTGACTTCATGTCTATATACTTCATACGTGTATGAATTTTGTGTTCCAAAACAGGTTGTAAGAGTTGAGCATTGTGAAAGAGTGCAAGTTATTACAACAGCAAAACGGATTTGCATTGCCAATTGTCGTGAGTGTGTGTTCTTCTTGGTGGTAAATCAACGTCCATTTTTTCTTGGTGATAACCATAAACTTCAGGTTTGTGAATTTGTTATCTACATATATATACTCTGTTTCTGCTAGACCATGTCTCAGACCCACCAGCAGACATATCTTAACAAAACGTTAAACCTGATTTGTTCAGGTGGAACCATAAAATACATTTTATCCACAGTTGGGGATGCATATGACTCAAGTTGGTATTGATGCAAATATTAACAAATGGGATGAACACCTTGTGCTGGGAATGGTGGATCCGCATGATTTACTATGTCATCCCGCAGATGTTTCTGATGTCCAAGCTGATTCTGCTGTGTGCCTTGATCCTGATCATTATTAACAAATGGGATAAACATCTGGTGCTGGGAATGGTGGATCCGCATGATTCACTATCTCATCCCGCAGGTGTTTATGATGTCGTCCAAGTTGATTCTGCTGTGTGCCTTGATCCTGATCATTACACAAACTTTTTGGTATGCTCCTAAATTCAGATTCAGAATACTAGTGGAAGTCACGATCTCACATGTTACTTTGGATTTCCTGTTAACTATGTCACTTGTATTTACTTGGAAGTGTTACTTTCCTGCATAGATTGTGTTGTATCTAATCACAAAGTGATCATTGTTTTTTATATTGATGTGTAGATTCCTAACTGGTTTGGAGATGTTCCACACGAGGCTACAAAACATAACCCTTTCCCCCTGCCTGAGGTTTACATGACGTCTCAGCAGAAAAATGTATGTCCTAATGGGGCACTTTGTATTACAACCTTTAGGTGATAATTGCGTTTGAGGTTCTTTACTGACATGTTTCACATTTTGAATTTCTATATAGTATCAAAGCGCTGAAGAGATTAAGCAAGCTTTAAGGAATTTGCAACTCGAGGATAATAAGAAACGAGAGCTATCAAATGCTTTGCATTTATACTTAAAGGATTGGTTTTATGGTAATATATTTTCTAGTTATGTTTATTTTGCTTATATAAATTTGGAAACCTTCTGTTACCCACTTATAATGTGTGTGGGTGAAGTTCACGTCAAGTGGGTGGGTGAAGTTCACGTCCAATATTGATTTTATCAATTTGTTTTCGAAAATCATGAATGAAGTAGCATGTGCTTTCTTACAGGATTAATCATCCATAGAGGCTATGCATGTTGATCTACATTAAAAGAATAGCTAAGGCTGAGCGATTTGTTTTTGTCGTTAAATGCCCCTCGTTTTTTACTTTAAACGCAATGCGGCTCCTCAATAACTATCTGACAGTATATTTATTTTTCGATATCGCAGCATCCGGAAATATCCGCCAGCTTTACTGCCTACAAGGTGACTAACTTTTGCTAGGATCACTGCAGTTGAAGAGGCTCTTTGGAGAGGTTGTGTATTTTTCTTTGTTGTTCTCGATGTCAGTTATCGGTTGCGAACCCCGATTTCTTTTAAGCGTTTCACCTTTAAAGCATAACTCTTGGTTGTATGTTAAATTTCAACTGTGATTTTGTTTTCTCGATTCTAAAAACCTTGACCACCAAAAAGCTTCGACTGAATTTTGGGACTTTTTTTCCTCATTTTTTTTAATTGCAACCAAGATTTCATCTTTAATGATCATTGAAGGGTTGAAATTGGTTTTTATTTCAAATTTTTGTGTGTTATTGTGTTATTGAACGGCTAAAGCATTTTAGTACTAGAATAATTTGAAGAATGATTTGAATTTTATGTTTTTTTATTTTCTATTGATGATGTTTCCGAGTTGAAATTTAGGGTCTGAAGTATTTTCTTCTATTCTTTTCATTGGTTTCTATCTCTTTTTAATTCGTTTCTATACAGGAAGACTATCTTATGATGGTCTTTGCTTTGGGATTTTAGTGGATATTTATTGTGTTGGAATTATTGTTTACCATGGTCTCTACTTCGGATTCTACGACTCTCTAAAGCCAATTTTTCTACTTGTGATAGTGGTTAGTACTAGTCATTGTTTCATTTTCTTAATGTGTTACTATAAGTTATGTGAAATGCATACTGGGCAACTTTCATGAATTTATGATTCTAATGTTTGTATTTTCTCTTGTTTGAGCATTTTAGGATACTTTCTTGGTTCTCCACATTGCTTGTGGCACATCTAGATGAATGTACTTGAACAAAGGTCTAAATGTCCAGAAGTACTCCACTATGCCACATCTTTCCAACAATGACCAAAAGTATGTATAAATCTGATTTAACTTCAACAAACACTTTCATGGCTAGCTCACAGTGACCTTGTCTAAGTAATTCACTTAGTGAAGCTAATAAATCATTTTTTGAAATGAGATAGGTTTTTTGAAATGCTTTCATTGATTTTGATTTCATCCCCTTTTGCCCTTTTAAGTGCTTGAACTGCTTGCATTGCTTATGTACTTAAACTTCTTCCTTTAACTAATGGACCTCTATTGTTTCTTGGCCTACATCTTACTGTTGTAGAGTTTCTTCTAATGGTGGTTGTGTTTGATTTTGAATGACCTATGTTGTTTCTGAGTTACAAAAGCGTATTTATATGTGTTGTCGCATGTAGTGTGCCTATATTGGGGACCTTTTATGACACTCGGTGATAGTAGACCCTCTTATGGTGCTGGGTTTGGTGATCCTTATTGTGGATACACTGGAGGTGGTGGGAGGAGGTGCTAGTTCTTATAGGACTGGTGGTGGTGGTAGATCCAGTGGATATGGTGGCGACGGAAGTGAATTTGGTGGTGGTGTAAGAGCATACTAATCCAACAAATTTTACTGAGAACCCCACCTCAATAATTTCTCACTTTCGTACTCTATGTTTATGCAAGAGACACCAACACTGGAAGAAATGATTGTTCCTTTTCCTGTTTTCCCAATAGCTTGAAAGATTCAGCAGGTTAACTTAGTGAATGTATGTATCATGTTAGTGGTAAGAGCTTCAAAGAGAGTTTAAGCATCTAGACGGTCCAAGGCAGAACCTAGAATACTTAGATCATATACTTGTGCCTTTAATTCTGTTATATACAAATGACAAATCATCCTAAATATCATTTTTACCATCAAGGAGTTGAGTCCATAAATGTACCCGTTAATCAGTTGTCATCACTTCAATTGCATTTAAGGCTTGGCTTGTGAGCCTATGGTGATTTTTTCCCCCTGTTTTTGTATCATTTCAAGCCTATGCATTTATATATTTTGACCATATACTTTGTTTTTTGTCTTGATATAGTCCAATTCAGCAGATGTAGTGGAAGATTGGTATGCAAGATTATTCTTGTGAGGTTCCAGAGAATGTGTGAGTGAACTCTGTTTCTATAATACATACTTTCCAATGGATATGCTTGCTTTTAGTGGATGCACACATGGTCTATCTTCGAATGAAGACGATGAACTAACCTTGATCAGGTGCGATGGCTGGATTGATGTGTACGTTTTCAGATGAAAAACTAAATTATGTTGTTTGCACTAAACATAAGTAAATTATGACAACTTTATTACTTGGTAATTATGGACAGAACTTAAATGACGCTATGGATATATTTTTCTTCCAGTTTCTTACTGTTAGCTTGTCCAACTACGTACTGACAGGAGAAGGCTGCAGCATTAGCATGGTGCTCACTACACGAAAGAAGTTTTTCATACTTCAACATGCTATCATGATTATCAATACGAGCAGGAAGAAGAAAATGAAGCCTTTCTGAATTCACATCTTCAACTTCGAAGGTGTAGTTTATAGGGGAAACATCAAAACGGGAACAAGATTGACCAGGTAGAATCCATGCTTGGTTTTTCTTTTTAATGTACAATGGAATATGTTCCAAGTTTTTTTTTCCGTCTTATTGGTTAACCAGAAGAGGTGGATGGATTTTGTAGTAGACTTTTTTGGTCCTTATGGATATTTTCGATACTAATAGTATCTAATGTGTTATTTTCCGAGAAAGACCATATTTTTTTTTGCATTATACTATTGTAAATCACTCTGGAAACTCAATTCTTAGTTGGTTGAGGGGCTTCACCAAGTGAACGTCAACGACCGGATCTGATGTTGGTTGAATTTTTTACCAACGTCACACCAACACCTTACCCAACCAACTATTTTGCGGCTCAAACCCAATACCAACTGTGTTACAGTGGATAAAGCCCATGACCGTCAAAATATTGAGTGGTAAAAAACCTCATCCAACGACATCAAACACCTTCACAAACTCAATTTGAGTAAGTTGAATCCTTTAGCAACTTACAGTGTTTTATAACTGGCCACCTCTACCAACGATTTAATAGTCTTTATCAACAAACAAATTTGCGGGTAAAATGTTTGAGCAACAAATGTTTATGGTTCTACCAACGATAACCAGTTGTTACTAGAAAATTGTGTCGACTAAAATTTTCGTCGTCTCATTTAGCTGAAAAATATCTCTACCAACATCATGGTTGCTCCAGGTCTTTAGCAAAGAAGCCTCTAGTCACACAGCGGATCATTTGCCATGTCCGTTGCTACAAATCTCCAACCTAGAAAAACAGCCATGTACCAACTGAACTAGAGTGTTTTTTTTAGGGTTTCGTATTTTGCATTTGATAAATTTTTGTTGATTTTTCTTTTGATTTCGTTTCTAAATTCTTTGATTCAATTTCTAATTTCTAATTTATAATTTCTAATTTCTAATTTAGTTCTCTTTGAAGCATACAGTTTTGACTTTCTTCTTTGCTGAACTTATTTTGAAAAAAATTGAAGTTATTATGATTGATTGCCTTAGTGTATGCATTAATCTAATGTTGAAGTTTTGCTAATTTCATGAGTTTTGGTGTTTGTAGATTATCAGTTCGTCAAAGGAGATTAAAAGATGGCTAAAATGTCAATGATTTATGACTTTATGGTATACTCTCTTCTCTTTACTCTTTGTGTTTCATTTAATAATTCACGAAAATTATGAGCAATTTTTTAATGTCAGAGAGCCTTCATTGTATACATAGTGTGTTGGATTGTTGTGAAATGATGGATTGAAAAATGAAATTTGTTGGTTTTGATTTTGTGGGGATAGGGATTAAGGATTAAGATGTTGTTGTACTCTCTTTTCGAATATTATAGACATATGTGGTCTTAGTTTGTATCATCGAGTTTTGCGTGTTATTTGCATTGTCTCAATCGGTTATTGATTCATGGTTATTGGTTAACATCTAGTTATATTTCTTTTGTTCTATATACTTGAGGAATAAAATCTAACATTCCAAACTCTTGGTTTTCATTTTTTCTATTCCTATATTGTCAATCCATATTATTCATTTTGAAGGTACTTGGTTTGGATTCAACTTTTCCTAAGTAGTTCCTTGTGGTGTGTTTATGTCAGGGACAAATAGACTGACTTATTGTCATTGTTATTGTGATTCTGATGATGATGGTGTGGTGGTTGTGATGAAGCTAAGATGATCAGTTTGCTAAGAAAATTTCTCGTTAATTGTTGTCTATTTTATGAGGTCAGGTAAAAAATTCTTTTTAATGGAATGATTTACTAGAAGATTACTCGTTACTTTGCTTGTCTGTGTTGTTTATTTTTGTTTCTTCAATTTGGCTTTCGTGGATTTTCTAATATCATGAGTTGATATTATTTCGGTTTGGGTTGTGGTTGAGAAGGTATTTTTTGATGAAAAGTTACCTAGCTTTGGGTGGTGTTTGAGAAGGGATTTCATTGTTTCAGTTTGGGTGGTGATTTTGAAGTATTTTATGAAATGGGTATCATTGGTGGGTTGAGCTCAATTTTTGATTCCTATATATTTATTGAAATTTTGAAGTTTGTTTACATATTCTAGATTGGATTCTAATGGATTATATACTATTTAAAATTATTGCTTTTTTTGTTATTTTGTAATCTTGGTTTACAAGAACACAAATCAAAAAGTAAGTGTTAGGTTTTCTCAAAGTTCGATTTTTGATAATGAAATCGAGTGGAATTGGTAAGTATTTTTATTTTATTTTTGTTTATGTGAAGGAATTTTTTTGGATTTTCTTCGGTCGATAAACCAATTTTACTACAAGAGCATGATGAACCTGCTTATGATGTCAATTTCGTTGGTGATGGAGATGATTCTTTACAGTTGAGGCCACTCTTTCTCTTTGTACTATGTAAATGGTTGTTGGCTTAGTAGCAGTGTTATGAATGGGTTTTGGTTATGATGGACGTGAATGTGAAACAATAGTTGGACTATATCTAGGATCGCAAGTCCTAAGTCTCAAAACAAACCGAGTTTTCGAAAGTGTGAGGTCCATTATCGTTTGTTTTCCCTGTGGTTTGCTATGAGGTACTCAATGGAGTTTGAGTAGCATGTGTAGTTTTGTGAAAGTAACTTAAGTGCTTAACAGTTTTGAATGAGCTCTTTTTTATTAGAAAACAAGTTGTTACTGTGATTGTTAATGGTTGTTGATTTGTCATATGCAAAGCAGGTGCCCGACTCTTTCAGTAATCCATTCACTCATCAGGTATAGTTGTTTTCAAATTATAATATTTAACTATCATGTCCATTTGTCCAATTTTGAACTCAATTGTACTTGTATCTTGTAGGAAGTGAAATTTGACATTTTGAGACTAGCTCAATGAGTTCTGTTACAAAACCACTTAAGTTTCTCCGCTCACATTATGGAACATTAGAGACTTTCGAATAATGGAATATTTAGAGTTGAAGGTGCATTTTTTTGTTTTATCCTTTTAGGTTGACTTATCTGGATTATTTGATAAAACTTGTATGTTTCACTTATTCTTTTTAAGTGCAGAATTACCTAATAGATAGATTTTTTCGTTTTGGAAGATTCATAGTTAAAGGTGCAATTTGTCCTTTTATCCTTTTTAGATTGACTTATCTGGATTGCTTGACAACTTATTTGTTTCACTTATTCTTTTTAAATGCAGAAATATCTATCCGATACACTTTCCATTTTGGCATTAACAACGTCGAAGTAGAACGGGTAGGTGAAATCTTCACAGTTTACTCTTTGTTTATGCAATCACAGTTTGAACTCTAATAAAGGGAGAACCTTTAATTGTAATTACAACAATAGATGAAGTTATAGGGCATGTTTTTCATTTAAGGGCCATTCTAATCTGGCTGCTGGCATAGTTTTCTACTAAAATACTTGATTAAATAGATCGAAAAATGGAACCTATTTTTGTTTGTTCATTTTGCATGTTCTGCATCTGCTGGAGAAACTAAATAATTTGTTTTATGGTTGGGTGAGATTAGTTAGGAGCTGGGAAGATATACAAAGAGCCTAAAGGTGAGATCAGTACTCGATAGAGTAGCACTCTCTCCAAATCTTACTAGATGGAAAGATTTTCTTGACACTTCTTCATAAGAGTGATAACCTTTCAGTCCTTGTTTACATATCTTAGCTCATCGATATTGAAATTGAATATTATTCTTTAGTTTCTTCTTAAAATGGCATATTTCATGTTTCCTATTTTTGTCCATCTTTCAAGTAGCACTCTTTGTATAAGATTTGAAGTTCATTTGTTCAATTGTGGTAATTGGTTTCATTTACTTTGTGACTGTGTTTTTGTTTGAAGGCTTTATCTATTGTGGTTCAGGAAGTTACCCTTTCATAGCTAACTTATCTGCAACCATTTTTCCATTCTCGGTTCACCATTGTGATGTCTCATCTCAAATCTTGCAGATAAGTTCTGCTGGAATCTGCTATCGTCATGCTCGTGGCTATAATTATACTTACATAGACAAGGTTCGCAACAAAGTAAAGTGAGTGCTTAGCTTTAAAAAAAAATAGTTCATGAGATGTTAATTTGTCCTTATTGCACTATGTTGAAGATTTTATACTTGAAAATATGCATGCCTTGAAGAATACTTAAGCATCATATTCATTCCTTGCAAGATACTTTAGTGGTTATGTCTGGTAACTAATTGTCACCAGTGCATGAAGTCCGTTAGACTTTTCTTTAATGCGTTAGCTGATTAAATTTTTACTATTGGTTTCTTTTGTATAACTGTTGGGTGGTGATTATTGCATGATGAAACTTCCATTCTCGCATCCTTTCTGATTATTGTAGGTGATGCATGTCACGTCTATTATGCACTTGGCTCAGTTTTGAAGACCTCCTTGGTGTCATCACACCTTCACAGACTCACAGTATCATGTTAGTTAGAGTTGCAGAAAATATCCATCTGTTTTTCTCTCAGATGGTGTTAATTGCTTCAGTAGTGGGCTTTCTCTGAAATGATATAATGCTTCCTTATGCTCATTTGTGTACTAGTCAAATGTGTGCTTTTCAAACATTATACCTTTGTGTAATCTATAAAGTAATCTATTAGACTTCTCTGTTGTGAAGTTAATTCCATTATCTATCATGTTCGTTGACTGAGTTGTTCAATTTTTTCAATTTCCGATGCTTATGGTTCCATTTCTTAAAGGGTTTTTCTTGTTTCTTTTTCAGGTAGTTTATCCAAACAAAGCAGGGAAACAAATGCCTCACTCTGCTATTTATGAGCGTCTAGGTGAAGAAAGTTAATTTGAAAGCACATAGTAAACAAGGGTATTCAGATTTACACTTGTCTTTAAGAACTTATTAGCTAGGACTTGTATTGGTGCAAATTCAAGATTTCTTTTTCTTCTAATTTTAAAGCCTAGTGCAGGTTTCATTTACTCATGAAGATTACTTCACAAGTATGTATTTCTATCTATTCCCATAAATATGAGTCATTGATGTTTCAGATTATTAGTTGATGATTAATAAAGTTTCCCAAATGTCTATTTCAAGCTTTGATAATGTGCATGCCATGGTTATTGTTTTTATAAGCATTTTCTTGAGTATTGTGACCTCCCAACATTAATCAGCTGATGGATGAACTTATTTTTGTTGTGCAGGTACACCATTATGAAGTATGAGCTAAGTTCATTATCATCATCGAGAGTTTATCATTTTGATGTTTAATCAATAGCTTTTTAGTTCATTTTGTAACCGAATACTTGAACTTAGTTACTTCTCTTGTAAGATTACATTGGTCAGAATCCCATATTTTAATCCTTTTTGTGTAATTTGAAAAACCAATTAATCAATGAATGTTAAGTTGAATGATTATTTGTGTGCAGGTTTATTTTGATTCTCATTTTTATTTGATTTGAATTTGGTTTTCATTTAAGTTTCATTTGAATTATAATTTGAGTTTCATTTGATTCTCATTTGAGTTACATTTGTGTTTGATTTTGGTTGATCAGATTGATGGGCAGGATAGCCAATCCGAATCTTTTTTTATATTAAGATTTATATCCATGGCCCGATTGAAGGCAGTCATAAATTTTTGACCGTTATAATCGTTCGTTGATATAAGATTTTCAATGACCCCGTAGAGACACGTCATAGTTGAAAAAGACGGCTAAACTTTGTGACCCTTTGTTATCGACAAAGCAAGTCAGTAGATCTGCAGTTAAATGACTTGCTTTGTCATTCAAATAGGTGATTTCCACTAGTG
>JAJJWX010000683.1:0-10540 GCA_023529315.1 Papaver bracteatum
AGTAACAATCAGTCATCATGTCCCACCAATAATGAGAGTCCTATTGAGAACATCACAGGAAATATAAGGCAATTCATGCATTAATTAATAATGCTAAAACTTCACAGGGTATTTGGGATTGTTGCTACATGCTCCATCCTGGATGAATTTTGTATATTTATCTAATTGCTTCAAATAAATAAAATGAGAGTATTTCTGTTCTCATCGTTTGTCAAATGGCCTTACCCTTTGCGGGATGTCGGCACAAAAAATTGGTTTTAAAACTTTAGACCTGAACTAAAATCCACCATCAACAGGGTCGTAGAAACTCTTGGTTGTGGGTGAGATCAGCTAAGGGAATCAAGTGCGCAGTATCATGCTGGGATCAGAGGCGTATGAGCATAACTTTACCTTGGAAAAGTATGAGATTGGTTGGGGTTCAACTACAGTCCAGATCGAAGTTCTCTTGGAGTAGGCTAGTGTCTATAGCGTCTTAATACAGTGTATGTTTAATCAGGACTAGGTCCCGGGGGTTTTCTGCATTTGCGGTTTCCTCGTTAACAAAATTCTGGTGTCTGTGTTATTTCTTTTCTGCAATATATTTTGTTATATAATTGAAATAATGCAGTTTGTGCGTTTTTCAATCAATTAGAATATCCTACCTTCTTGGTTGTTGATTTAAATTGATTGACACTTGGATATTGGTCTTTGGTACCATCCAAGTTATCTCTCTTTGATAAAGACTTGCATATTGTATTTGCTTGAGTAAATATCAAATTGAGAGATAGAGATAATAAACTCATTGAGATATTTTCTATTGATTGAGTCTTACTGTCTAGTTGATTCTCTAGAAAGTAACTTGGAGTTGTCCATACATATTGCTAATCGAAATATTGGGTGTGGTTGTTAGACCTTCGCTTTTTCACAAGGAATGACCATAGAATGAGAGAGATCCTTTATATTTTTCATACTACCGAAAATATAATATTCCTATAAATACAAATATCTTAAAATATATTTTCGATTACTAGATTTTATTTCCATAATCTACACATAAGTGCCTTGATTTTTTCTTCCTCACACACATAATCGACGCACAAGGTGTGGATGCAATCTAATACCGATTAAGTGGTATTAGTATGATATTTTCTCTCTTCATGGGATTTGAACAAAAAAGATGTTCTTGATCTAGTAAAGTATGATTTAAATAGCTTCTCTTGTTACCTAGAATTAACGAAGTTTCCAGAGATTGGTTGGAATTGCATATGCACTTCTTAGCAATCCTTGTTTTTGAGACAGTTTTGCACTTTGTCTTACTTTTTCTTTCACCGTTAGATGATTTTTTAACATCGGAAGACGTGCCCATTTTTAAAATGCTTAAATAACTAATAGAACACGAGGGAATTAAATTGAAAACTAGTGGAATATTAGTTGTTTCCTCTTCTCCCAGAGTTATATGAATTATAAGTATCATCTAGAGTTACAGCTAATGCCTTGCTTGTATTTCCTTAGATTAGGACAGTCTTTATCCAAATGACCAAAACCTTTACACTTGAAGCATTGAGCTGATATTCATCATCTTCCCAACAAGTGTGCTTCGAGAAAGAGTTGAAAGATCACTTTCCTCTATGATTGCATGCTTCTTAGATTCGCATCTATATGGCAACGATCTGAGAATTTTTCACACTATATCTTTTTTCAGAGATAGTCTTTCCAAGATAGAAATAAGCATTAACTATCTCAAAGAGTTTAATATGAAACTCTTCAAAAGTATCATTGTCATCCATTCGAAGTTTTTCCCAATCAGAAGTGAGAGTTTGAAGTCTAGCTTCCTTTTATGATGTGTTACCTTCGAATATGATCCGAAGATTATCCCAAACTTCCTTTGAAGTTTGGCATGTGGATACATGATTTTGCAGATCACGGCTTACATTATGTATAATATCATTCAACCCATCTAAATTATGTTTTGCAAATGTATTTTGTTCCCATGTATAATCTACTAAGCGTTTAAACTCAGTTTCCGAATCTTCAATTTTCGGGAGATTATATACATCAACGACTAATAGCCAAGTATTAAAATCACATGATTGAAGAAAAGATCTCATAGAATATTTCCACCATATATAGTTTGTTCCGTTAAATCTTGGCAGTACGTTAACCGAAATTGATTCATGAGAACTCGAATTCATTTCTTATAGGTTGGAACGCACCAAACACAGATTGTTATATATTTTCGTGTTTTCCTACTCTGATACTAATAGAAAACACGAGGTACCCAAATACACCACAATCTTTTATTTATCAAACTATAAGTCCTCTTCCGAATGTGATCGTCTATGGACAAAATTGAGACAATACAAAAATTTGGTTCACACTTCGTGTGATCTTCTATGGATACGAGATTGAGAAAATACAATAACAAGGTCACTTGTGTGATTGAATATGGATACAAGATCGAGACGATGCAACAACAAAGTCTGTAGTTGATAATAGGTTCGGTAATAACCAAACTCTATAGGATCACTATCAAGTATTACAGATTTAATATATAGTTACAGAATAGAAAAGTAAATGACACACTAAGATTTTGTTAACTAGGAAACCACAAATACAGGAAAACCCTGAGACCTAATCCAGTTTTGAATACTCTCATAATTAAGCCGCTATACAAAATCTAATACCAACTTCCTATAATTGAGACCAAGAAGACTACCCCTAGCTACTTAGTTCCCTAAGTATCCTTTCGCCTTCGACTTCTAGAGTCACGTACGTGAATAGCAAGTCCTTTGGATCGTATTCCAAACAACAAAGAAAGAATCTGTTTAGTAACCACTCTAATCAATCTTGCTACAAGATATAGATGATTTGTTGACAAAGGATCTCCTGTTTAATTTAATAAAACTCATTTGTATGGTTAGATCAATCTAACTATAAGTACTAAAATAGTCAAGTATATATTTACACTCAATCAATATAGATCTCAATGAGAAATATAAATAATGCCAATCTTACGTAACTAATCAATCATATCTATCAAAGATAAATCGATTCTAGTTGGATCCCAGCCGATCAAGCTTTGTGCACTAAATCCACAAGATATGAAAACTAATAGGAATTCTTCTTCGTCTTCAAATCTTCTATTGCCTTCAAATACCTGCACAACACCACTTTAATCTCTTGTGATCAGTCACACATAGAACATAGTCTATTAACAATAGATTATCACAAGATATCTTTAGATCTAACAATAGTTCTAAATATCCCGTCGATACTTTGATCTAGTCTGAGTGAATTTTACATCAGAAGAGAAGATTCTCAAGAATAAATAAACTAGGTACAATCAAAGTTTCAACAACCGTTAGTCAATCAAATCAAATTGAAAACTAATAACACTGCAATTATCTGATTCCCCACCAACGGTACTCGTAGAGCTTCTTGATCCCACTGAAGTATTTATACGAGCGGTCGTAAGAGATTTCATATAAGTTTCCTCTCTGATTAGATGGCTCCACCAGAATAACAAGAAATGAAGTTTGCCTGGCTCTTAGGATAGTTTGCTAGAAATACAAACTTAAGTATTTATAGACCAAGGATGTTTGGACACCAAGGAATTTCCAAAACCAAACATATTCTCAAGATATGCAATGAATGACAAAATTCGGTTTTCCTAATTCCAATAAATGCTGGTCCAATATTTTTGAAATCACTCAGTGGAAAATTTCTAATTAGTAAATGCACACTACTAATTTTTATTTTTTATAGGTATCCATTATTGCTGGTAATTAAAGCATATAAAACCAAAAACCTTAATTAAAAAATTCTTGATTTATTTCGGTAGAGGATCACCTTGAGTACAAAGGAATATCTTTGAACAATAATTGATAAGAGTTATTGCTCGTGTTCAAAGTATGTTGACATCTTTTCACTGCAAATCCTTATTTCATATTACATGGATTTGCTTCTTGGAATCGGTTCTACCACACTTCCAAACAAGTTTAGAATTGGTTTACCAATATTCCAATACTACTATGTGATTAATTATACTAAATCACAATGGTTAGTTGTGATCGGTCCTACCAAGTCACATATATGTGTTCGGATCGGTTATACCAATCACTATGATCGGTTCTACCTAAACATGGTATCTACTTATGATCGGTCACACTAGTCACTGGGATCGATTATACCAATTACAAGGATCGGTCACACAACACTTATGACCGGTCTCACCAATTACCAGAATCTTTCACACCAATTATTGTTAGAGCATTGCTAGGTCGAACTTGCATGCATTGCTATCTCAAGCATATTTTTCAATGTTAGTGATAAAAACTATAAAGTCTTGATTTCTAGTCTATTATAGCTAAGGTCTCGGACTAGGATAGAAAGTGTAGTTGAGCTCAAGAACTCCATGGAAATCATCATACAAGATGAAGGACTACTCAAGGAACCAGTGGATCTTCATCGACTAAAAGGTATGTGGAGACTTGAACTTATCTATCACTCAAAAGTCTATCTACTCTATCTCCTATCTTGAGACAAAAGTCGTATTACTATATAGACTAAGATTATACACATGTGATATTTTGAGTTGAGTATATCTCACTTATATGCTTCTTGAAATATGTGTTGGTAAAGCTTTAGCTTTAGCCAATTTCATCTTTACCTAGTGACGAAAGTCATGTTATGTTTCAATCATTTTGGAAATCATTCTGACGAAAAATAGTTTGTGAATAACAACTATATAACGCCCTCTGAGAAAATTTCAATGATTGAAATGAGAGTTTAGACAATATAACCATTGGAGGATATAAGCATTGTTGTGGTAACACATATATGTATAAGTCCTTATTGCTTGAACCAAAGTTAGCGAACTTTGTTGATCAAGTGAAACCATAGTAGTGCGTGAGCTCAGTTCGCGAACTTGGCATACAAGCTCAGTCCGCGAACCCAGTCCTCGAACTGCCGTAGTTCTCAAACCCGAGAATTTCTACTAGAGTTTGTGAACTCCGTTCGGGAACTTAAGTCCGCGAACCTAGTCCGTGAACATGATTAGGTTACGTCTAAAAATGATGTTTGTGAACTTATATTAATTAACTAAGGAATGCTATTACAAACCGTGGCTTTATAGTTCATGAAACGATTCGAGTGAATCACATAGTTTTTTCTTTAATTGTGTCTTGTGTAGTACATAAAGATCTAATCAATTGAACAACTCTCTAACTAGTTCATTTGAGTCATTTGGACTAGTTATGGTGAAGAAGAATATGGTTGATATGAAAGTTATCATTTGGTTAACTAGTGTTGAACCAACTAATGTATAATTTTGGGTACATTTACATGAACCTAAAATTGTCTAGTACATGTGTGTATGACAAGCTAAGTTTTCGATCTAACGGATGATAAATATGTAGTTGCAGAATAACCTACAACTACACCCTCAATAGAATTAGTAAAAACTCAATAAGTTCTTGATGATGAATAACAATTTTCTTATTAATGTTCTCAATTGATTACAAAGAAGTATCTAAATGGAATTAGAATAGTTACAACTTTCTCTATTCTCTTTCCTAAGATATTTTCTAACACTCAAAAAGAAGCTCTCGAATTTTACATTTGAACTCCTATTTATAGTAAAACTTATACTACATGAGTTACGAAGTATCGCAACTCATACTCGCAAAATTACTCCATCCTCGCAAAACTTCATATTTCTCCGCGCTTCTTCTATCATCGTAACATTTTATAATTCTTTTCTCCTTTATTTATTACGATACTCATGAACTATTATCTTGCGATATTCAGTACTTACATCTTGCCTCTTCTCATGTCAATTCTACGAAGAAGAAATGTCATGAGAATCCCTATTCTCGTAAATTTAGTGTAGTTATTACCACCCTTCAGGTTCGCAACACGTCTTTTTACTTTTCCTTATCTTTTCGACACGTTTCTTAGAATAACCGTTCTTTTCAACCGTTCACGCTTACTCGTATTAATGAGTTTTTATCTTCATCAAACTCTCTTATAAATATTATCCTTTGTTTTTGCTTTTTATTCTCTTATTCATCTTCTTCATCGATTCTGCCTCTGCAACCTCTTTTATTTTTTCTATTTTCCCTCTTATATTCAATGGCACCAAAGAAGAAAACTATTGAACAAATTAATGCGGAACTTGCTGATAGAGACCTTATTCTTTCTGAGATTGAAGGTTATGATAATAAGTTTCTCTCGTGGTGAATCTCTTTACCAACTATGTTTGGGATGATCGGAAAGTTTTAATCTCACGAGGTCAAATCCTCGCATGGTCTTCCTCTTCCTCTTTATGATGTTAACTTTCCTTTATTCTACGAAATTATTTCCCACCCCAATTTTTCTTGTGCCATTTATCAATTGACTGGTGATTGTATTCTCCTCTTAGTTGGGAAATATTTGTATTCAACTGATCTTAGGAAACCTGGATTTGAGAATATAGAAATTATTGCTGCGAATTATACAGTTGAGGGTTTCTTCAAAAATTACACACTAATTCCTGCGAGGAAAGAAGATAATCGTTGGGGTGTTCGTCTTCATCGTAAAGCTAATATCACAGAGATGATCTTCTCATGCACGATATTGATTATGCTTCAGAAATAATAAGACACCTCGTCGTCGCTCTAATGATGAAGATTGGTATAAGTACCCTTTAATGTTATCAGGTTCTTATATTACTGGGATAGTAGAACTTCCTGCGAATCTTCGTAACCGCTATTATCAACCTTGGGTTTTTAGAAATGTATGTATTTCCACTTCCTTTATCTTTTTGTTACCCTTTAATTTCAAATGAGGTAAGAAACACTCTTGTATTTTTCTAAACAATATATTGTTTCCCCTGTTTCTTATCCTTATTTGAACTTACGGAGTTCCACTTCTTCCGAGATTGCTCATGAGTGAAAATAAAAGTTCTACTTCTTCTAAAAGGCTTACTGCGAGGCAACAAATTCTTCGTTCTGCGAAGGTCTCCCAAGCTTATGATAGTCAAGATGATGCTCTTCGCAAAGGAAAAAGAAAACTTCAAGATGTTGTTTACGAGAGAAGGAAAAAGAAGATACTCTCAACCAAATCCCATTCCAATGTAATTTCTTCTAATGAGGATATTGAGGAAGATCTTGGTGATGAAGATGATAAATTTCCTGAGAAGGACTTTAGTTCTAATTCCGATACTCTTTCTGACAAAGGAGATGATGATAATGATGTTGATGAAGGTGGGAATGAAGATTATAGTATCCCAGAAACTTTTGCCTCAGCAATGGTTAGCATCTCTCGAGGCTTTCCTCCATTCTTCTCGTGGATTAGGAAATTCTCCCCACAACGAATGCTCGCAAACTTATTGCGAAGGCTTGTAAAGTTCCTACTGTTATTGATAATAACTCCCTCAAAGGAATTTCAAGATTCGTCTCTCCTGCTTCATTATATGCTTTAGGTAGCATGGTAAGTTTCTTCTCTATTCTTTGTTTATTTCCCTTATTTTGTTGATTTCTAACCCCTTTTTTCTTGTTTAGGTTGGAAGAGTTAGTTGTGCAGCTGCTTCTGATTGGGAAAGACGTCATTCTCTTGCAGAGAAGAAAACTTTGAATCGTTGTACGAAGTTAGAGGTTGAAAATTCAAGTCTTCGTCAGAAAGTAGAAGATTTAAATATTGATAACGCAGAATTAATATCTCGTCACGAGCATAATTCACAATCTGCGAGCATCGAAATTGATAATTATTCTCTTCTTGAGGAGAATAATCAATTAAAGCTTGAAAATTCTTCTCTTCGTAATGATAAGAAGCAACTAGAAGGTAAATTCTTTGCGATGGTAATTATTTTGGTTACTTTTCTTTCGTAATTTGCTAACCAATTATTTAATTTCTCTCCTTACTGTTTAAAATTATGCGAAGATGAATAATGATCTGAAACTCTCCTTGCTAATCGTAATAAGAAAATTTGACTTGAGATCTCACTTCTAATTTCCAAAGCATAACCATAGTTTATATGTCAAGCGTTTTGAAGTTAAGATGACTCGCAAGATTTGCGAAGATAATGAAATTCCTCTTAAGAAGTACCATACGCTCCTTTCAAGAAATTCCCCAAGATACTCCATATCCGGAAATCTATGAAAGTGAAGTTGAAGATGATAGTGAAGTTGTCAAGAAGAAGATCATTTTGATGGGAATGATCATCGAAGAATAACTTCATTTTTTTTTTTTATATATATCCTGTTTCGTAACTTTTCAATACAATACTTTCTTTTTGATTGTGCTTTTAATCAATTCAATAATTTATTTTTCAAAGCTTAATTTGAATCAATCTTTCTTTGATGTTTATTTCCCTTATTCGCATAACTTGATCATATGGAGAGAAATAATATATCTTAAAGACTTAGCTTAGTATTCCCTTTCCCCTTATTATTCTCTTCAAATGATCAACTATTGTCAGAAGTATTAGAATATCCTTTCAATTTATCTTACAAATTTTCTTCTTATTGTGATTATGAATAAAAAATCCTCCTTCAAGTATAAGAAATATAAGCCTTTTGCTTTTTACGGAATGTTGCTAAGTAAATAATAAATCTCCTTGAAGTATAGAAAGTATGAAGTATACAAAATATGAAATACCCTTAAGAAGTATAAGAAGTATTAGCAAAGATTCAATTTATGAAGAATTGCCCAATATATGAAGAAGTATAAAAATTATTACTCATTGTATGAAGAAGTATAATAAGTACTTAACCTTCGCAAAATTAAATATCCGTTGAAGAAGTATAATAAATATGAGATATTCTTGAAGAATTATAAGAAGTATTCAACTTTTTGGAGAAGTATTCAATATATGGAGAAGTATAAAAAGTATGTAATTCTCGTAAATTTTGACGAATATGAACTTATCTGTATTTGATTGCTATCAAAATCGCATCTTTTGTTAAGTCTTCATTAAAATTCTTCATTGATGTTGTCTTCCTTGATAGGACTTCTTGTAAAAATTCTTCATTGATATTGACAGAGTTGTCTTCTCTTCAAAATTTCTTGATGTATATTCTTGTAAAATTTCTTCAATGATATTGACGAAGTTGTCTTCTTTTCAGATCTTCATAATCTATATTCTTTTATAATTTCTTCAATGATGTTGATACAATAAATTTCATTAATTTATGTGGTCTTATCATGCCTTCCTAAGTAAAGGTCTTATTTTTCCACCTCTTTTGTATTAATTATTTATGATAATATGACAAGTCCGAACATTCTTGCGAACATACAACCTCGTGACATTATCATCTTGCGATGAAATCGCAGGACGTTCTTACACTTTCATGCAAAAACCCATTGATCTCATCTTAACTTCTTTGTATAGTATTTTAGCCTCTTCAGAATTGTTGCGACAATATGACAAAGGCCTAAATATTTCATGAACATAAAAGCCCCATGACATTGCCATCTTGCGATGAAAAGCAGTGGCGTCTCTACACTTTCATGTAGCGACCCCATTGATCTCATCTTAACTTTATTATGTTCTGCGAGTTCTTTATTCTTTCTTTCTTTCTTTCACCTTTTTTTTTTTTATAATGCTTTTAACTTCATTTGTTGCACAAATATGACAAGCCTTTATGTTTTTCGCAAACAAGAAGCCTCGTGACATTTGCGTCTTATATCACTTATCGGCTCCTAATGGAGGGTGTCGCCTTTATCTTCCCCCTGATTGCCCCTTCAAGGAAGCGTACATCGACCATACAAGGTTAGATCTTCCATCCGGTTCTTCCAACAACCAACTTTTTGATCGCAACCTCTTATCCTTTTTGCCTATAGGGATTATAGTTACGAGGTTGCACCCTATGGGGTATCTTTGGGCCAAGTGCATCATTTGCCAAGATTTGTCAAAATGGCAGATGTGGTTCAACCTCACCGGCACTCTTGACTCAACCGTGTACCTCGGCGCCTTGATCGTTTTCGCACTTCTTGGGAAAGACAGGTATGCCTTAGTCGCTTGACCTAAATCCTCTTACACCGCATTTTATATTGCGAATGTCGTTAGATTAGGTGAGAATCCAAGGTGTCTAACCCGGATAGGTACCCCATTATTGGGTTGTACCCCAAATTTTTTACCATGTACTAAGGGCCCTTGGTGGTGTTCGATTTACCCTTATCCACGTTATAGGTACCCCATAATGACGTACTTTAGGACTTTGCTCTTACGAAATATAGCTTTCGCGAACTAGGTGTACGCCATAAAGGTGTTCCTGTATAAAATTTTTCGCGGCTTTCTTTTTCTTTTTGAGGTTGATCAGAGATTGCGGTCTTTTATTCGCAAATTAATGAAATTTTAATCTAATATAAATTTAAAAATTTGTAACTTTTTCCCAATTTCCTGCGAGCAAACAATATTCGTAAAATTTTACCACGAAATAAATTTTTTGTTTTGCCACATACCTCATTTTCACGAGCAAACATACTAATAACCTTCTTGTTTTATTATTTTCCTTTTTTTTTCCTCGCAAATCACAATCCCTTATTATCATCGAAGCAATACGCAATTGAACGAAGTACA